>WUAM01000017.1:1354392-1416864 GCA_024336885.1 Actenoides hombroni
CAATGTCCCTGTCCCCAAGGCTACGGTCGGTCTGACTTCATCTCAGGGTTGTCCTTTGGAAGAGGGAAAGTCCCGTGGTTTGCACGTACTTCTGCAGGTCTGGTCGGAGGTTCTGTCGTCACGGGGTGATGCGGGTAAATTCTGGTCTCGATTACGCGGGTGTTTCTTGTATTGGCAGAGTCGTCCCCCGTTCGCGTCGGCCTAAGTGGGAGAAGAGTTTCCTCCGACCAACAGACTCTTCTGTTTCAAAGCGTCAGCTTCTAGGAGGGTTGGGTTTCAAAGGGGCCGTGTCGTAGTTTATGTCTCTATCGAGTCCTTAAGGGCTGCGGTTCTGTTCCTAATGCTGGATCTGTGAGCGCTACGTCGAAAATGACAGCGCTTTTCTGGATAGTATTATTCCAATAAACTAAACTGTTCCTGGATACACGGCTTCCAGGGCATGGAGAGCAGGGCTTGGGGGGGGGAAGGTTTATTAGGAAGGAGGCACAGCTCAGAAGTTCACTTACCCGCTTCTAAAAAGAATCGTGAAGACAAACCCGCAAACAAAGCCCACAAAAGTCCCGTGATGCTCTTAGTACTAAAACCAGTTCAGTTTTGTGCCAGAATGGCGACTTTCAATTTTGCCAAAACAGCACAAGATCGAAGTAGAAGATTTCTCTGAGAGCAGCTAAGCGTTGCCTCGTAAGGCAGCTTATTAAATTATTCCAAACGCTGTTGCGAAAAAACAAAAAAAAAATACCACTTTCCGCATACCGGCGTGGAGGATTTGGCAGCCTCGCGGACGCGGAATTTTTGGCTTTGTTGTACGATTCTGTTGTCCTCGTTGCGTTTGGGGGTGTCTCCCCAGAGAGACGGTCCCGTGCCGTTCGCCTGCCGCGCGCCGGGAGCCGGCCCCTGCTCCAGCAGCCCTCTGCGGAGCGGGGCTGCGGGGGGAAAGGGCTGGGATACAGATATCAAGTGGCTCTGGTTGTAACAGAACTTCTCTGAAATTCTAGATTGATTTCTCGAGATATTAGAGCCTGCAGTATTTTGGGAAAAGTTCCAGCTTTTGAGAATGTTGAAATGTTGTTAGACATGTTCTGAATTTGTGGTTAACTCGGAGCTGCCTGAAACTTGTTTTAATACCGTGCGGATCCCTTTAACCCCTGAACCGGAGCAGAATAAGGCCCTGAGCTAATAGAATAACTGTGAGCGCCCCGTTCCGAATTGTTCAGCTTTATAACGGCACTGGAAATATTTCTCTGGCACGTGTGCGTGTGACATTTGCTAAAATTTTGTTAGACCTGCACTTGAAAATTAATTCACAAAGGGCAGAGGCGGGAGAATCTCGATGAACCGTTAACCAGCCCCTTCCTAGCAGCACAAGCAGCCGCGTGTTTATGTAACAAGTTGCATGTGTTCGGTGACAACTTCCGTTGTCTGGAAGGGCTTTCTCTGTTTCAGGGGAATGGGGAATGCAATTTGCTCCTTGCTACTTCAAACGTGTTTGTTTAGTCTTTTATTTTTATAGCTCTTGCTGTCGGGCACCACTCGCTTGGCTTTACTGCTCGGTCACAGGCGATGCTGCTTCTTCCTAGACGTGTGCAGGCAAATGCACAGGTATGTGTAGGTGTTGATAGTGCTTCCAGGTCATCGCTCGGGGAGGTCAGCCTCTCTCTTCATGTTCAGAATCTCCTATTTTCACGAACCAAAATGGATCTTGTTTAATGTGAGGGACATTCCAGCCTCTACATGTTGTGGGAGCGGGGGAAGCTGCATGACTGTGGATCTGTTTGGACCCACTGCAGGCTTCTGGGCAGAAGTCTGAGCTCCAGACTTTGACACTTCAACCTTCTGGCCCCAGTTCACAAACTGGGCAAATAGTTGGTGTATTTGCCCATCAGGCTGGGCTTACAGGGCAGCAGCCGGAGGAGCCAGGTCCTGTATTTGTGCTGAAGCAGAAGGTGGCAGATCCCAAAGTGGCAATCTTCTGCTGTGGGTTACTGCCTGGGGTAGCTCTCTGGGTACCTGTGCATCATCACTGATCCCTCAGGTCGCGAAGGGATTCTGAGCGTGCCCAGGAAACCTCGGTTATAAAAAGCCCTTCGTAATTGTACGCGGTGTGGAAAAGAGCCTCTCCTGCTTTCACCTAAAGAACTCGAATGGTGCGTTATGGGCAACCATGGACTGGAGAACTGCAGGAGGTTGGGCTTTTTCCAAGGTTGTTCCCAGCTACAGGTCTATCTTCTAATGTTAGATATGTGTTTGTTTGCTCTGGTTTGGGTTTCTTTGCTTGTTGCACACACGGTCTGTGTGTTCCAGCCTGTTATGGGTGTCAGGCTGCAGTGCGAGACTGCGTTGTGCTGGCTGCAGATACAACACGGTGTCCAGCGCAAGGAATACGGGCTCTTTTTCCTGCATTTGCAGCTTGCTTTCCATCAACTTATGGGACACTCGTAGGCTATTTTTATGTTAATACGCTTGTAACAGTTGGTTTGAGACGTGGCAAACCCTGGTTGCAGATGCCTGATTTAGCCGAGTGTATCCAGTGTAGAATTGCACCCAAAATCTTCTGAGCAGGGGCTGGCCCTGGAGATTTCCAGTGTGTCCATTTTACCTGCACACGCAAAGCACAATCTGAACATCTCTTTTGGTGTGGCTTTCCAACTTCACTCGGGCTCAAAAAAAAAAGGCACAGAACTTAATTTGAACCTGAGCAATGTTTATTTTCTGATCTTCTTACATTTCATCTGAACCTCTTTGAAAAAAAAAAAATTGAAAAAAATCAGGCTTTATGGAAGTGAATTTCATTGGAAATAGGCAGGGAAAATGGGAGGTAAAGGATCTTGGTTGTCTCATGGCAGATTTCAGGCAGCTTTTCTCAGCGAAATTAGCAGAGTTCGTGGAGACAATTTCAGGTCACTTCATCATCAAAGGGTTAATTCTAATTTTGAACTTCCCAAATGTCAGTGCTCTTCTATCCAAAAATACAGCAACTGCCTTTATCAACATATGCTTTTCATTACCTACAAGACTTACAATATTTTTGGTGTCTGTATCAACTTGATTCAATTACTGGTACCACTGCGAGGGAACATTACCTCCAGGGAAAAGGGGGTGAATGCATCAGTGCCCATGGATACAGTGTAGAGAGCAGATTAATATAACAGATTTACATCGAGACTGCTGACTCCATTACTTTAAAACTCCTGTAATTGACTTTTTTAAAAATGGCATTAGCATTTAAATGGTACTATCGTTACAAGGGTGAAGGTTCAGCAGAATATGATCAATTTATTGAGCTCTTCAAATGTTCTTTTGATATTTATTTTTTTGTTGTCATGCTGGAGGGGTTTTCTGGTGTTTTGTCAGACACGAGAAAAAGTCTATACCGCCGAGACCTTGGTCTGTGCAGCCACGGAGCAGAAACGCGTGAAAAGCTCACCTAAATCAGCGCGTGACCTACGCAGAGTTATCTTTCTCACCTTCACCCCCCCGCGCCCCGCAGCTTTTTCTGATACGTGAAATTCCGCTATGACAGAAAGAAATAATTTACAGAAGCTGTCTTGGGCCTGCGAGAAGAGGCTGGTGTTCGTGCTCCAGACACAGAAAGCAGCCAGGGCGATTATCCACCATGAAGGCCCTTTTCAGCGTTACACGTCAGAATTATGGCAGTTGCACTCAAAACGCGCGCGGAGCTACCCGTTCAGCCAGCCCAGCTGCCACGGCGAGGCAATTTTTTGCCAGAAATTTCACATTGGCTTGGGAGAATGATACGCTCAGTATCCCATTGCCTTCTGGTCAGAGCGGGTGCCTAACGCACTGCGTCCCTTTCCAGATGTTCTGCTGGGACCTTTCTTCTGCAGAAGGTCTGTCACAACCTCGTCGAAGGGCTCTCAGGCTTGGGAAGTTCTTTTCTGCGAGCGAGAGGCTCTGTGTTCACTGAACAGACAAAATTCTGAGGTTTTCTGTGCTGGCAGAAATGGGGAGTAGTTTCATCGGAGCAAAAGACTTAAAAGGGTAGTAAGTGCTCAAGAGGATAATCTCACAACACCTACCACTGGGCGGTTATAACTCAAGACTGAATTACTGCAGAAAAGAGTTGTTCAGGATGCCTAACAGTTCAGGTGTGTGGCTGCAAAGGGTGTTGTAAGACACCCCTCTTGCCAACAGCCAGAGCTGAGCCCGTACTGGGAGGATCTCTAAGGCAGAAGACTGGGATGGCCCGAGAGATACCCACCTGCAGGGGAGCCCCGGCAGCCGGCGCTGACGCGCGTACCTCCCAAGGCGGATGTGTGTCGGGACCCAGGTGAGTGTGTCTGGAAAACCCCCCCTTTCTGACAGCTTCTGGGAAGTGCAGAAGAAATCAGTGCAGACAGATCAAGGACTGCCCACGAGGCTGGAGTGGCCTCGGAAGGGCATCTTTTCCAAGCCTGCCGACCAGGCAAGCGGTGGATGTTTCAGGGAGGATTTGCAGTGCCTTACTGGAACACAGCCCTTTGGGGGTGAGCAGGCTTGAAGTCTCCTCCTGAGCCATCTAATGCCATGAAACCAAGCACGAAAATGTAACAGTCCACGGGGCTTTCAGGAGTCCATTTTTTTGTTTTTCCTCCGACTTTAAAAAGCGAAATCTAAAAAGAGAAGAAAAGAACAACTGCACTGATTATTATTGTCTTTTTACAGTTTTAAATTGGTGGCTCTTTGGCTGCTGCTGGTAGAACTGATGGATCCCAGTCCCCATTTCTGTGACAAAGCAGGTCTGGGACGCAGAGCCAGAGTTCAGAGTACAGCGGCAGTGGGTAACTTGGTATCCCTCCTGCTTGCCTCGCTATAAAAATGCTTGGTAATGACCCAGTTCGACCCTGCCAGTTCTCTCTGACCTCCTCCTTTCCAGGATGCTGCTTAATTTGCACTAATTACATTCCATTCTGACAGGAACTTGGACATTGTCTCAAGCTTTCAGGTATTTTCACTGCTGTATTCCAGTACAGAGTACTCTGGAGGCCGAGTATGAAAATGGCAATAATTAACTTAGGAAAATACGCTTCATTTAATACGGTGTAAAAGTAGTTTGCGTGTAGTGTAATCTATACACACAGATAGGCCTTCAAGTTTGACTTTGTGCTCTGATTTGGAATTCTTACTAGGATTCGGGAGGGTTGGTTGAACCCAGCAGCAGCACTTTGAAATAATTCGTGCATTTGTTGGCGCTGGGGCTGTTTTTCTTTGGTTTGCCTCCAGAACCCCAGGTTAAATTCCTAACAATGCTTCTGGGGTTGATGGCCGCTACAGAAAACTCTGCTTCCAAGAGGTCACGAGCAGAGGAGAGATCTGCAAAAAGGAAAACTGACAGGATGGGTTTGGCTTTGCTGCTTCTGAAGTTAGAGTAGGACAAGGGTGTCTGTGCTTATGTATGCGGATAGATAGATAGAGAAATAGATAAAAATTAATTCAAATAGTTTTTTTGTGTTACAGAATGAACGAGCAACCCGTCCAACAAGTTGATTGCAAAACAGAACTGGGTTCAAATGTCTGCTTTGGCCTCAATACAGCCTGTTTGCTGGGGAGGGGTTGGGGACCCAGCACGGACACGCGTGTGTGGAGGAACATGAGGCTTCTCCCCCTTGCTTTGCAGTAGCACAGCTTCTGTTCCTCACTTTGTGGATTGGCGTGGCGTTTGTCACCCCAAATCCCTCTGGTCGCGGAGAAGAACGTTGTTGACAAAGCTTCAGGTGCTTTCCTCCTTGTTGGGGCGCGTGGGTGGTTCTGAGGACAGCTCAACTCCCCGGGCCTGTTCTTGGTGCCCATTTCACAGCCAAAGGGCCCCGATTTCGTTTTGCAAAGAGCACGTGGGCACCGTTGGGTGTTTTTAGCAATGTGGTGGCCGAAAGGGACCCTGCCGGGAATGGGATGCAGCGAGGACTGAGAAACCTGCTCTTGGGCTGTAGGATCGTGGGTTCGGGGCCGCGAGGCCGGGCCACGCTCCGCAGGGACGCGGATCTCCATGCGAAGTCTCAAAGCGACGGATAAAGAAGGATCGAGCGCATGCCAAGGCTTTGTATTACTTTCAAAAGAATAAGATAGGAGCCATTGTTGGAGCTGCACTGAGGCTTTTAGGCACAGACGGTATCAGTAAAGTAGTTGCATGTTTCAAAATATTGTATCATTTTAAAGTGCAGCGCACATTAGATCGGTGAAACGGGATACGCCAATTTGAACTGTGCCGTATAATGCGGCTCTGTGTTTGGAGAGACAGAGGCACCCCGGACCCAAAATCCCTGGAGCTGTCTTTCAAAGAGTGATAGTTACGGAAATTAGCAGTGCAGAAATCCATACTAATCATTCATCGGGAGCCTTATTAACTGTCTTACCAGTGTTATTAGGAGAGGGCCTGGCCCCCGAGCAGGGCAGCGGGGCAGAAGCTGCTTCTCCCCAGCCGGCACCCCCGGCTCCCTCCCACACCACGGCCCCTTCCTCCTGGTGGGAGTCGCTTTGTAGATGACTCTGGCATGAGGGAAAAAATGATCTAATCGTCACGTAAACTTAAGTGACACCTCGTCGTGCCTGAGAACCTGACGCAGAGTGAGGGAGCTGAGTCCCAACCCTGAGGATGAGCTCCTGCTGCTGCTCTGCGAGCACCTCGGGGCCTTCTGCCCATCCTTTGTCCAAACAGGGTTGGCACGGGACCGGCATAAAGAGTGAGGGCTTGGAGAGGACTCTGGTTTATTGTGGCTGGAGCCGTTCAGTGCCTGGTGCCTGTGGTTCTGTGAGACTGGTGCTTGCTTTGGGTAGCTCTGGCTGTAAATGGGCAAGTGCCCTGAGCTCATAGGCTCTGTCTGTCAATACTGTATTTAGTACACTGGGAGTTATCATAACATCTCTTTTCTTACTGGCAAACTTTACCTAAGTAGAAAAAAAAAAACAATAATATTTGGCCCAGCCGAGCTTCCCATAGGGAATTTTGCATTATCTTTACCCTTAGTTCTATCAAACAATTTTTTGAGTATCAACTTGAGACCTATATCTTAGGAAAAAGAACTCCTTAGTGCTTCCGAAGGGTGCGTTTCAAGTTTGACCCTTGATATTCCCATCTGATGTTAGTTTCAAGTGAAAGAAAATTAAATGACACACTTGGGTTCAAGGATTTCGGTCCGTGAATCTCACTCCAGCTGGTATCTCCACCATAAGGGAAACAAAGAACACAGAGGAGATAAATAATACTTGAAAAAGACAGAATCTTTTTTGTCTGCTTCTTTATCTGTAGCTTGACTGTGTTCCTTAAGTGTTGAAAGGGGCACTTTCTTGGCAAGTATGACACAAATAACCTTCACCCTTGACTGCACCGTCTGAGACAGTTATAAATTTGAGGTTAAAGGACAGGAACAAGAGTTACTTTATATGACATTTTCCCATGATAACAGAGGACAGAGGTATGAGTGAGTATTCCTGTCTCACCCGTCCCGGGACTGTTCTGCCGAACGGTCGGATTGCCAGCCGGGCGGTTCTGCTGCTGGGCTGTTGTGCCTCGCCCAGCTCCCTTGTGGCCCCTGCGGCACCGAGCCGCTGCAAGGTGGGTGGACGGCGGGTGCCTGAGTTTTGTCACCTTAGGTGCTGAGGTACCTGTAGCTGATGCTAATTCCTCCTGAATTCCTCCAGAGCCTTTGGAAATCTCAGCCTCGGCGTTTAAATGGTCGGATAGAGTCGCCTTGTGCCTTCCGCAGGGGGCAAGGGGGGAGTTTCCTTGTCATGAGACAGCTTAAAAGAATCGTTTTTTCAAAGATAGTGCTTGTGAATCTTAAAATTCAGCCTTTTCTTGTTGAGGGTAAATGTAGAATCTGGAATTTCAGTGCCCGACTCAAGAAAGACACTACACACTAGTGTACTGCAATAGCTTCAAGTGGACACAAACGGTTGGAAGGTAGTAGTTAAATTTATCAGTTATGTATTCTCAGAAACAATTTCATAACCCTTTTAGATGCAGTCAACAGCATTGCTCAAGGTTTTTTCACTGTTGTAAATATTTTTGTTTAAATTCCAGCATGTGGTTGTATTTATGCTGTGAATAAGCTTGGGCTGTTTCCTTTCTGCGTATTCCCATTGTAGAGCTTTTCAGAGAATTTCTCAGACTTCTATAAATGCGTTTTTCAGAGTTTTAAAAACTGTCTTTTTGAAGGCTGATGTTTAGAGAATTGCAACAAGTCTACTGTAAAACCCACCAGTAACATCCCATGCTGGACAGAATCTTGAGAAGCAGCGACACAGTCAGGGGAGCTCCTGGGAACAGTTGGTGGGTTTGTTTCTCCTCCCACCCCAGTCCTGGAGCTGGTGCAGTGAGTGCCGCTGCCAGAGCTCAGCCGGGGACTGCCCGGCACCTGGGCAGACCCTGCAAGGCTCTGTAGGCAATTTGTCATCCGTAGTCCAACAGTTACAGCTGAGAACGTGCAGGGATCTTAGGTATGATAATCAGCATAAACGTTTGCATCTCAGCCCCGCACCTCTGTGCGGTATTGTAATGAGACCTTCCAGACTCGCCATGGACACTGGTTTTGATAATAGTATCTGGGTAAGGCTCTGCTGCTGTCTGTGCAGAGATTCATCCAGCTATGAACAGGGACAAGGCATTAATAGAGGTGTAGGATGGCCAGGGGCAAAGTCAGAGCGTGGACTTATCAACGAGGCTGGTCTTCGATTCTGCACTTTAAATATAATTCCATTATTACTTCATAAATAAAGAGATTAAGGTACGTCGGGCACGAGCTTCTGATTATATGGGAAGGCACTTCGGGTAAATTCATGAATAGTGTTTGGTTTGGGGGAACCATTTGTCTCAAGTGGTATTATGGACTTGTTTTTCAAAGAGTTTGTTGAATAGCTTGACTTTCTGGGATGTTTGGATCTTTATTTTCGCAGGGAAAGGAGTTCCCTGAGCTGGGAGGAACTGTGTAGCTTTCCTTCCAGCAGATACAGTCGTCCTGTGTCCTAGAGAAACTCACCAGGACTTTTCCCTCTTCCTTTGGTTTTAGTCTGGGCTGTGTTTGAGTTTCTCTTCCCTCTAGAGCTCTGTGGGCAGAAGAGAGAACGAGAAGAGCCCGCGGTGACTCCCGAAGTCCCTACGTGGCAGAGCTGCTGTTTCTCCTCCAGGCAGGTCACCGCTGCCCGCCCCGTGCCACCCAGGGCTGCTTGCCAGCAGGTGTTAGCACAGCTCTGGAAGAGTTTCACATACAGTAATCAAACCCTAAACTCCCTCCGCACGCTACATTTTTCATACAGCCTTAAGAAACGAAAATGCAGCAGGGCAAAGTCCTGAGATGTTTGTCTGTTGCAAGGACCCTGCAAAGTAAGTCTGTTTTGTGTATGGGCTTTTATATAAATATTTATCTAAAATACCTGTTTGTTGTTGTACCCTAACCCTTCACTCTCAGCACTGCAAAGGGCAGCTCGATCTCCAGCAGGTCTGTGTGCCGCTGGCTTTGCAGAGCGGGGAGCAGCGTGGAACTCGGCTCCAGGCTCCTCAGCAGGCTCTGCCCTGGTGGTGTCTGGGATTGGAACCGGCCTAGGATGCTGAAACAGCTGATGTTGTTTGGTGAGGAATTTGTTAGGGTAAATTCCCGGGGGGAGGTGATATGAATGAACCTCTCACTTTACAAGTGTTTTTAGGGTTGTAGAATTGATGCATTTACATTTACCCTGTTCGGAATGAGAAAATAAATTATGCTTTAAAATGTATTTTTGTTCCAAGATGTAAGCCAACAATTTAATACAAGGATTAATCTTACTCTGTGTCCTCTCCAGCTCAAGTCACTGGCAGGCTCTCCAGCATGCTTCCACTGCTCCGTGTAAGCAGGGCCTTCTCCCAGCGCCCACCCGTGCGCTGCTCTCCGGGCTGTGAGCCCTGTGGCAAAAGGAAGCAGGGAGGCAAAGCTACAGGGCTCACGGATCACGCAGAGGTGTAGCTGAAGTTTAGTTCTAACTTGGGGGTCTCTGAACAACTGCTTGAGTTTGGCCCCATCCAAGCCTCCTCCGTCGCTTTCCTACTGTGGGATTATTGTAATAAATCAGCATCTTAATAACACACTGCTTAAGTTTGTTGTGTTGCTGGGGAAAATGTTAGCAAACTTTAGGAATAGGAGTGTTACCGTAAAGCTGGTTGTGTGTGAAAACACTGAATGGGAAAGGAATGCCTTGGTCCGTGGTCTTCTAATGCATGCTGCAGTCTGCTTAACCTTCCAAGCTGGGCGATGAAGGAGGTCCTCTGTTTGTTCCTGATGAACTTCATTTTTTGTAGGATTATCCATAATTAGCGAGGCCCAAAATTTCTGAAGACTCAAATTAGGCAGTTAGAGCAAAGTATTGTAGGTCAAGACTGTTGGGTTTCCTGACTGCGGTCCTGCTCCGCACCTCAGTTCACCAGCTGCAGAATGGGCACTGGGGCTTTCTCCCCATCTTTCAGCAGCATAATTGTGTTTAATTCATACCTCTAAGCATGTGATTCTGTTTAGGCATCGAGCATGCACATTTCTTTCCTAGGATTTCCTCTGCTCTTTCGTAGCTGCTGTTGGGAGGTGTTGATGGGACGGTGTTGGCCAGAGCACCGCCGGGCCCTCTTGGTGTAGGTGTCTGGGTGTCAGGGCAACTCTCTCACAGGCCCTGCCTCCGTTTCTTTCCTGGGCAGAATCCTGGGCAAATCTCATTCTTCCTTGCCAGCTGAGAAAGGTACATTGCACACCTACTTCAGGGAATCCATGGCTTTGATGTGCATGAGGATGTTTATTATCTTCTGTAAGTGTGTGTGTGTGCTGGGGGGAAAAGCCCACTTCATTTTTGATGGGTGTAATCTTTTTTTTTTTACTCCACACTTCCACACGGTTCTAAGTTACAGCAGGAAACCATTCTTTTGGGGTTTTTTTAAGAAAATCCTACTTTTTTTTCCTCGTGATTAACTAAAGCTGCATTTTATTCTGTATATAGAGTTGTCTATAAGCCTGCATATAGAACTGTGTTTTGATATAAAATAGATACTGCAGTTAAAATTGCAGTAAGAGAACAGAGGAACAACAGGCATTGCTGAGATTGTGGCGCTGATTAGGAGTGCAAATTAGATTTAGATTTCCTGAATGTCTAACAGCAGCTAAGCATTTTTTTGTCCTTTGTGTATGAACATTTCCATTAAAATTTACAAAGGGTTTGAACTGGATTAGACTCCCACAGTCGCTTTGAAATAACAAAATACAACTTGGCTGACAGGGGCTGTTTAGAAACCTTTTGCAAAAATTATCTTCAGAAACGTTAGCACTTAGCAGTTACAAAATGTCTGCTTTTGTCTTGCCCCCTCTGCCAAGTTCCCTTTTTGTCTTGCCATGAGGAGGATAAATTATCCGACTTGCAGAGATAAACCACAGAGAGGTGAGATTACTGAAGCTGAATACTGGAAACTCCCAGCACTCTGTCCTCCTCTCCAGTTTGAATTTAAACCCCTGTTTCTGGCTGTGTCAATCAGTCCCTTAATGAATACATTACTAAATGTGCTTGTTTTTCTCCTTTCTAGAGGATGCAATTAATGTTTTGGCTTAAGACACCTAGTTTATAATAAATGTATGGAGTGCAGCAAAAGGTCTTTGAAGTAATTCGGGGAATTATCTGAACAGAAAAAAGGCATAAAATACATAGCTCTGAGGAGCCTGAAATGTGCTGGCAGAGGGCAGAGGGGGGGAATGCTGCTTACATCTGCTGCTGTAAATATTGGGTGACCCACCATACTGTGGTTTGCTGAACACTGTTAGCTGGGAATTGGGCGAAGGGCGAGGACCCAAATGGAAGCATCTCTTGCTGGGACAGTCTTGGTGCTCTTTTCTGGCATATGTCTGCAAGAACATGTTCAATGTAAAGGGGAAGGGGCGTCTAAGAGGTTTCCCTCCAATAAAAGGATGAGCGGGATCTTCCTACCACAATAACTCCTCCAAAGAACCAGTGAAATGCAGTGAATGGCTCTAACAGGAGGGCAGAAGAGAACTGTAGCAATAGATGGTGACAGTCTCCTTTATTCTTGTTGATGTTCTGCATGTATTAGGTTAGTGGCCGACTACCAGGATTTATCTGACCAAGAAGCCTTTTGACAGAGTGATTTCCCCCCCATATTTATTTATGGAGCTTTGTGCTCTGAGAAGGAGATGGTGCTGGCACTGGAGGGGACAGAGGCATGGGAGGGTTCCTCTGTTTTTCATGGATGGTCCAGAGCCAAGGGCGATGCAATGGGGCAAATCTGTTCAGAGTAGGTTCAGGGTTAGTGGAGGTGGTGGTTGAACTGGGAGAGATTGTCATTTTATATCTGAAATCTAGTCTGTCAGTAGTTTTGTGAGTGATGTTCAGGGTGCTTGGGATTGGTAGGGGAGGTGTTGAGGAAATCTCCCTTCAAGCACGTGTTCTGTCCTAGCGTGTTCTCTTGCACGTTTCCATCCCGGGTAATCTGGAGGTGAATCAAACCTAATGAATGAAGCTTGGGCATTATGTACATGCTGTGTCTAATTCTGGTATTTAGGGCCAGACACCAACTGCAGTTCAATTCTGGGCCTCTCAAATGATACACATAAAGTCTGTAGCATCGGATCTGTGTGTCACTGATAATCTCACCCTCTTTCCTTATTTTCCTCCCGTATCTCACATTTTTTGTCATCTTGAAAATACTTTGGCATTGCAGTGGGATGCTGTGTGGGTGTGCAGTGAATTCGCTGCAGAATAAGGGGCTTTGACTGTAAATTCCTCTTGGCAGAGACTGTGCTTGCTCGTGTCTGTGAGGAGCACCCAGAACAATGGAGCTTGCTCTGGTTCTGGTGAGACAGAGGATAAGCCTCAAGACTGAGCTCTGAGATGGGCCCAGCAGCTCTCGGTAGTGTCCTGCTGCAGCTCGTGAGCCTGGCAGCCGATTTGTGCTGGATTCCAGGTCTGGGAAGGAAAGGAAACCTTCAGTTTCAGGTTTCAAAACAGAAATGTTGCCCTGGCCTGGTTGGAGGGCATGGTGTGAGCAGTGCTGTGTACAGGTAGGATACTATTAAGGAAACAACCCGGAGGAAGGTTTTGGGGCTGTGTGCCCAGCTGCAGGTGATCTCATTTGCTACGTTACCCCCAGATCTGCAGAACACAGGGGAGCGTTGCCACAGCTGACCGTGTTCGTTGAGGCTGCTTGCTGCAGATGGGTGCAATGTGGAAAGCCCCTCGGTTGAAAGTGTGCTAGTTGCTCAGTTTTAACCATGTTGTGTAGCTCTCTCCAGGGCCTGATGTGCACTGCACCTCTTGGGCCTGTTCAGGGTGAATCGTGCAGTTTGATGTTTAATTTAATCTTGATGTTGATTAAATATTTCCTAAATAGAGGACTTTTCGGTGCTTGCATTGTTGTCATGTGAAAATGTAATGGAGTTGCTCATCTCTAGCTGGTTTATATGGGAGGTTTTATCAGCGTCAGGAATAAGAGCCAAATTGGAGGTGAGCTGCTTGCAAAGCATAGGTAAATCAAGAAATATTCACAAAGATGCACAAAGCCAGTGACTCTGAGTAGTGCGTAGATGACAGAGTTTGACAGTTAATTCGTAGAAGCTTGTGAATTAAAAAAGAGGTGAAATTAATCCAGTAATTCATTGTCATTGTGTAACTGTGGGATTTTATTATATCTGGGGAGTGTGAGACTTGGACTGAATACAGAATAACAGTTTGCTGTTACATGCTGATACAGTAATATGCTAGTATAATAATACACTAGTATGAAATGAGTAAATATTTAGTTTAAATGAGTGTATTAAAAGAGGAGTTAGCGATTCTAGTTTTTAGTGCTGTCTCTGAGTTGGTGTCTCCCATACAGTTAGCCCATTCCTCTGCAGAGCTCGCTGGGATATGAAGGCAGCACAGAGAAGGAAGGTCCCTCCAGGCCTCTCCTGGCAGGCGCTGGAGGCTGTGGGGGTCTGTTGTGGCTGCAAAGGTTCTGCCCCTGCTTGGTGAATCCCTTCACCAGTACCAGATTCTCCGGGAGGATACCTGGTCGTGCAAAAGTCAACCTGGTCTTAATTCCTATGCGTGACACTTTAGCCAGTTCATAGGTGTGAGTGTACATATATATATGTATAGATGGTTTTATCTTTTTGTGTAAAGCAGGCTCTCCAGCCCATAATCCATTTCTAAATTCCTTCCCACTGGAGACGAAGGATGGAAGTTTCCCCATCCCCTCAGCCTGGCTACAAGCATGGCCTGGAGTGACTCGCCGGTGTTGTGCACAGTCGGCCCCTTACCGGGGTGGGTGGGACGGTGCTGGCAGGCTCTGCTGCCCACCCCTCGAAGGGTTAACTGCCAACGCCGAGCACAAACAAGAGATGCAAGCAAACAGTCCCCAGCAGAAATTGGACCCATCACTTCCCCCTAATGAAAACCAGATTCACTCCTACAACAATCATTTCACTGTTCCAAGATACCGTTCTGAGCTTGAGAGAAGCATTATTGTTGTTTCTATTAAAAAAAAAAACCCTGAACCCATGCACTGTATTTCTAGAGTTGATCTGGTTTATCATCTGGTTTTCTTTCTGGACAAGGGAAAAATAAAATGGAAAGGTTTGCCAGGTCTGAGTGCTGAGGCTCAAAGCAAAAGAAAAAAGGGAGGGTGCCCAGATCCTGGTGCAAATGAGGGAAGGAAGAATAACTGAAATCACACTAGTTAGTCTTAAATATGTTTCTTGCAGCTCTGTTGGCTTGGTTTGGTTTGGTTTTGGGAGGGGGACACACACGTGTAAGGGCTTTTTACAGAGGGAGTCTATTTCACTTGCTTAAGCAAACATTATTCTCCTGCTCTTCCTCCCTGCCTGGGAGCTTCGCTTTCACGTCAGATTCCGCACCGAAAGGGAGACTCGACCGCAGAGCTGCTTCCTTCCTAGGGCACGACTGTCCAGTTTTGAAAGATTAGAGCTCTTCTGGACTGGATGTCCTTGGCCTTTGTATGGACCAGACCACTTGTTTCTGGTCTCATTTGGCAGTTGTGAAGTGTCTACAAGCATGACAGAGATTTTTTTTTTACCCCCTTACAAAAATATCAAGTTTAAACCCAGTCTAGTTTTAGGGGAACTTTGAAACTAGAGTTTTCTCACTCACTTTTGCTAAAGTTGTGAATATTTTTGCACATCCTTGCTGGGATCTCCCATCTCTTGTGCCTGTCTTTTTCAGATGACACGTGAAGGCTTTTGTGTGCTTTCAGCGAGCTGACCTTTTGAGTGACATGAACTTGGTCTTCAGCAACCTGATCAAAATATGCAGCACTGAGGCTTTTTATGGTTGTTGGTTTAGATTTCATGCTTGGTAACTGATTTGGTAGAAGACAGAACGGGATTCTGATTGAACTGCAAAAGAATCAGAATTCAGGCTTTTATCTTACTGAGCATTTCCTTTAAGCAGACAAATCAAGGATGAGGTCTTTATGAATTTATCCTGCTCCGTGGTGTATCTCAACAGTCAGGCTGCTGTTCTGGGCAGGCCAGTGTTTAAAACTTAGGCAAATACTCCGCGGCTTTTTAAACGTGTTTCAAATAGACATTTATTTTGGCTACAACAATATTTTCCTTTTATTGCTGTTACGAGATTCAACATTTCCAGAAATAACTTCTGAAAGGGGCTTGAGGGTCTTGCATGTAGGTGTTGTCAGATCCAGTGGAGAAGTGGCTTACAATGCCCGACGTGTATGGACATGGATTTTGCAAAGCAAGGAGTGCATTTGGGAAGCTCAAGCAGCTTTTTCGAGAAATGATGAAATGGTATCGTTTCCTGCACCCCACAGACTGGTTACTCTGTAAATTCACTCTGTTAGAGTTTACTTGGTGCATCTGATGATCTGACATAAGGTGGAGTTTCTTCTGAAGAGACTGGGTGGTGTCTGTGCCATGATGAGGACGCTGTCTGTGACGCGGGTTAGATTTAAGGTATAGTGTAATATTTAATTGACTAGCAGTATAGGAATCAAATTATTTTCTGTCCTCAACCTAGTGGCATACTTGGCTTTTCGATTCTCAGAGGACTGTGTGGATATCAACTAATTCCCATGTTACCCTGATCAACTCCCCAAGTATTGACATGACTTCTTAGAGGTAGTAAATTGAAACCCGGAGAGATCTGGTGACTGGCTGGAGGCTGCAGTGGGGAAGTCAGTGGTGAACCCCTGAGTTGTGTCGTTCAGAGCTGCTCCCAGGTTTCGGTCTCCTGTTTGGTCTCTTAGGGAATCCTTCTTCTCCCGTTTCTTGACCGCCGTGCACTTGTGATTTTTGTCAACGTCTCGGTCAGTTTTCACAGCACCGTGTTTAATTTCGAGTCATATAGTGGTGCTTCTGTAGGACTGAAAGAAAATGTATAATGGTTCATTTCTGTACATTAATTTCAAGGGAGGTTTTTTTGCAGGCTATTACATAGGTGTGCAGATGTGTACGGCCATATATCTCAGCGTGTAACGTAACGAACATGCGTTTATGAAGAGCTCTCAGTGTTGGAGCCCGATGTTTAGAGGGGGCTGCATCACTTCCCATTCGTTTCTCTAACACTCCGAGATCTGCTGACCCAAGCCAAAACCTCTCCCCTCTCTTCTGCTCTCGGGGAGGAGTTAGGGATTTGTGAATGTGTGAAAGTATTAGCTGCCAGTTATAACTGGAATCAAGCCTAGAGGAACCCAAATCCTTCAGCGGGAAAGTTTGTAATACATGATCGCTGGAACGGGCCCAGCTTTCAGAACCAGGAAGCATTAATAGGAATAAATGTGAGCACCATTAGCACTTCCAAAAGCATGATTTATTATCCATTTCGGTTGCAAAATACTATTTAGTTGCATAATCTTGCTCATTTAGATAGGAAATGTCATTAGTGGATTAGTTTATTAAATACTCAGCCCTGAAAGGGAGGGAATCCCTTTTACCGCGGAGCCCGGGCAGGCCGGCGCTTCGCGCTGTGCCCCGTGTTGGCACTGCAGCCCCGCTCCAACTGCCCTCAGAGCGAGGAACCCTTCCCTCTTCTGCTTGGAAGAACTTCCTGAGCTTTTCAGAAGGAGTGAAAGGGGAAGGGAGCTTGGACTGGTAGGCCAGGGTCCTCTGGCCGTGCCGCGTGGGGACGCTGTGGGGGGACATCTTGGGAGGGCCCGGGTGTCACGGGGGCTGCGGGGCTGGCTGGGGGCAGGGGGGGCTGGCAGCAGCGTGCCCTGGTCAGGCTGGTCTCCTCTGCAAAGTGCGAATTCTGGTTTATGTGTCTGTGCACACTGTGGGTGAAACTGGGTATTCCACCCCTTCCCCAGCTCCAGGGAAGCCATGGCAGAGCGAGGCTGCTGGGAGTGACCAATAAGGCCGGGTTCGGACCGTGCTGGTTTATGGTCGATGCAGCTACGGTTGCTTGGGATGTCCCAGCAAATCGTCGGGCTCTCAGATCTGCTGTGCTCTGAATATTCTGGGGATTGTGAAGATTCTGATCGTGCTGCAGTTTTTCTTTTCCCCAGTCATTGAGAAGCAGGTTTTGCAGCACTCGTACGTGACCGGTTATTAAAACTTAGAAAATTTTCTGAAATAAACCATCAACATGTCCTGCTTACATAGGAATAAATGGTTGGCCCGTGATCATTATAGTTATCTGCACAGTTTTACTTGGTATCTGGCTGATTCAGGGAGGCAATGCTAATTACACTGGCTTTTTTCTATTACGAGATATTTTTTTCCCCTAATGTCTTGCCCCTGTAGTCAGTCTGTTCCCTGTAAAACCCTCTCCTTTCCTCTCCTCCTTTGATCTGCTGGTTCGGGTTCACCTCCTTCATTTTTTGCAATTACCAGTCTGGAGTGAGGATGCCCCTGACCTTTTACCAGCAGTCTGGCAGACACATGGGACAGGAAGCTTGGGTTTTATTTCAGCCTTTTCTACTATTCATCTTGGATGGATTACAACAGTAGCAGCTCCAACTGTCCTGGAGCCCTTTTTGTGATGAAGCAGAGGCAGCCTCCCAGAGAGAGAGCAGGGAGCAGGCCAGTGCTCTCTGGCTGGGGATGGACTGAAGGAGGGTGCATCTCTGCTGGCTATTCCGATGCAACAGCCCCTCGTGTTCTATATGTTGCTATACTGGGAAGAATTTCTTTTCTGTGCCATTCAGCAGCAGTTACCCCAGAGCACAGTGTGTTCTGGAGAAGCATCTATGTGGATGTCAATACAGCATATGAGTCATTTGCTCCAAAAAAACAGGACTTGCTTCTGTTCTGCTGCTGCTTTGCTGCATTCTTCTGCTTTCAAAGTTTTGAATCGGCAGCGGAACAGGCAAAAGGACTCAAACTGCCATAAATACTGTGCAAAAGATTAAGATAGAGCTTGAGATTTATGTGTGAGTTCCGAGAAGATGGGTAAGTTTGCCATAAAGTTTTGCTGGGCTGTTTCTGCCCATCTTAGCTACGGACTGAGCTCTATTTTTCCCACCTTGCAGGAGCAATCAGAAAAGCTGGCACTGTAGCTTACATCAGTACAGCTTCGCAGGGAGAAGTGGCAGAAGCTCTTACTTTCCCTTCTTCATTTATATAGCTTAAAAATAACAAAGAAATCAGTCTTTCCTAGCTGCTTTCGGCAGGCAGGTGATTAAGAAGCCGTGTGCAGGAGCTTGCTTTTCTGTTTTATCGTTTCGCAGCAAAACGTGCAAAGCCAGACAGACATCTCCAAAGAAAGAAAATGTGATAATTCCTTTAGAGGGGTTGTGATTTATAACAGCAAGAGAAAGCGAAGACAGGCTCATATGTGAGAGGGAGGGGGTGGGGAGCCAGAGAGATGAGCCTGTGGAATGACATTATAACTTTACCTGCTTGCTGAGTGTATCTGTGGATTTAAATGACATCTCAGGGGACAGTATCAAACTTCTAAATTCCATTCATCCATCAGATGGGAGAACAAGACCTGGCTTTCAGTCGGGCAGGAGCTGGAGATTTCTCCTGGAGTAAATGAGCTCAGACCACACAGATAAAGAACGTCTTCTGTTCCGTTTTAAAACATTTCAGGGGAGAATCATCTGTCACTCGGCTCCAGGCTGGAGGCCTTTCAGCTCCGGCTGAGGTGTGGAGTCCGGCGCAACAGGGACGCTTTTCAAACTCTTTCCAGTCCTTCATTCCATTTTAACTTCCAGAATTTGCTTCACAGCTTCTCATAGTTTAAAACAAACTGCCCAGCATTCGAACGCTGCAGGTAATTCCACTGCAGGCCGGCGTTCCCCCGGGAGAGGGTAGGCTGGGTCGTGCCTGGCAGGCATCTGCGCCCCAGCGCCGCGCAGAACTGCTGCTGTAGGAATTTTAGGTCCATTTACTTTTTTTCCCCTCCAGTGAGTATCTTTCCGTCATAGCCAAAAACGAAAAGCAAATAAAACCAAACAACAGATGAAGCAGTTTTTTGTACGGGGAGTTTGTTTTCCTGGGTGGATCCTCAGCTGGGCTGTGTTGTCTCGAGTTTTATCTAGATTCAAATGCAGTTCTTACTGTTAGAATGAATGGGTTGGAGTAAATCTGCCCGTTAGTGTAGACAGTGACCAGGATAATGCCTAGGGAAGATCCAGAGCTTCCTGTGTTAGTCTAACTAGGGGTGGCTGTGATAGGTTTTGGAAAGTTTTATGCATGTTCCTGTTCCTCTTGCACTCTTCTGGTCCAGGCAGACCTGCTGGTGCTCCAGACTTGGACAACTTTTTCAAACGTTGAAATCTATTTATTCACCAGAAAGTTCCATTTCAGAGCATGGAAGCTGATCACAGATTTGGTCAATTTTAATGGATACTGTTAACTGAAAGAAAGAGGAACTTAAAAATGTTAGAAACTCCCAGATGGTTTCAGAGAAGGGTCTTGAACATGATTCTTGCTGTGTGCTTTTCCATCCCAGTGGCTTTAAGACTCTCCCACCTGCAGCTCCCGCAGGCTCCCGTGTTTAATATCTCAGCCTGTCTCAATAATGATGTTTCTGTTTGGCTGAAGGGAGGAGAACAGCTTTCGATAGCAGAATGGCAGTGCCTGTGTCTGGAGGGGATGGGGATGAAGGCAGTGTACACTGAAAGGAGGAGGAGGTTGTGACTCCCACACCTCACAGCTTGCACCTCAAGGGTGGTGGAGGCCGGCGCTTGGGTCACCCTTCTCCTTAAGAACAGTCCTTCCCTTCGAGCCTGCAGCCCATGGACAGCACAGCTCGAGGTGAGGTGAGGTGGAGACCTTGGCTCCATGCTCCTCAGGCTGCGAGTGCCTCTGGTCAGCAGACCCAGCAGCAATCTGGCTTGTTCCTGCCTCTGCTGCGTGGGCCGACGGGCTGGGCGAGCGCGTCCCGCTGACGCCTGGAGCGGCTGTTGTGGAAGGGGGCAAATGCACAGGGGCTGGCGTGAGCTTTGCACCTTGTTTAGTTGCCCTGGGAAGAAAAAGTGAGTACAGAGACGGGCGAGAAGTTGTTCCAAGTCAAACCAAAGCACACAAAGGTCAAACCCGGTCTCTCTGGCTTCATCTTTACAGAGAAGCAAGCCCACCAAGGTGTAATGAAATGCCCCCATGGTCCCAACCTGTCAAAACCAAGAAGCAGTGGAAAACTCTGGGGTTTTTTTGTTAAATATTTCATCTTGATTTCCAGAACAAATGAGTTTGGGTAAACTGGAGATAAGGATCTGAAATGTGAATCACTGGCTCATTTCATTGAAAGCTGCCATGGAAACATATCCCCAGTTAACTTTACTATCTACAAAGGCTCGATCAGTACATATGATCCTAATGATTTCCACCCAATTCACAGCTATCTGGGTCAGACACAACTAGTGTAGTATCATGAAAGAATGTGTGCCTCATGTATTTATGGTATGTTTTTCCATGCAGAATGAGGAAAATACACTGCGGGGAACGAAAAGGCGGGGGGGATATTTAAAGCAAAATTTCATTTTAATTAAAATAAAAAGCAACTTTTCAAATATGAAATGTCAGGCTGGTTAACCTTGCATCCTGAGTCTGGAAAGATACATTTTCATCTTTGCAATGCCTTAGTTAGTGGTTCCTGGCACATTACATTAACTAATTTGAGATCGAATTATCAAATTTGCTCATTGCTGCTAGCACTAATTTGAAACCTTACAATAAAGAACAGTTTGAGAGGCAGATGAAAGGTTGCCACCCACAGAGGCTCCAAGACCTGTCCCTGGTGTATCACAGCAAGGTTCGGAGAGATTTGGGGTAATTGCAGTCATGAGCTGGAGTTGATTGAAGAAAATTATACCCCAGTTTTTTACTACAAGCTTTTTTTTTTTGTTTTTTTTTTTCCCCCTTTTTCTTCCTTTTATTGTGTGTGGCTTTTTTTAAATTATGCTGTGAAATACTATTGCAAGGAAGGCAAAGTATTACATTTTTAATAACTATTAAAACTTTGCTTACAACTCTTTCTGTTTTAATGCTACTGAAGTTTCTGAAGAATTCTTTAGATAACTGTTATCTGTATTTTCCAAGAGTTTTCAAATTTTATTATGTCTGAGGTTTTTGTCTTTGCTAAACTTGAAAACTTTTAGGCAAAAAAATACATTAATGGATTTCAAGATGATGTGAAATCTTTTACAGTCTTACTGGCAAAGACCTACCGGCCCTTCTGAGTCTTACAGTTTTCTGAGGATAGTTTCTCAATCGCCAGGTTTAAGAATGGCAATTGTGAGCTGAAAGCAATTTTCTACACATCAAGCATTTCCTAATTGTTATAAGAGTGATGCATCAGTTTCTCCGCTGGCCTGGTTGAATTACCATCCTCAAAGAACTTGCATTTTAACAAGTTAGGCAGGCTGAGGCAGCAGGGGTCCTGAGAGAGGCATTTTCTTTCTGACCTTCCTGAGATAAATAATTAAGATGGAGTCTAGATAAAGATCACTGTCAGAGGTGAGGGGTCAACCTGGCTGCCTGACCTAAGAGGTAAAATTGCCCTGCTTGCTGCAGCAGTGACTTGAAGGCAGCCGTGTGTCAGCAGGAAACAAAAGTTTTTTGCTCTGTTGAATAGGCAGAGCACGGAAAAAGAAGAGCTGGGGGCATAAAGGTCTCCTGTTTACAGTGAAGTGTATCCAGAAAATGGTGTTTATGAAAATTAAAAAAAAAAAAAAAAATAGTAATTTCCTTCTCTGGTCAAGGTTAAGGGAGCGGATTAGGGGATGGTAACAAGGCTTGAAATCTGAAGAGTGCAAAGGTTAAAATGTTCTCCTAATTTGGAGCCTGTAGGCATCCCTGGGCTTAGAGGAGGCTTTCCAGCCCTTCAGGTTTTGTGCTGTGAAATAAGTCATTATCAAACACTTGCTTCTGTACTCGACCCTCCCGCCGGGGTCCTTGCTGCAGCGAGCGTGCTTCGGCACCCCGCGTCTCCTCGGAACGCAGCTCTCGCCGGGGAGCTGCTCGCAGCGGGGACCTGCCTCGGGCCCACACTTCGTGATTTTTGAGACCCTTGAGGTCACCTCTTCACCTGAGGAGCATCCTGAGGACATCCCGGCAGGGCCTCGCTCGGGATTGCCTCTTTGCGTGGCAGCGTGGCTGCGTGGAAGGAAGCGTGCCCTGGCGGGGAGGAAGGAGGGAGCGAAGGGCGCGCATCTGCAGCAGGCGCGCGCATCAGCTGCGCGCTGGGGAACGAGCCGGGCTCTCCCTGCGCCCTTGCCGCCGTTTGCAGAATGGGCGCTGGGGCATGTGCTGCCTCTGGTGGAAGGGCATTCACTGACTCTCTAAACAAAGTAAGAAATTTTATCCAAATTACGGTGCTTTGGAAGGAAAATCGTCCCTCTGTGCCCTGCTCCCAAAGCTGTGTTGCTGTTCAGTAGACATCGCTGCACCAGCCGGTGCTCACTGAGCAGCAATTAAACTAAGCTGAAGGTTTAGGAGCAGTCTGGAAATTGTTTATAATGAACTAATCCATTATCATTAGAGAACCAGAATGGGAGAGGGAAAAACAAGGGGGGAAAAGCCACCTCCCCTCTCCAGGCCCCCCCTCCTCTGTTCCTGGCTCGTTCCTGTTTGCAGCACCCTGCTTGGAAGGGCTCTCGGCAGCCAGCCCGAACCGCTGGGCCGGTTGGCCGCGCGTGCCGTGCCCTTGTCCCCAGGCCCGAGCCCACCTGCGTGTGCCAGCTCTCCGCGGGCTGCCCTCGAGGGGCTGCCGGTGCCACAGATGGGTGCCAGCCCCAGCTTTTGGAGGGCACAGCCCGCGCCCACACGGCACAGGGAAAAGGAGCTGTGCCTTTAACTGTCCCTGCAAGATGTCTGCAGCCTGGGCTGCCTCTTGTTTTGAAGAGGGAGTGCTTGGGGGCTAGTTCCAGAGCTCAGTGACAGAGAGGAAACAGGGCCAGGAATAAATGGCCTGTTGATTTACTCAAGTTACATCATTTTCTTCCCCTCAAGAGCCTATAAATCTCACGCTCCTTGTAAAAACAGAATTTAAAAACAATTGAGAGCTTCTGAGACGACCCCATAGCTTCCAGCCGCTGTGGCCTCTGAATATAGAGCTGCCTTTCACAGGCTGGACCACTTGTTTCATATTAGATACTGGGGGAGCCCAGCTTCCAGCTAAGCAGCAGAAGCTGTTAAGATATTTTATAGTCATCCGAGTGGTTTAGATAACACTCTCCCCATACATAGCATGGGGCTTTAGCTAAATAACAGGCTTCCTGGCTTGGCCACGACGCTCGGAGGGTCATTAATTCACACGTTCTGGTTTCTCCTCAGCAATATTTCTGATCAAAGACACCCAGGCTGGCAGAGGTGCCTCTGTTAAAAGGTGGATTCTTCTGATTATCGTACAATTTACAGCCTCTTTGCTCTGAGGGTTTGCATTTTAAGAAAAGTGCTCGATTGTTGAGCTTGCTGCAGCGCTCGTTAGTTTTGCCCTCGCTCTCACATCTGAGGAGATTTTTTAATTCAGCAGGGATTTCCGTTTTATTGTTTTTTCATCGCTGATGTGGTACAGTGGGCAGCAGCTCTTTGTGCAGTTGGGTCCATCTCTGGGATAGTTACCAGTGTCTGGAGGGTGAAAAGGGGACTTAAAAGGCACAATACGTATGTTAATGTTGCGGTGCCCCAGATGAGTGGCACTTTGCCACTTCTCACCTGTGAGCTAGACGCTGACCGAGAAGAGCTGACGGTTAATCTGTCGTGATGTTAGAAGCCGAATCTTGACGATAAATTCCGCAATTGTTACGGGGACGTGGAGGTGACGGAGAAGAGGCTGGAGATCCTATAGCCCAGCGGGTCCTCATTCCTTGCCCGGCCCCAGTCAGAAGTCTTTAGGAACCCTGGAGAAACATAAGGGGATTTTCTCAGTCTATTCGCAGCCTTTTGCCACTGCATGGAACTGTGTGATGTCTGATGTAATGATGTCAGAGAGGCATTTCTCAGCCTGATCCAGGCTTTCTAATGGCTGACATCCAGGCTTTAACTCCAAAGCCCCAAAGTTCTGCTCTCTGTATTGTCACTGATAAGCTCTGAAGTGGCTTCTCTACTATTCGGTATGTAAGCATATAAAAATCTGTGATGTTAAATACTTTCCTAGACAGACTCTGTGAATGAAGATGGTTCTTTCAGGAAAGAGGAGAGCAATGGTTACTGCACTTGGCTGTGCTGTTCCTGGCTGGACGTAGCGATGGAAGAGCTTGTCTTTTACGTATCAAGGGATGCTTTGATAATGACATTGTGGTTAAGAGCAGGAAAAGCAGAACTAACTAATGAAACCAGCAATTCCTTCTAGACTGGCTTTTTTTTTTTTTTTCCACTGAGAAAAGAAATAAACATACAAGTTGACATAATTCAAAAATGCTAGTGTTTGCTGGCTTCTGGCTGGCTGCCATCCCAGAGTTAGCACAGGGGTGAGGAAGAAGGAATCCCTGCAGGCACAATTCATATAAACTAAGTGGATTTACTTATCATTTATGAAAACAAAAAGAAGGTATCTGATTAATCACTTTGTGGATTGAGGTCTGCATCGTGATGGTTTAAGGAAGAGTTTATCGTGTGCTGTGTCCCCGCTACATTTGGATTTCAATTTGCACTTTCTTTTTAGAAGTTTCTGAATGACTCAGTGGATGGATTAAAACATCAGGTGGGTGTTTTCCTCCCCGAAGCTTTTAGCCTGATGAAACTGTTAATGAAAAAGGATCTCGGTAGACGTCATGACATACGTGCCTATATATTTACCTTCAACATAACTTTAAGGTAAAATTTGTATCTTCTGTATTGTGCCTGCACATTATCCATTCTAAATAAATTAGGGTTTAACTAACTAACACTCTTTGATGTAACAGATCCACAATTTACCCCAGAGAACTCGTAATATAAACCTGATTTTTCTGTAAACCTTTTTTAAGGAAATACTTGCTGCTGCAATTTGGTGCTCTTGAGTTTGGCACGGCCGCGCCTCTCTCATTTGTTCAGGGATATGGGATCCAGAAGAGGTAAGGTGAAAGGCAGTACCACCCAGACTGGGGACACCCTAGACAGTGCTGATCACGTGGTGAGAGCTTCGTGAGCCTGTAGTGAGAGCTTCATGAGAAGCTGAGGACAAAACGTTCCCAGCGGAGGGTAAAAAGTCACAGGGTAAACTTCCAAGGGTAATTGGAGAATCTGGAGTCTGTGCAAATCCTCCCATTCTGAAGAAAAGACTGGCTTTCAGAAGTAAGACAGGTAGTTGTCATGCTGGTGAGCTCCCTGTCATAAGCTGCGTAAGAAAGCCTGCCAAAAGCTTTTGGGAGCAAAAAGGGCTTTTTGGAGCAAAACCTCTCTGCTGACTAATAATTTGGAACTTGACTTTAAAGGCATTGAGTTTGTGTGGAGATTCATGAGAGGGTAACATAATCATATCTGAACTAATCCATCTTACTCATATTCAGTAGTTTAAGGGGCTGGACATCACAGTCCTTTTCTTATATTTATGGAATTCCCTCTCTTTTTATTCTCAAGTACTATATCAAAATGAAGAGCATTCTCCATATATTATACGTAATTTAATTAACTTCATACTTTCAGTGCTGTGAAAGGGATTTTAACTGTTTTGTGGTTGGTTTTTTATTGGAATGGACCTTTTTTAAACTGCTGTTCCTTACACGCTTGTTTGTGCAGCGTCTTGTTTTATGTCTTCCAAAGTAATGGCAATAGGGTTTGTTAGGTGTGGTTTTGAATAAACACCTTGAGTGACCAGCTGCAATCTCTGAACCAGGGAGCTGGGGGTCACGTAGGAGTGCTGAGCTCCTGATGGCAGTTGAAGGTAACTTTAGAGCCCACCCTCATAAACCACTGCCCAGAAGGTGCTGCTGGTTTACCTCTATCTGGTGCATAATTGCAAATACTAGCATGCTGTTTTCTCATGTTCACCCACACTGTATTTGATCTTTTTTTTAAAGTACTTCTGTCATTTTTGTGTATGCTTCACTTACAGTTTCTGTTCTCACATCAGTGCAAACTGCTTTGCATGTGGTTTTGTGTGCAACTAGTGGCAAAACCCTTTGGTAACGAGCGCGACTTCTCAGCAGCGCGGTGTGGTGTTGTTGTTGTGACTTTGATACATGCTGGTAGCTCTCCTTGGGACTGCTTTTCTGCCTTGAGGAGCCCAGCACTGTGAACCAGGTTGAAAATCTAGTTCACATTCATGCCATATGCTGCAGAATCTGCCCTTCCCCATCCTCCCCCCCTCCCTTCCCCCAAGAACAATGCCTGTTTCCACATCTCCAGGAACCACCCAGTTGACCAGCTCCCAGAGTGTTTGGTGAGTAGGAGCAGGTTCTGAATCCCACTGGTGCATACACTATTTTCTTTCACCAGGGTATTAAAAAGCAACTAAGAAAGAGACCTCACAGATGCCAAGAACTGTTGAGCATTGAGTTGTAGCCTCCATGGTGCTTCAGTTCCTCCGCTCAGTAGATAGGCAGCGGTTTTCATGCTGTTTGACAGTTATCTCCTCAGCAGCATTACTGGGCTTATACATCTCCTTTCAGCAGCTCCAGATAGAGCTGACAGCAGGGGGATTCTGTTTTGTTTCAGTGAAGAAAAAAAAAAAAGGTGGTCTTTTGGCAGTAGCCGAGGCCACACTCAAGCACCAAGGGGCACAATGTCTCCTCTGTCTCAGAGAGAAAATAGCTTCTGACAGGAATCAGCTTTCAGTCAACTGCCAGGCATCTCTCATTATGGGAGGCCCGACCTGCAGGCTGCTATGTAGATAACCTGTTATCGTAGGAGATTGAATGCGGAGTTAAATTGCCTCGTGCTGCTGTTTCTGCGGGTTCCGGGGGAAAACACATAAAATATTATCCTTGGGAAAATTTGTCCAGGTTGAAAAATGGAAGTTGAAGGAAGGCGGTGCCTCTCGGTGCGTGCAGAGACCGGCAGGGCCCGCGTCCACCTCCGCTTCTGCGCGCTTCAGCGTGCGTTTGAGGCGGGAAAGCTGATCACCACCAGACCCAGGTTATTGGAACAGGCAGCGCTGCGCTGGAATGAGCTTGAGCGGAGTGTGAGGCTGGTGTCTGCACTTCAAAGTTTTTCTCATTGTAACGTGAAAAGTCTCAGTGGCTCTGTGTCCCGAAAGTCAGTGAGCCAACCCTTGCAACGCTGCTGCAGTGAGTGTGGCTCCTTGGCTAAGCAGAGGCGGGGAGAAGGGAAGGGGACCCTCTCTCAGATGTACCCGTGTTCTGGCACGTTCCAGTACCTCACTGTGCACTGCAGGTCTGGGCTCCTGAGTCGTCGCACAGGGGCATCTCCCTCACGTTTCTGAGGAGTGGGGCACACAACCCCACTGGTAACTGCAGCCTGTCAGCTTTCTTCTCAGGCATCCAGAATATCCAGGCACACTGAAAGAAACCAAACGAGAACCAAAACAGAGAAAGCAAAACTTACTGTAGCTTCTGCAGGATGCGTGGCCCCTGCAGCAGTACCTTACCATTGGCAGCTTTGGGGCAGCTCTTCCTGACCTTGCACTGGTCTCAGTCCAGGCGTTGTCTTTAATCCACGTGTCTTTGCGTCTGGAATGAGAGGAACCAGCTGCTGCACCCATTTCGCTGGGCCCTTACCCACAGACCCTGTTGTGCTCTGGGAATCATTTCTTCTTTGAGGCCATTTACGATTAGGGACAACAAAGTTAGATGGACCTGTTATAGTAATTCTGTTTATGCTGACAATAAGTTATTTGACCTTCAGGCTGATCATGTTCCTGATACGGAGCGTATCAGCTCACTGACTCACCTGCTGATAACGTGAAACCCGTTGCGTCGACATCTGGGATGCTGCAGCTGGATTCTTTTTAGAGGCTGGGAAGGAGTATCAAGGAAGAATTATCTCATCTTAAAAAAGATTTTACATCCTCTGGTAAAAATGTCTTGAAATTAGGACATTCTTCTTTCTCCTGGCTGGGGAGAAAGGTCTTCTGAATAATTCGTACCAGGTTAGCTGTAGTAGCTGTTTGTTCAGGATGCCTGGAAAGGTGATAAACCAATTAAGAGGGGGTGAAAGTGAAGCTGAAAGCTTCTGCTAATCACCTGTAGATGCAGTTAACATTCATAACTCGAACTGAGAGGCTTTAATTACAGCAGCATTTTGACAAATATGTGCCTTATTAATCTCACTGGAAACAGCCTTCCAAACTCTTCCTTCCAAGGCTCTGGTTCTTCCCACACGTTTAATGTCAAAGGGATCTCCCCTTGTAGCTCACATACGTGTGCTTCAGTGAGCCTTTGGAAAGAGGAGTCTGGGGGTTGCAGGGAGAGCAGGAAGGTTTTGTCAGTGTAACGAGTGATGCTTCGTGAATGGAACCTCAGTTTCCCTCTGAGGAGAGGGCTGGAGCTGGCAGCGAGGCCCTCGCGCTCTCCTTTGTTCTGTGGTTTTAAGCGAGTCACTTTTCTCTATTCTCTGTTGGTTTGTACAAATTGCTACTGGATTCTCAGGGAAGGGGAGATAATTTTGAGGTAGTATTTATGTTTTTCTGTCTTCATATCAAAGTAAAGGAAATAGCTGTGCAGGCGACAAAGTTGCCTTTCCTCTGCGGAGCATCCGAAAAGACCTGTCCAAAATCCTAGTGTCACGGATCATACTTGTATCAGCTGCAGCAGCAAATGTCTGTGCATCTCCTGCCCCTCAGAACAAGAGTCT
This sequence comes from Actenoides hombroni, assembly GCA_024336885.1. NCBI lineage: Eukaryota > Metazoa > Chordata > Aves > Coraciiformes > Alcedinidae > Actenoides > Actenoides hombroni. The sequence continues at coordinate 1,383,483 of WUAM01000017.1, forward strand.
GTTGCTCTTCACAACCCTGTCTTGATCTTTTCGCACCACCTGCCTCAGGGTCTGGAGCAGTTACAAAAATAAAAAGGACAAAACACACAAAGCTCATCACGAGTTCAAAGGACCACAGACACTTTGTTAAATGCAGGCTCTTTGTGCTATCTTGTACATGACATAGTTTGCCCAACAATTTGGTGACTACTGTACACTGTCAGCTCTCACTGTCCCGCCGTGGGACGCGGGCGAGCTCTGAACGCAGGGAGGAAAAATGCTTTCATGTCACTTTTATCTGACACTGGACGCCTGAGACAAGTTTACAGCAGTAGCACTGAATTCTTTTTAATAAATAGTGGTGGGGTCCTGCACGGCTTTCCCCGGCTGCGCGGGTATGGTCCTGCTTCTCCGGGTCCCTCTGAGCCAGGACCGCACTGTCCTGTAGCATCATCCAGCCCGTGGAATGGGCCCTTCAGCAACTGTTTCCTTCTGTTACCCAGGTGTAAGACAGGATGGAGAACTCACTGTACAGGTACCAGGGGTCAGCTTTTCTCTCTTCATGGAATGTTCTCTCACCCATGTGAGATAATGCGAATGTCCCTCCTGGTAGGGATCTGAGCTGCGAGTGCCAGCTGCAAAATCAGAGATAGCTGCGGCCATTTCAAAAGGACGAGGACGATGGTGGCACCGCTCGGCCCTTGCGTCCCTTCACAGGTAGCCAGGCCAGACCTTGGTGCCCTCCTGGGGCAGTTCCCACTCCCAGCATGGCTGCTGGAATGGTGGAGTGTCTCCTGCGTGACTCCCGTGCCGTGTTTGCTGCTGCTGTCAGCGGGCCCCTCTTCCCTGGCCTCTTCCACCCGCGCCCGCTCACCGCAGTGCTTCACTTCAGCGCGAGAGATATTTTGGAAGAAAATATAACAAAGGTTTTAGTAACCATAAGTATGAAAAGCTATTTTACTATTAGGTCTGGAGTTTTTGTATGTTTTTAATGCGCAGAACATGAAGTGGAGCTGCAGGCTGTTACAGAAGTCTGCTCGCACCCAGGGATGGTGCTAAGCGGGGATCGCGGGCAGAGCGTGCGCAGTTCTTTAAATACAGGCTTGTAAATAAAACCAACCCCCAAATCCGTAGGCGTCTGAAGGACAGTAGTTAATTTTGAAGGGTGGAAGTTGCAATGTTGTCTCACAGGTAAATGGTTTCCTCTCCCACATCAGTAACGTATCTATTTCTGCCACTTTAAACTTTCATGGGCACTCATGTTGTAGTTACCTTAATTGTCTGGTGTCCTTTCCCCACTGAAGCTTCTCAACTCGAGTGGTGTGGCTGTGAGACTTGATAAACCTCTTTCAAAGCCAGGCTAAGTATGAAAGTAAGTTGTGATAAGGGCTGTTCGGTAGCACGTCTGCAGCGCAGAAGCTAGAGGTCTGCCAGGCGCTTTGAATGTTGGGCTTCAGTGAAAGAGAAAATTCACTGAAACCAACCAATTTATTGCTGAGAAGTCTCACAATTCGAGATGATCCTGATTTTAGTGCAAATGTCCTCCTGATTTCTAAGACCTGCTTATAAAGGGTGGATTGCTTTGGAGGAGTTTTGCAGATCAGGATTTCCTGTATTCAACACAACGTGAATATATTGGAAGATGGTGTTTCTTTTATTCTGTAAAGACACAGAGCCAAAGGACTTTGTCACCTGTTAGCTGCCCGGCAGAAATAAAATCCTGTATTTGCAGCCATGATTCAGGGTCAAGAGGTAAGGAGATAAGGCCCGTCTTTTGTGAATGGGAGCTTGACTTTCAGAGAGCAGGAAGTGGGAATGAATGCGGGGAGAATGGCAGGAGTCAGGATGGTGAAACTCCAGCCTGCTCTCATCTGATAAGAAAGGGACACTAAACTTACTGCTGGCAGGGCGGCTCTGCTCGGAGGCAGAGGAGAAAGGCAGCCCCTGGCCTGCCCGAGTTTGTTTTGTGTGTTTACAGCCAAAGCAGTAACATCATTTAGCCTTCGTCGAGAGGAGTGAGGCTGACCCCTGCTCCCCTCGCCCCACACCTCTTGCTCTCCCTTTCTGTTGACCGCTTGCCTCGCTGCAGAAGGCTTGGGATGCTCTGGGAGATGTCCTCCAGGGCGCCTGCGGCAGCCCATAGTACTAATTAACTGGAATAGCCAGATGTTATCACAGGCCATGGACTTGGAGTGACAGTGCTGTCAACTCTTGAATCTCCCTCTCTCCATCTTAGGCCTTTTTCCCCTTCCTAGTAACATTCTGAGTCTGAAGGAAGACACAACCTCTGGTTCTGCCGGCAGAATGTTGAGAGGCAGGTTTCAGAAATCTGCCCGTAAATTCATAGAATGGTTTGGGCTTGAAGGGCCCTTAAAGGTTATCTTGTTCCAGCCCCTCTTCCATGGGCAGAGACACCTCCCACTAGACCAGGTTACCACGCTGGGGCATGGAGAGCTCGTAGGGGTGGGGTTTGGTCTGCTCATCAGCACATGGTGGGCAAGGAGAAATGGTGCTGGGGCTACTTGTCTTCCCTCCCCTCTGGCTGCAGACGTGTGCTTGAACAGAAACCGGCCTCATGAAAATAGGGCAATGTTACTTCAAAATCTATAATGTGATTGCAGTTTTTTCCTAGACTAAGTAAATGTAATTAGAATTTGCCTGCACCAAGCAGCAGTTCCCCAGAAAATCATCAATTAATTGATTCCAATTACTCGTAATTGTTTCTCATACATTTCAATTAGTCTGCTGCGTTGTTACCAGCAGTACTGGTCAATTATACAAGTAATCAACATGCCTTTAACAACTGTCAGGAAAAGAAGTTGTGAAAAAGAGTTTAGGGAGGCAGGACAACATTCTGGTGTCAAAAAGCACCTATTACACTGATGGATCGTCCAGCTGCAGTGATTTCTACAGACAGAGAAAACAACCAGACTGTACAAGTCAGATGTTATGAGGAGGCAAAGGACCCGGGAAGGCTCCGCCGCAGCCCTGTTATTCCACAAATAATGGCTGGAAAACAACCCGGCTTACGAGTAATTAACATAAAATACTTTATCTCACCGTCCGTGAAGGGCGATTATATTTACTGTACAAAGTTTACGAGAGGAGCCGTCGGGGCTGGTTTGGACCGTGTCGGGTTTCCCCCTGTGCTGTGCCCGGTGCTACACGTCCCGGGGATCTAGCGGAGAGGTAACAACAAGCGACTGCCAGGTTCCCGCTAGTGGAAAAGTTAAAACCCCAAACCTATGTGAATGGAAAACAATTCTAAACCCACTTTCATCCAACAGCTCTGAGCGTGGGCTGTCTCTTCCAGTTTTCAGTTGTAAAGGGATTTGTCACATTCACGGGGAACTTCTCCTACTTACCGAAACAAGTTTATTTCACACCTCTTCCAAAGAAAGTACCGCTGCAGCCTGTGAACAAGCCCACCACCACCACACACAGTCGGACAGCAGCTGTAGTATCGTGTGTAGTCTGTTTCTGGAGGATGCTGCTCCCCGGGGATGTGTAGTGAGGCTCCACAAGCTGCCAGGTTTGGTTTTACGGGCGCTTTAACGCTCACCTGCCTGGGGATGCCGGCAGCGGGCAACCCCGGGGTTTGTTGGGCAGCCCCCTCCAAAGGGGCAGTGGCCACCGCGGGACTCGCGGCAGGAGGACACGTCCCTGCGGCCGAGCACCCCCGTCAACGTAACTGGAGAGGGTAGGGAATGGTTTTGCTAAACTCTCCTACTGACAAGGCAGTAACACGTGCTGCCGGAACCCCTTCCATCTGTGGGACCCTGCGGAAACGGGGAAAATACTTCTCAGAATACCATGGTGCTGCTCTGAAATGGGTTTCTCCTTCGAGTGGCATCAGCTTGCATAAAATTCTGTAATCTTTTTGCTGGAAACCTGTTTGCCTCTGTGGCACTCCAGGCACGGCAGCCCACAGGCTGGGGCTTCGGAGGGGTGCTCTTGAAGACGGCATCCCCTGTGCCCCGCTGCCCTGCGCAGCGGTGGGGCAGCAGCCGCCGGGCGATGGACCGGCAGCAGCGAGCTGCAGCTCAAAAGGCTCCGGGTCTGCTCAGGGACTGGCTTCGGTCCTGCCTGGTCCCTTCAGCAGTGGAGACTGTGCCTAAAGATTGTATTAACTTTCTTTCCTTAAATTATTCTTACGTTTTTCCAAGTCCTTTAAAGGATTATTTTACATAGTCAGACTTTGTGAGGGCTGGTCTAACAGAAGGGGGGTTTCTAGTCACACCAGTCATGAATGAATGACTTAAAAATTATTCAACAGCAAACCCAAATAAATCCTGTTTCTCAGGAGCCAGGCAGCTCTGCAGACCTGTGTCATTTAACCTTTAAGCTTTGACTGTAGGAATCTGTGGACACACGAATCCAAAAGGCAGGGGAAAGGCGTGCACATCGCTGAATGCTGCTGCTGATTTACACTTCGCAGGAAAGGGAAATGCAGAGATTTAAAGAAATGTTAATATTCCTAAACATTTGCCTGAGCAACCTTCAAGATCAGCGTGTGATCTCACTCCTCATCTTTTGTGATAGAACTCAATTTTTTGGGCTCAGATTGTAGTAAGGACAGCAAGGCCTCCTGCCTGGAATGCTCCTCGCCCAGAGGTGGCAAACAGCTCGGCTTCGCCCTTGCCTCCGATCCATACAGAAATCCAAAGGACCAAAAACCCAGAGATTTATCAAACCAGTAAAACTAATGAAATAATTAACAGAAGTATTGAAATGATTATAGTAGATATTTTCATATTGATTAGAGATGTGATTTTATGACAAATATTTAAAAATTGACTCTCGACGAGAGTAGCAGCTCCTGCCTTCACAGGCTGGTGGAGAGCTCTCGGAGCAAAGGTCTCTGTGCGCGGAGCGTTCGTTTCTCCGTGTGCTGCTGCCCCAGAAGGAGCAGTGGAATAGAATAGGTTGCACGTGTGAGGAGCTGTTGCCGGAGGGGGCTCACAGAACTAGCGACGTTCTAATGACTGCAGAGGGGAAGCATTTTCAGTTTCTTCAAAGTCAGGTATTTTCCATATTTGGGATATGTTCAAGAAACAGCAAACTGAGGCTGGATCCGCCCGCAAGCTGGTTAAAGCGTAGAACTTCTGCAGTATTGAAACATTCTTTTTTGCTTTTTTTTTTTGCCTTTAGAGTTGAGGTAGGAAAAGAAGCTGCGTTTCGTTGTTATTATTATTATTGCTGTTGTGTGGTTATTGTTATCATTGTTACTATTATTATTTGCCCGTCTGCAGTTGTTTTCTGTCTCCAGGTCTCTGTGGTTGTCGGAAAGGAAGAGATGGAGCTGGCTGGCAGTGGCCAGCCCTCTTATGCATAATTACATAATTTCCCATTGCAGTCATCAGTGGAAAGCAAGCCAGCTCGTGCTCGCTGTTGTGACAGCTCGACTTGGCTGTGAAGTTTTAGAAGAAAATGTCTACGTTCGGAATAGTCTCTCTAGATTTGGACAGCACTGACAATGAAAAAAGGAGGTGTTTGTTCAAACATCGTGCTTAAAAAAATTCTCTTGTAAAGGTGTCCTCCCTTAGCTGGGGCACCTTACGTGTGACCCAAATGGCTCTTCCACGAGCCCGTCTAATGCTGATATAATGCTTTAAAAGGTCACTCAGGAACAAAATGGGATTCCCACATTCTGTTCTGGATTCTGGCCTGCCTTGCAGCGTCCGTCTGAGTCACTTGCCTCGATGGACAGCCTCTTTTGTCACCTGTAACAGAGCTTTAGTAAAGGTCAGGGCTGAACGTTTATGGTATGCTGAGCTATCCGTGAAACTGAAGTGATGCTGATCCCAGGTACTACTGTTACTCCAATTATATGCACTTAAACCCCTGGATTCTGTTACTTTGAGCCTGCTGGGCCAGACACCGCCAGAATATGCACCTTGCCAGACTACGTCACGTTGCCAGAATATCTGTTTTGCCAGCAGACTGCTGATGTTTACATATTTAATAATGAAGGTAACTATTTTTTTCCATTAGCAGAAGAATCATGTAGAATCCAAATATACGTCCCTATTGTGCTGTGTCTAGGTAGATTTTTGACAAGTTTCTGACTGTCTTACTGTATAATAACCACTAATTCAAATAGGTTGTGGGCAAGATGAAAGGAATTATTGGAGATCTAGTATTTTGAGTGTTGTCAGAAGAAAAGCGTTGCTCAGGCTACTCAGTGTGGCTTGGGAAAGCCCATTATTCAGTAAAGTGATAACAGTATCTGTGATTTAATTAATATTGGTGATTTTTTGATGTGTGTGGACTCCATTCTCAACTGAGTAAAGATGTAGCACTGAACAAAGCCTGGGGTCCTTAGGTCAGGGACTGTCACTATGGAGCTGATATCAGTTACAGAACAGACAGGAACAGATTTCGTTTATCTGACACTGAGCATTGTGTTGGGAAAGTTGGCAGTGCTAATAATTAGAGATGTGAGCGCTGGCTAAAGAAACCCTGCTTAGCATGTAATCAATCTTCACGGAAAAAAGAAAAAGAGAGAAAACGAATCAACGCACACCTGCAAGGTTAGAGGGAACTTAAAAGGATCAGAGAAAGTAAGATCCCATCTTAGGCAAACACTAGACGCTTTCTGACCATTCAAACCGCAGCTCTCGATACGGGAGAGAGAACAACCCAGTCCACGGCCTGGGACCCGCTTCCTGCCCCGCTCTCTGGTGATTCTCCCTCCCTTAAACAGCACTGCACGGCAGGGTGGTTCCCTTCAGGGTCAGAAACAGCAGCACGGTGAGATCGAGTTTTTGCCAAGCTTTGGTCCTCAGCGAAGTCAGGGGGCAGGCGTGTCTGACCTGCGGGTGAGGTGCCGGTTGTGGTCTTTGGGTGAGGTGCGTTGGCGATGCACCCGCCGCTTTCCATCCCGAGGGTGCTGGGTCACCCGTGTGCTCCAGACCCATTGTCCCCTTCGTGCTGGTCAGAACACCTTCTTGGTTTGGGCTGTTGATGAGATCTGCATCCCTTGCTTGGTACTGAAGGATACTCAGGCATCTTGTTGCAGAGTTCAGTGCTTGCAAGCATAGGTAGCAGATGAAGTGCTTTGAATTGATTTGGAAGAGAGGAGAAGAGGTTCTGGAGCTCTCTGCCTCCACCAGCAGTACGCTTGCTAACTTACTTTTTTGATATTCCACATTCCAGCTACGTCCTTCTCATACATGTCATGTAAAGATTAAAAGTAGGCTGCCGGAGCGTTGCTATTTATTTGCAAAATCTCCTAAGTTGCTAAGAAAACACTAATACAGGCAAAAGTCTTTGAACTTCCCAAGCTTCAGCTTTAAGAGGCTGGTGTATCGGAGGAGGTTTTGAACATTCCCTGAGAGAATAATTATTTTTGGCAAACTTGCATCGATCCAGTCTAACTTTTCAGCAGTGTGCTCTGCACAGCAGGTGTCCTTTGCACTCTCTTCCATGTCTTCAGGAAATAAAACTGACAGAAAACTCAATAAGCCAACTGTTTGCCCATTGATCATATTTTGATTCAGAAAATTCAGCAGGCAGCACGCTGCTAAATTATTAACTAAACGTCATCGTTCACGGGGGACGTGTTCTTTTGGAACAAACCAAAATGATCCTTTCCGTTGGCTAGACAAAGGAGCATCATCTGCTGCTCAAAAGAGCTCCCGCCACGAGAACAAACCGGAGCGTGTGTTTGAGTTCAGGGTCACGGTACGGGAAAGGAAGCGAGCGTCGGGACACGGTGGTGGCCAGCCCGGGAGTGCTTCTGGCAGTGTCTCTGCTCCCAGGCTGTGCCCAGGAGCTCAGCAGGCTCCTGGTGACTCCACACTTCCCACGCTGAGACACGTCCGTGCTCGAGGTCGGTGTCGCGTGGTGTATGTTCACGTATGCACACGCACGCGTGGGTTTCAGGCACAGGTGTGTGTGCACTTGGACTTGTTCGTGTGTGCCCAGACGAAGGGTGACTGGTGTCTGCAGGCTCAATTCTGGGTGAGGCCAAAGCCTCGTGGTATGGCCAGTTGGGAAACTGCTGAGCTGTCCTGTTGCTCTAACTCAGAATATGATGCTTGGCTCTCAGGTACTTGTATATGTATTTTGACTTCTAATAAAGACTATATTAGGCCCTGGAGACATTTGACATCATTTGAAAAATATGACATAAAAAAATTCCCCAACTGCTGTAATGGCAGAAAGCCCCCAGACCTTCAGGAGTAATGTAGGTGATGAGAAAAAGAAGAAATATTTCCGCATTGAGGTAATACTTCCATAGGGCTTCACGTTCCGTAGCCATACAAAAATAAGGATCAGATACTCTTTTTTTGGTCCTTTTGTTTCTGGGAAGAACAGAAAAGTTTAAAGAAGGAACTGGAACAAAAATGTGTATTTGTTATGAAGTGAAATGTCATTTGGGGTTTGGGATTTCGTGCTGGAGCCCTGGCCAAAAAGAGTGTTGCTTTTCATGCTGATTTCTCTTTGGAAGAGTCAGTGTCAGAGGTGAGGTGGGTCTGGTGTGACACGGTCTGACAACAGAAAAATTCACAAAGCTGTTACGGCTCAGTGTGACCAAAAAATCACTATCCTGGAGCGGGGCAAGTCAGGGGCACATCGGAGAGATCTCAGAGACCTTCACGTGCGCCGGTGTCATCGCCTCGAGTTCCGGAGCATTTCCTGGATGTGAGCAATGCCAGCATCCGGAGGAGGTGGATGGTGCTTAGTGGCTGCTATCAGAAAGCACCAGCAGCTGGAATGGGGCAGGGCTGGAGATGCTGAGGGTCGCTGGTCCTTGTCGCCGCACTCCATCCATTAGCCGATGCTGCCTCCAGAGTACACAGAGGAGCATTGACTGCGCAGACCTGGAACAATATGGGCTTTGTGAGACCCTTTGCTGTTGCTGCCGAAGTGGAACCTTCGTAGAGCGCTGTGATTTTACTTTAGTGCTCAAAAAGTGACTTTCCCTGGCGTGTTGCGTATGGAAAATGTTTATCGGGCTTTGCTTTTGTTTATATCGTTTGAGAAAAGTCATTATGATGTTGCTGGTCAGTTTAATCCAGGCAAAATATGTCAGCCCGATGTGTTTATGTTTTCTGTTCTGTGCATTTAGTCAGCCTCTTTTACAGCTTTCAGCAGGACACTGAGTTTTTCTGGCAGCTCATGTTCTGACATGGTGTTACCCAGCAGGGGAGAAATAAAGGGAGGATGTTTAGGTTAATGTGGTTTAATAAAAAGATCTGGTTTTAAGTCTGGAAAAGGCATAGAGAAGAGTCTTTATCCCAGTGTTGATTGTAAGGGATCTTTTAGTCTCCAAACTCAATGATAGGCTTTGGTTTTGAGAAAGTAACGTGGGCGACCTAGTGATTTTTTTGTAGCTTAGCTGTTGGGAACCAAATTGTCAGAATTTTACAGCCGTTAGATCCCCCAGGTTGACCTTCCCTCGTTAGTGCCGTTAGATTATTTAGGAAAGCAAAAATGTACCCGAGAACAAGATGCTCTTCTAAAAAGCAGAGAATGAAAGACAATTAGAAAAAAAAGAGACCCTTTGAGTTGGTATGAAAAGTACATGATGCTAACGCTCCACAGATCTGCGGGTGCTGAGGAAAGCACCTCTGCTGATCAGAGGCAGCCTGTGTTTTACCGGGAGAGCCGCAGACAGGCCATGCTCCCCGGTGCGTTTCAGCTGCCCAGCCGCCAGTTTTGATCCGCTTTCCTTCAGCTCACCCCCCGTGCCGCACAGAAACCAGGCAGCGTTAGATGGGTGGTTTGCAGCACGATGCCAGATCTCGCAGAGGTGGTTTTCCTTGTTTGCTTGTTTCTAATTCTGAGTGGTAAGTTATTTTAGCAAAGTCTGGCGTTTGGTGCAAAGTGACTGCGTGGTGCGGGCCCTGCGCTGACTGTAGCTGTCCGGGTGTATGGTGGGTGATGAGATGATGCCGTTGTTACGCTCTGTAACTGTCTTTTCAGTCTTCACTCTGTAGAATGGGAATTTCAGGTTTTGCCCATCTCCTGCAGTTATTCCAGAGTGTCTAGTCGAACAGCCAGAGCTCGAAACCAAGCCGGAGAAAAGGTGATTTAACCCCATTTTATAGACGAGGTGTTAAGAGGAAAATCCCAGAACTTTCTCGAAGTTGCGCAGAGCGTCAGTGACACACTGGGGCACGTGCCAGAGCTTTTTGTCGTCCCGGGCCGATGCCTTGAGCAGCAGATCATCTTTCCTATTCATCGCTCGAAATAGAGCGGGCTTGCCAGCTGCAGGCCCAGATAGCGAAGAACGCAGGGTATTGTTCCTATCTAGGTTTGACAGGATGCGTGAGCTTTTCTGTGGCCATTGCCTATTTTGGTCTCCTGAGCCCTCCCGATTTAGTCCGTAGCACCCCACGTGCTCCCAGTGTGTATTATGTTGTGTTTACTTCAGTTTCGGTCCGAGGAATTTTTCCATGCCATCTGGGTTTGCCGGGTTTTTATTTGAAATACCATCTAACAGGCAAATCTGAGTTACTTCAAAATAGACGTGCCCGCCGCGTTTTGTTTTAACAACAGCAGCAAATTGTGTCGAGATTCCCCGTGACTCCCCGAAGACGCGCGTGCCTGCTGGTGCCTTGAACCCAGCCCGTGCCTGCGCGCCGCTCCCTGCCGTGCTGAGTGCTCCTTGTACCTCGAGAGGAGCACGCAGCTTCTGCCGCGTAAATGTGCTGGGTTTCTAGCAAAACACACCCTTTAGAAACCATCTGTAGAAGAGTGAGACTGGGTGAAGCAAGGTAAGACATTCTGGCATCCTTTCAGTCTCTGCTCCAGCTGGCTGGGAGCTGCTGTATTTCGACTGTGCTGCTTTTCCTCCCAACACCTGATTTGTGAGATGCAAAAGAAGGATTTTTATGTGAGGAAACCAGGAGAAAACACTATTGTCATTTTCAGATGCGGAAAGATAACTCGCTGCCCAGCCACTAGGAATAAGGCTGTATTTTTGCACGTGGAAGATCCAGGGCCTTGCTCACGGAATGGTGATGATAGGAGCGTAAAGCAGCTGCGTTCTGCACGCAGAGTGATGGAAGTGTCCCAGTAGCTTTGGTCTGAAATTACAGTAATAATTCTTAAATTATAGCAGTCAGAAGTTAATGTATTTCTGCTCAGCATTGTCAGTGGCAAACCAAAGCCCATTAATTTCCCACTCAGTGTTTGTTTGAGAAATCATCCCCTGTCAGCTGCTGCTGGTGAACTTGTCTCCTCGCTGCATTCCTAGACATGCTCTCTGTCTCCCGGCGAGGGTCCTATCCCTGCAGGAGATAAGATACAACCGGTATTCACTATGAGGTGTCAACGGGCTGCTTTATGACACATGATGAGTGATAAAGGCTGTGGAGAGGTGCTGATGTGGCCACATTAGTTAATGAGGTCATAGCTGAAGTTGCTGCCCCACTGATAACCTGCAAATCCAAATAATGTGAAGATATCAGTAGGGTGTTTAGAAGCCCTGTCCCCGTATTCTCTCGCTGTCCATCACATTCAAGCACCCAATAAAAAAAAAAAAAGAAAAAAGAAAAAAGAAAAAGAAGAAAGCCCCTGCTTCCCAAAGGGTAACGCTCATTCTTTTTGCAGCTCCGGGAGCTGGTCCAGGCTATGGGAAAGCAGCGAGATGCAGGAAATGTCTGCTGAGGCTCAGTCGAGCCCTGTGCTGGAGAGCCCTGCGTTCTTCTCGCGGCTAAGGAGAAAGTTGTATTGGATTAATGGTTCTGAACGTGGTTGGAAAAGCAGGACGTCAGTGAGCTTTGTGTGGAGGGTGGCAAATTCAGTTTCAACATACTGAGGCCTAGTGAAATCCTTCTCTCCACTGAACGCATCTCAAAAGAGTTACTCTCCTCAGACAAGGCTCTTTTTCACTGGTGATTCTAAATATGTGAAGGGAACGTTCCTCGTGTCGCACAAAAAAGCTCTGGATCTCAGTAACAATATTTTTAGTAAGGAGTGGACGGAACGTCCCCGCGGTCGCGCAGGCCTCGCGTCGCCAGGCACGGGCAGCGACGGACGGTGCGGGAGCAGCAGCCCCAGCCGGACGGCCTGCAGCGGGCTTGGCAGGGGCCCCGCAGCGCTGGAAGGAGAGGGAGAAGCGGCTTTTTAGGCCACATCGACACGAGAGCTCTGTCGTGGTTGGAGTTGCTGGTCTGGCCTCTGCGCGGAGGACGCTCGGCAGGGCCCGTTTCCCTCTGAGGCCTGGCGGCTGTCAGGGCCGGGTCAGAGCGCGTTGGAGCCGCTGTAATCGGAATCACAGGTGAGCTCAGAGCTTGGAAAACCATATTGTCACTTAATAATAAAAAAAAAAAATGGCTGCGATTTGGAAATCTGTTCAAATGTGCAGTTCTCCCCCCTTCTTCTCTTCGTAAACAAGACCTGGCAACATCTCGTCGTGCTGGTAGTGAACTTTCTGTCCTTCCCTTCTTAGCAGCTGAGGTCTAATTTATTTAATCATTGGAGCAAACTTTCAAAGTACTCCATGGCTCCTCTTTTGTTTCTAAGGTTCAGATGTATTTTTAGCGCTTGTTACTGAACTGGGCCTGTGCATTGGAGAAGAATTAATTATTGTTTTGGGTTTGTTGTTATTCAGACGTTCAAAAAAAGGGGGATTTACAGACTTTGAACACCTCAGGGGCTTTGTTACATGCCGTTTGTATGTTGTTGGGCTTTTAATGATGATTTGGTTTTTAATATAACTCCAGCGCTGTTGAAAGGTGACAGCCCTACCAGTAAAGTCCTTGGTTACCCACGTACCAATTTGACCCTCGGTAGCAGAGTGATCTTCCCCAGGAGGCCCCAGCAGCCTGCCCGAGGGCTGGGTGTGAGGAGCAGCTCAGAAGGTGGGAGGAGATTGCCCTCTCCCTGGGCAGGGAAGAAGCTCTGTTTAAGAACTAAACTTCGACCAAACACTCTAAAAGTAGCTGAAGTTCCCCCCCTTTTTAATAAACAAAAGTCAGTGATTCCCTCAAGCTGGTTTTACACATTGGTGGCCTCCAGCCTTCCTAAGTAGAATATTTATGATCAACACGCTATTGATTTCTTTTATCACGTCTTCTGCTAATGCTGTTGGTGCGTGTTCTAAACCATATGGATTCATTAAGGCAGTAGTCAAGACCTGTGTGTGATCTCAGCTGTGTTCCTTTGATAACAAAGGGAATTTTTTTGTTCCACAATGAGAGGATTGTACAAGAAGTGCTCCGGTTGGCCATCACACGTGTGAGTGCCGCCTGCTTTTCCCAGCGTTTGAAGGTAGCTTTGTACAAAGCTCTTGCAAACAGATATTGACTTTGTCAAAACTTGTGGAAATCAGAGGCTGATGTGGGTACAAATATATATTGGGAGTATTCATTAAAAATGACTGAAAACTCAAAGAGAAACTATCTACAGTATTCACCAGGTGGTAGGTTGGTTTTTTGTTCCATTTCTGTACCTGAACACTGAGTAGCGGGTGCATCTTGTAGGCTTTCAGTACAGTAGGAAGATCCAGAGGTGAGGTAAATCTGGAGAGGTTTCAGGGAACTAGTTGAACTTTTGGATGCTTATTCTTAGCCAGGCTCTGGAAGTTCACAAGAAGTTCACACGGCTCCGTGCGATGCTTGGCCTCTGCTCGGAGTGCTGTGAAAGTGCCAATCCAGTAGCTGCAGTTTATTGCTTTTCGGTGGCGGAGCTGCTGGTCACCTTTGGGGTCAAGACAGAAACTGCAGAAGTAATAATAACCAAGTCCTAAGTCCACACTCAGTCAATGAACTTTTTACTCCAGAAAATATAGAACTTCTAATTCCAGCTCTTTCTTTTAAATTCTTTAAAAGATCAGTTCTGTAGCGAGCGTGTTGTTAAAACTTTTTTGTTGTTATTGGTGACATTCTTGCAACCCATGCTTGTGGCAGGAATGCCTGGAAAGGCTGAAGTCTTGGTCTTCGTTATTGCTTTTATCCGAGTTTGGGAGAAAATGCGTGGAAGAAAACAGGTGTAATTTGAAAGTCCTCTGCCACAGTTCCGAAACGGGAGGAGTGAGAGCAGTCGCCGCATCTCGCTGGTCCTTCAGCTCACACTGGAGAACGTGTGCTGGGCTTGGGGGGTCAGAGGATGTTCCTCAGGCTCTCTAGGCCTGGTGCTCCTGTCCGCTGAGCAGCCTGGCTTGGGCTGCTGCAGCCACTGCTGCTCCTGGTGCGGATATTTTGGCTCTGCAGATTTGGGAGCGCATAAAGCTTTCCTGCCTGTAAGAGCAGCTCGAAACCTCACACTTGCCTGTGTGGCCCTGTGTCTGCACACCCTGTGCAAAGCCATGTTTTGAACAGGCTTCGTTTTCAGAAGTGCTAAGTACAGGACTGCTGCCCGTGCCTTCGGTGGGAGCTGCGAAGTGCTCAGCCCTGCTGAAAACAAGCCAATTTGTTGCGGAGTCTTAGTAGTTTGGGGAACAGAACTTCACCTGCCTGTGTTTGTGGATTTTCAGCTGTTTTCCTCAAAGGAGGAGGAATCCCTGCTCTCTTTGGTTTCGAGCAGCATTTTGTTGGCATTGCGTCTTTCCTGCTAGCAGGCTTTGTACTTTATAGCAGACCAGCTGAGTAACGGGTAACAGTTTAATGGCCCAACTGGTCCCATAAAAGGTGTCACAATCCATTAATCTATTTCCCTTGTATAGTTGGTCTCGAGGAGTGGCAGCATCGAACCTTTACATTTAGCATGTAGATATTTTATGGCTTTTCTTCACAGTACCCAAGCTGGGTTTCCCACAGCGCTCTCACAGTTACGGACCCAGGCCTGAAGTGTGAGCCCAGGCTTGGAGCTGGCTCCTGCTGACCCCCCAGCTCCTGCTGACCCCCCAGCTCCTGCCCACCTTGTCCATATGACTCATCCTCGCGAGGAGGGCCCGCAGCTGCTGCGGTGACGGGTGAGGTGCTCCTCGACTCTTCAGTAAGATGAACTTACCATCTCTTGCTTTTTCTCCTGGGGTCAGAGAACTAAATTCTTTGGTAGTCCCCAGCCCTGCCCAGAACCACAGGGAGAGATGGGAAAATGGTGGCTGGGTAAGGTTTGAAGGTTTGTTAATATTTGAAACCTCTGGTGACCAGCGAAAGGTGAGAGGATAACAGTTAGCAAGTGGAACACCAGGAGCCAGATGATTCCAGCACCATGTGAAATGTTACTGCCCAGCCTCCGGTGCTTCCCCACCTTCTGGAGAACACCACAGGAACAAGACTGGGTCTCAGCTCTGTTCCCTTGAGTCAAGCCAGGCAGCTGCTGCGGCAGTTCCTTCTCCTCGCCCACTGCATGAAGCACAGACCTCCTTCCTACCGGTGAGCTCTGAGCTCGCCTCACCGGCTCTGCCTTCCTCTGTGCTCTGATCTTGACAGAGAAGTGGCAAAAAAATCCTCACTCTTTTTGCTGAGCACATTGTCCTGAGATCACTAGGGACTTCCAAGCTCAAGCTCCTTGTGTACCCCCCCCCAAGATTAGTTCAGATGGAGGATGCTAAATATTTAATTACACAGATTATGATACTGGCCTCGCCTGGGAGATCAGCTCCAGCTCTTTACCGTGAGTCATTGATTGTACATATAAGAAAGATGCCGTCCTGCTGTGCTGAGGGTCAGGAGGCTACGCAGGATTCAGCCTGGCTACGCTTGAAGCTCTCAACGTTCCTGCTGAGCTGCTGGGACCTCTGTTGGGCCTGTGTTTTGTAATGAGGTTTCCAGCCATCCAGGGATGACTCTGACTCTATGAACTAATAGCAAGGCACCAAACAACAGTAATGACTTGTGATGCCTTTCTCTGGGTGGCTTATTTTCTCTGATGTCTCTCCTAAAAACCGTTTGGACACATTTTTCCCAGGGCCTGCTGCCGTACCGAGCACTAGCGTTACCTGCTCTGCCTTTGGTCTTATCTTGTCTTTCTAAAATGTTTGCTATTAGACCGTATGTAATTCTCACCTTCTGCTCTGTTACTGTCTGTGCAGGCTTCAAGCCTTACCTGCTTTGGCTTCGGAAAGAGGTTTTCACCTTTGAATTGTTTTTGGACACCGATTCAGAACAGAAAACCTCACCTGGGTGCAGCGCTGGCTCGAGCGCGGGTTGAACCTCGTGTGCCTCGGCTCTGTCGCTCTGTTCATTCTCTCCTTCTTTTGTATCTCGCTCTTCCTCCCTCCATGGGCCCAGCCTCTGTGATTAAGTCTGCAGCTCTCCTGCTGTTTTTAATAGGCCTGTAGACCTGACCATCTGATGAGAACCAAACTGCACAGCGTGCTCCTGAATACTTTCACTGGAATCTCCTAATGCAGGGTATTAATCATTACTGTCAAACCATTCAGGCCCTAAATGTGTCCACCCAGTATAAAATTATACTAAACAGGAGGGGAAAAAGGACTTGGCCTGTATTAAAAACAGACACTAGATGGTCCTCAGACGTCTCGGTCACGATGGCCGAGGGCACTGTCCAGTTTGACACACACTAGCTTGTGCAGGATAGTCTGTTTGTAATGGATGGTCAGAGAAGTTTCAGAAAATCAATGTAATGAGTTAAAGGAGATGCCCCAAGGCGTGGCCTCCTCCAGCCTTGGCTAGCACTGATTTCCTGGGAAATCCTTCAGGGGCCTGTGTAGTTCAGATGCATCTACCTTGGTGATCTTCATAAATATTTTGTGCAGTTGGGTCTTCTTTTGCTGCAATTAGAAAGCAATAATTCCTAAATCCGTTGCTGTCGTACTGAGTCATTGTATATACAGAGCTGGGGGATTTCTTGCTCCGCTCTATCACTCGAATCTGACCCTGGAAGGCACAGAGTGTTAGGAAGGCAAGGGGTTACTTAACGAGTCTCACGGAGCGTAAGGCTGTTTCTGTTAGCTGTGAATCACATGTGTGTGTTTTAAACTGCATTTGTTCCCGCTATTCCTGCGCTGCCTGGGAAGGCAGCCCCTCACAGCAGAAGGCATCTTTTTTCTAAGTTTTTTTTAACTTTTTTCCCCAAAAGGCTGTTTCTAATTCTGTACAATAAGAATGCCTTTATTCTTTGGAGTTAGTAATAAAAGATAATCGAGTGTAAAATAAAAGTTACATAAGGTGAGTGGTAAAATTTTATTATTCCTGATGTTGGATTTATGGATGGCTCCGCTCGGCGTTACGAGCTGTGCCCCCCCAGTCCGTTATAAGGTTGTGCTCCGCGACGGGTTCGTTATCCCACGCCGAGACGCTTCGCTGTGCCCGGCGTGGCCGTGGGAGCTGGCCGGGAAAGCTCTCCGAGCACCGATGACAGCATTCCGAGGTAAATGCAGGAAACTTGACTGGCAGAGGGCAGGAACTGCTGTTTATTCCAGGAAGGCCAGTGCTCCACGTGCACAAGCTCTGCTCGCGCTGTGCCTGCCAGCTGCAGAGCCCATGCGAGGGGCCGCTGCCCTGCCAGCGCTTCCTCTCCCTCCACACAGGCTTTTTCCAAGCCAAACTACAGAAATAACTAGCCTGCAGCATTCTGGTCAAGAATCCTTGTTTTACTCTGTGCCTCTCAGAGGAATACATGAGCCCAGTAAGAAGAAAACATCTGCATATATTGCTGTGTTCAAACTGAGAAAGCTAGCTTCCTTTTGTGCCGGTCATTAGCTGTATTAGTTGGTTTGAGTGGCTAATAAGATAACGCAGCCGTTAGGGGTTTATACATTTAGTTTGGTATACTCCTGGTTTAATGTTCTTTTTCCCATTTGCTTTTGTTTTTGATAAATATGGCTTAAAGTGTCAGGGTGCCTGGCACTTCTGAAAATCTCCTGGTTTTCTTTCTTTCTTTAATAGCTTTTGCGTTGGTTCCTCTAAAAGCCGATTGGAGCAGCAGTGACAAATAAATAAGCCAGCTGATAGTGGGAAGAACAGGAACAAAGCAGCGTTTCCTACCCTGGCTTGCACTTCGTGTTGACCACGCTGTGAAAAAAAGTTGTCATTGATCTCGGCAAGAATGCTTAAACCTGCCAACTGTGTTACATGCTTGAAGTCTAGACGAAGATGTAGCAACCGAGCATGTTTCAGCTGGGTTTTGCTTTTGGAATTAAGTAGAGATTCCAGAAATTGGGGTGGAGGTCAGTGCTCAGAAACAAGAACTTCACAGCTCTCCCTAAGAAGATCTGTTTTGTTTACTTTTCTGAGGGGGTCCAGCTGCCAAAATAATTAATTTATGGTGGAAAGAAGAGTCTGCTTTCCCTTCCTCCATCACCTCCTAGTGCACCTCACTGAGCACTGGAGGAAGGAAGGAGCTGTTGACACTGTCACAGGGACATCAGTCGAGATCTCGGTGCTCTGGAGGTCCTTGGGCAGGTTGAGCAGTGCCCTCTGATGACGGGATCTTTGGAGAGATGTGGTTTCCAGAGAAATTGCTCCAGGTTTCCATTCAGTTAGAGCAGTGTAGGACTGTGGGATTTAAGTGACCGTGGATCCACTTCACCTCTAACTGCTAGAGGTGGCAGGCATCTTTCTGTTCCCCACGTGTGGGGCTGTGAATGTGAGAGGACACAACAAAGCAGGGCCTCGGGTAAGCTCAGCAGCGCGCAGCTGGCTTCCCGCGTGGGACCGTGCTCAGCCAGCACCCGAAGCGTCGGTAGATGTAGGAATGCCCACAGTAATCTGGGGGGGGTCAGGGAAGGTCACGTGCCCGGTTCATTGGTGCTGAAGCGCTGGGAGGCAGGAGTGGTGAACATCAGCGTGCCGATCTGTTCTTCCCTGGCTGCTGCTTGCACCGCGTGTTTGTGAAGACTTGCCAGGGAACAGCCTGCAGAAGGGACTGGTGCTGTCGAAGAAGTTCTGCTGGCTGCAGTTGGATTACGTGGGGAGGAATTAAAAATTCCTGTAGGAAGAAGGTCCCTGGGGTGAAGTGCTTCCACCCCACACTCGTGGCCAGTGAATGTTTTACTGGCCCCAGCATCCCAGTTTTTTATAGACAGTGCTCTCCCTGCCCGCGGTACCAGCACAGCCACCGTCCTCGGCCTTCTCTCCCCTCTTGCCTTTTTCCAACCTCTCTGTTACTTTCACCCATCAAAAGATCAGTGGTTCAAATTAAACCTGTGCCCTGAGTGAGCGTTCCCATCACCCCCCATCTCCCCGTGCTGTGTGGAGCGAGGGACGTCTCTCATGGAGGGCTGACTCGATTTTACCTCTTCACAAAACGCGTTGCTGCTGCTTCCGGCTTCGTGTCCCTTTTTCAACGCTTTATTGATCCCGTTGTGCTCCCTTACGAGGGTAACTGATGTGTAGTTAAGGCCATTTTTTCCTTCGGTGCCTGTGCTCGTGTAGCGTGTTTCCATAACTGTATTATTAGTTTTGTCCAGCCTACAGGAAAAAGTGATACTGTAGCTGGCATCCCAGTGTTAGGTCATATTAAAACCATCTGTAACAAATCTTTATTTGCAGTTACTTTGCAGTTCAAATTTCAGCTTCTACTCCACCTGTCATCAGTGTTTATCCTCATAAACTTTCACAGCTTCTTTTATTCTCTTTTTTTTTTTTCCCCCCTCAGCTGAGAGACCTTTTCAGGATTTTTGGCAATCTCTCGGTCGCTTTGCCCAGCAGAGTTTCACTCTCCTGGATTTAGACAAGACGCAGGTTTAACGCAGCTACAGCATCTTTAAGAAGATAGAATACTTCTAATGCCATTTCCGAGAGAAAGCAGCACCGTTGCTGGTTCTGACTCCGGCAGCACAGGAAAAGGCAGCGCTGAGGGGAGGTGCCCGGTGCAGCAGAAGCACGCTTCTGCTTTGCTGTGAGCCCGTCACCCTGCGCGCTCGCCAGGGCTGCGTGCCTGCCGCTGCTCTTAGTGCTTTGGGACTCCGTTTGTCCCGCGTCGGGATCCATCCCGGCTGGGAATTGCTGCCTTTTTGTGGATGCTGGGTCCGGGTGAATCGGCGATGAGATCTTTTCGCAGAGGGTTGTATCTCGCGGTGTTTCCTTCTGTTCGATGGCGGGGGTGAGGGCTGCCTGGCACGTGGTGTTTGTGAGCAGGCAGTGGCTCCGCGCTTTGGTTCCAGCACCTTGCTTGAGAAAAGGGAGCCTCTCGGCGCTTCCTTGGCCGCCTCGCGAGCTGCACCCGCGCTGCCGGGCTTGCCGGGGCACCAAACGTGGCAGCGGCTGGGCAGGGGCAGCCCCAGGGCCGCGTGCGCCGGGAGGGCTGTTCCCGTAACCCCCCGGTATATACCAACTGCTGGGGATGGGGCTCATACGCTGGAGGAGGAAGGGTTTAAACCCTTTGCTTTCCCTGACTGGTGGTTTTTAACCAACCTCCTTGGTCTTCCAAGCAGAGCCATCTTTAAATGCTGATTGTGTCTGACCGTAGTTTACGGTGTCAGAGTGCTGTGGTGAGCAGAGACGGGCGTGCCAAAGAAAACAGACATTCTACTGTATTGGAAGAGTTGCGGTTCCAATAATTCTCTATAAAGTGTGTTTTCCACTGTGATATCTGCTGTTGTTGTTTCAAGTGGGGTCTAGGGAACGGTTAATGTGCACATGTTTTCTCTCAGAGTTTCCAGAGCTGCCCAGTGAAGTCAATCCCGTAACTGATGTTCCTGTATCAAAGCCTGGTGCAGTGCTGAAGGAAACAGGACACTCCTATGGCCGGTGGGGCTTTTACCGTGCTCTCAATAGCACTCTAAACACGCTGCGAATCAAGTGATTGATTGGAGGATGGTGTAAGATCATATTAAATGAATTAACCCTCGGAAAGAAAGCAAAACAAAAGTCACTTCTTCTGGAGAAAATTGCTCTTGAAATAACTGATGATCAGAGTCATTGAGATTATTACGATACACTCTTGTGTAAACAGCTTGTCACGTTGACAAGTTGCAGCCAAAGGAAGAGGACCACGCTCCGGCTCCTCATAGGTTGGGTCTGCCCAGTATCTGGAGCTAGTGTCCTCTTGTTGGTCTTTTCCTCCTTCACCCCTTCGGACTGCAGTGCAAAGAACCTGTGAGTCCCAAGGCGATGGGCAAGTGTTTCAGGATCTCATGCAACCTCTCGCAGGAGCAGCGTGTTTTCCACTTTGAGACATGTTTTATTTTCTCATGCATTGCTGCATTTGATCTTGTCATTATTTTATGTGACTCTTTCTGCCCCTCATCCCACAAAGCAAATTTCTAAGCACTCCACATGTCTTAATTCAGCTGATGCTGAATCTCCTCATCTTTATAAACGACTGGCCTAGCAGTATCTCATCTTCAGGTCAAACAGAGTCATGTGCTCGTTGGACTTGCTATTTAATCCAAGCAGAAGGCCACCTTGTTAAAGAAATCACTGGGTAAATAGCACGTAGCTGAGCTCAACAGTGTGTGCAGAGCTATTTGTAGAGATAAGAGCCTTCCAGAAATTTGACAGGAGAGCAGAGGGGTTCAAAACACAGAGCAGCAGACAGGTTGCTCACACGATGTTCGGTGCGCTGTGGTTTGATAAGAGGAATGCCAGTGGCACCAATAGAAATGCAGGTGTCCTTCGCTCGAGCCGCGCAGCTCCGCGCTGGGCACGGGCAGAAGGCTGGGTGGAAAGTGAGACTAGGTAACGCTTGCCTGAGAGTTTGAAAACCTGGGTTTTAGTCGAGCAAAGTATCAACAGCCATATTTTGGATGTTTAAGCAGAGCTCTAGAGCTCCTTCTCTCCCCACTATGTCGGCTTTCTCTTGATATTTAAGGACGTACATACATATATACACACATATAAAATAATTGCTGCTGTCTGTCTCCTGTGATTCAGTTTCTCATTTCATGGCTGTGTTTGGGGGGGAGCAGGAGGCGGGGGGCTGGCTGCAGCCATAAAGTGGACAGAAAACAAGCTTCATCTTTGTAACTCAGAAGAGTGCATTATGGATGGTTTTAATCTCTTTGACCTCGTGGCAGAGAAAGAGGGAAGTGAAGAAATAGTGACAAACACCAGCTCTTTAATGCCAGGTTTGTTGCTGCTTGGAGTGCCCTAAGGGTTAATGTAACAGTTTTAAGTCCTTCAATCACACCCACCCCCAACTACAGAACACTTCCAAATAATCCCTTTATAATAGACCCTTTTCCACAGATTGTATCTAACCCGTGCATTAATGGGGCCCGTTGGTGTCAAGCATTTCAACAAATACGGGCCAGCCAACTGCTCCGGGAGCCCCTCTTTCCAGCGACAGACGTTAATGATCTTTTGCCCCTCTGACTTAGCTCCCCTGCTGCAGGGACAAAATTAAACTACCGCGGATGGCAAAATAGTTATTTGCTGCCCAGGCAATTACATACTTCCAAAACTCTCCATCGCGGAAGGCCAGATGGACTTTATAGAAACCAGACCCAGGCCACAGTTTTAATTATCATAGTCCTGTCAGAAATGAGTGAAATTCTGAATGACCGCATGAAACGAACCAAAAGCCTTACACATGGATTTTTTCCTCCATAAAATTTTATGGCTTCTTAAAGAAACAGCATTCATATATTTTATGAGGCCTAATCATTCACTAATGCCTATATTAGTGCACCTGTGGCACTCGGCCCCGTGGAAATGACGGCACTGGTCCCGGCTATGGTCTTGTGCCTGTTATTACAGAGCCTTGTCAAAAGTGCAGCACGTGTTCCAGGGCTAAGCTGGGCTCGTTTTCGTTAGCCAGCAGTCACCGTAATAAGGGAGGGAGATTTATGGACCTTTATCTGCCCAAATTCTTGGTTTGTTGTGGGTAAGACTTGTATCAATAAAATGGCCGTAATGCAGATGTTGGTAAAGTTTATCCCAGGGCGGTATACGTACGGGAAGGGGCTGGAAGTGGTGTGTTCTGTGCTGATCAACGAGAGAAAGAATTTCCCTTCAACGCTGTCCCCTCAAACAGCAGCACTGCAGCTGAAGAAGTGCTCGGGACCAGCCCAGTCATTTTATTTTAATGCCGTGTGTTTACTTGTATAGATTCTGCAGAAGCCACCTCATCCCAGTCTCTAACCAGTGCCGGTCTCCAGGGCATTCAGGGCAGATACCTGCCTGCCCTGTTCTGTATGGACAGAGGCTCCGCTCTCTTTAGGTGATCGTCCTTCTGCGCATCTCTCTCCGGGCCATTAGCGTCCCGGGGTCTGAACTGAAAATGGTCATTCCATCCCATCGCTCATCTCCTCAAGGCCAAACAACTCCAGTTTTCCTGGCTTTCCTCACAGTGGTGTTTCTAGACCTCGGCTCCTTCCCCTGCTCTGCTCTGGACTGTCTCCAGTTGCTCTGCTCTCACTGAGAGTCCTGCCCGTCAGCAATACCAACACTGTGGAGGGTAAAAGTCTGCTTCGTCAATCCCGAGGGCTGTGGATCCTTTGTGTACCTGAATATGTTGTTGTTTCACAGAGGAATTTCAATTCTAGCCAACAGAGAAAGTAGTTTGCTTGTGTTGGAGGGGCTGGGTTGTGACAGACCTGCCCCGGTGCCCATTGGTGTCCAGAGCCACGCAGCCCAGGTGCCGAGCAGACGTCACGCTCTGTAGGTGAGTGGGTTCTGTCCTGCCCTGTGTCCTTTTTCCTCCTCTTTTGCGTCCCTGGCAGACTCCGGGGCTAGTGTGACCAGTGTCACCAGCCACGGGTCATGTCTAGGGGGGAGCAGCACTGGGATACGAAGGTTACAGCTGCTCTCGCTGTGCGAGCCAAGTGAAGGATGAGCAGGTCAGCCCTGGCTGGCAGCAGAAAGAAGGTGGCACCAAGGAACGCAGCTCCTCGGGTTGTTAAAGTCAGATTTGCTAATGAGGTCCACTTCAGCGACGTGCTGACAGCCACAGAACATACTGGGTGTGTTAGCTCCAGCTCTGCTGGAATGAAGTCAGCTTTCTCTCCCTATGCTTTCTCATTACTTCATGCATTTGGCAGCCGCTAACAGACTGGACAAGCTTAGCCAAAATAAGAGCTGATGTAGAAACATGGAAAAGACTATTTAGCATTTCCAAACATTCTTCCTGGGGAGATGGCGGGGGGGGAAGGAGGAGCAGCTCTGTGTATGTGTTTTCTTTCTGCGGTGCTGTCGGAGGTGAGCAGCTCTTTGTCAGGGAGGAGGATGAGGAGGCAGGAGTCTGCACAGGGCACGTGCTCCATTCCTTCCAGCCCAGCAGCTTCATCCCCAGCACTGGCTGGAGCCCCGGCCCCGGAGAGCTGCCCCACAGGGCTCCCTGGCCTGGTGCTGGTGGTACAAAGTGCACTTGTATCGAATATATCAGTGCCAAAAGGGGCTAGTAGTAAACTGAGAATATTTGGATAAACTTGCCGGCCCTCAGGACTAGAAAAGGACTTTTGTTCGTGGAAAGAAAAGGACTGTTACATTACCATAGGGTGACTGGATCCAGGCCAGTAAAAACTGAAGTGTAAAAAATGATGAGGAGTGTCAAGCGAAGGGTCTTTTCCTTGAGGTCAGATAGTTTATTTATTAGAATGCGAGGTCTACGTCGACGGCCCAGCTTTGCTCTGCAGCAGCATCTCCCTCGGGAATATTGTCCTTCAACCAGGAGAGCGAGGTGCCGAGGGAGGGGGTGCAGGTCGGGGTGCCCTGCGGTGCCATCCTCTGCACCCAGCCCCGCCTGTGCCCGTGGCTGCCCCGCTTTGGTTATTTCCCAGCTACCTGGGCTCAAGGGACAGGGAGGAGGGCAGTGCCCCGGGGTGGAATGCTTCAGTTCAGCACAACTCGCTGGATCTGCTGCTGAAGCTCAGAGCCAGGCCTGGGGGAGCGGGTACCAGCCTCAGATGCCCAGCGCAGGTATGGAACGTTCTGTACGCACCCAGGGTCAGGGCAGCCTTTGTTTCCAAGCTTTCGTTCCCTCCTCAGAGTGGTTTACAAACATTTGTGTGGTTGTTGACAGACAGACGCTTCCTTTTTTGCTCTGGAAATAGGCAAAGGGAGCTGGCAGAGCCCCTGCTGCCAGTTAACTCCTTCCCCAGTCCACCAGTAACTGTACTGGTGCACTCTGGTCAGGGGTGTAGCTTTGTTCTCTCCTGGCTTATTTTCTGAAGTCGGCGATGACACAGCAGAGAATGGGGTGCGGGGAGGAAGCAGCTTTGGGCAGAAGAGGTGGATTTGGTAAAGCAGAGGAGAAAAGCGAGGGCGAGCTGGAGCCCTGTGAGCTCAGCGCCGAGGGGCAGCCAGCGGGTTACTGAGCCCGCGCCCGCTCCGCTCCGCTCCTGTTTTTATGATAGGCTTCAGCATAACATGTAAAAGACATATTTGGTGCAAATGTTTTCCTGAGATTTATTTTTATCTAATCTCTTATGAAAGTTTTACTGACTTTAAAGAACAGATTTGCCGACCGCCCATAAACCACATTTTTCTGCATTAATTGAACCGTTTTTGTCCATGAGGTTTTGTTCACACACTGACAACATCAATATAAATATATCTCTGCCAGAGCAATTAATAAAAGCAGGCAGCTCGAGGCAGAAAGCATGTGTGTCGTATCATCTTTGCAGGCTCTACTATTGTGTAGTTCTTCCAAAAAAAGTTAAGAATTGCCCCAATTAAAATGTTATGTGGCTTATGTATGTTGAGGTTTAGTTTGGTATAACTGAATTTATGTTCATCCTTGGAGGAGTCGTGGGGCTGCCAGATACAGACAGGAATCATTTATGCCACAGAAATACTGTGCTAGTAGAGTTTTTTAAAGGCTGTAGGATGAGGTCTCAATAAACTGTTTCAACAGCATTGCAGGGCTTGTACAGCTCAGCTCTGCTGTGTGGGTCTGTGGAAGGGAACGGAGACAACGCTGGTGTTTCCACCGCACGTTTCTCTTGCTTTGTGGGCTAAAGCACTGCTAAAAATGTGATCTACTGCTTCCTACTTAGCATTACATTAATACCTTTTTATTGTGGTTGAAGGGGATTTGTGAAGTCCTGTGTTCTATAATTGTAATTTTTAACTTCAAAGTAAGTTAAGAAGAAAGCTGTCACACACAAAAAAAGCATGTCTCCATCTGTTAATGAAGAAGATTTGCAGTTGTTATCAGGTGAACCTTCCAAATACCTGAAGTCCTCCAATTTTTTTCCTGGAGTATTTGAGTGTTGGAAGTGTTCAGATTGAAGGGAGACAGCCATCCTCCCGTTCAGTGGGACTGAGAGTTGACTCGAGACAGTAATAGCAGTTTCTGTGCTGCTCATATGTAGAAAAAAATCCTCAAGCCTCTTTTTGCAGGCGTTCGGTTTTGTGTCCTGGCTGGTGTCCGACTGACAGCGGCGGGGTTTCTCCAGTTGTCCTGGGGAAAGGTGCGCGTGTTACAGCAGATGCAGCAATAGCTGTGGCGGTGAAATCCCAGTAACAAGCAAACTCTGCGTGAGGAGCAAACGTCTTCCCCGTTGAACACGCGGGAGCAGAGCGGCCCGGACAGGGGGCAGATTCCCTTTTCCTGCCCTGAGGACCCCGCTGTCCTGGCTGTGTGTTAATGGTGAGCCTGTTCCCACCCTGCAGTGGGGCCGTTTTGGAAAGCAGGTATTTGTCGTCCTTGGCTCTGTCTTCTGGATCGAAGTCTGGCTTTCTGCTGGCTGAGAAAACTCCTATAAAAGGCAGACACAATTCTGGTTTGCTTTTTAATTTCCATTTGGCTTCCAAACAGCTCATCTTAAAAAAAGAGCAGAAGTCTGCTGCTGTTGGGTTAGGAGGTGGATGAAAATGCCAAGCGTTGGCTTGAGTCGTCCGGCAGCGTCTCTAAGGCTTGGACAGGTGTCCACAGGAGATAAGAAACCGTGTGGAGGTGATCAGAATCTCCTTAACTCAAACCTGACTGGCTCAGGCACTGCGAGAGAGATGGTTTGTCAGATCGTGGATTGTTTTGAGACCCGCTGTCAGAGAACCAGATGTGCTGGAATTGCCTAAGTAAAATAACCTGAGCAGAGGCATCTGTGGCCCTTTCATGTGACACTTGGCTGTGGCTCTCCATCTGAGCGCTTACCTCAGCAACCGCGCTCCGCTGAGCTGTCTGTTGGCCCAGAGATGGTAGAAGATCCGAGGTGGAGGTTTTGCAACGTTGTTACTCAGCACATTCAAAGGACAGATTTATCACTCGAATCAATCCCCTGGAGTGCATCATTTCATAAGTAGGTGAATTGGCTCGGGGTAAAGTTCATCCCGGCGGCACTCGGGACCGTGCAGTTTACCCTTGTGCTTCCTTGTGACTTAGATTTCAGTTTGTGATGTCAGACAAGATACTTGTTTAGTTTCAGCTGCAGAGAGGTCAGATCACCAAGCTTTAAAACTTGGGGGGAGCTGTCAGGGGGTGGCTCCCCTTCTGTAAAAACACTTTTATACCTTCAGATGTAAAGGGACTCCAAAAATGTTTTTTTTTTCCAGTGCAGAAACAAACACCTTGCAGCAAAGCCGTCCACCCCGGTGTCCCCAGTTCTCGCTTTAGTGATGCTCAGACTTAAGATGAACCATGTGTAAGAACCACAAATAGAAGAGATTCTCCTTCAAGAGGCAGAGCATGTGAACAATCTCCATCTCCCTCGGGAGGCAGACCAGCCCTGGAGCTGATGCTCTGGAGGTGCTCTGAGGATCCCCTTTCCTTGCCTTGCTCTCGCTATCCAGCACCCCCCCTGTGCTGTGAGGCAGAGGGACGGGACAAGGCTGGGTGCTGCCAGCTCATGTCCCTAAGCCCCAAGCAGACAGGAGGCTTGAACTGAGGACCTGCCTCCCTAACCCTGCTCTCCCCAGCTGGGTAGCTCTCCTCCTTGGCCCGCGAGCAGCCCAAGGCAAGGTGAGCGGCCGATGAGCGATCCTCCTGCCCAGCCCTCTCTGAGCCCCCGCGGGTTTGTGCCCGTGGGCAGCACATCGCATCGTGGCCGGTCGTGCTCTGCCAGGGATCTGCCTCTTCTGTCCTGCCCACACCACCTCAGCATCCCTGTGCATCCTGAGTCCACTGCCAGACCTCACAGAAAGGGTGGGTTCTGCCTTGTGCTGGGAAGGTCTCTTGTGATCTTGTTTGTATATATATGTAAAAGAAAGCAATAGGCAGCAGCTTTTCTGCAGGATGTAGCTCAGCAGGCTGGGAGCCTGTGGTGCTGCTGTGGAATGGGTGCACGGGCTGCAGCACCTCGGCTTTGCACCTTCTGTGGGTAAAGTTTCAGTAAATACCAGCTGTAGAGAGATCCCACGTCGCAGCTCTGAGAGGCGAGCGGTGCGTTGTTACAGCACCAAGGGGAAATCTCTCCTTGGCTTGGCGCGAGGTGGAGGTGGCTGCTTCCTCTGCAGGGCTCTTCAAACAGGGGCTGCTGTTCCTGGGTTTGATCAGCTGCGTTGGTCAGGAGGGAAACCTCTGATCTCCTTTCGTTCCGCTCCTCGGGGGGTGCAAGCCCCCATCACAGGCCCATCTATTTCGCACCTTCTGAAGAGCACGAGAATAGTCTGCAAAGCCGCTGCTGGTCTCGGTTTTGATCAGAGAGGCTCCGCAGCCTGTGCTTCCTCGGGGGAGGGTGGCACCTTTGGGGGTTTCCTGTGGAAGGGAAGCTGTGGGGGGGAGGGAGGGCACTGCCTGCCTTCACTCGAGGGGTTGTTCTTGTTTTTTCTTTTTTCTATCTCTCTGTTCTGAAGGTGTAAGGTCACGGTTAAAGCTGTGGTGATATGCACCCTTTGGGCCCGTAAATTCAAGCCATTTAAAGGTAATATGTGGAAAAGCACTTCCAGAGAAGCATTCTGAGCCTGTTTGGTTGCTGTTAGACCTGCTGAATAATCCTCTGGATTAGACACGTCATTTGTGCTAGAAGAGGGTGATACCTGCCTTACTTGGGGCTTGCCTTCTCTGGCTTGCTTTGCTCAGAACCTCACCTTGGGCAGGTTTTGTGGTGGTGGTCCCCTTCCTTCAGACAGCTCAGTGGTGACCAACGTGAGCCGCTGAAGCAGGACCTGAGGCAGGGTGCTCAAGTGCAGGAGGTTCTGCCCATGAGACAGCAGCTGTGGGTGAAGACAGAAGTGAGATCAACACGGTGTTCAGTGGCGTGTGGATGGAACTGGCACCAGTCGCGTACAGAATAAAACCTCGTGGACTTTCCTACCCCTGAAGACATTTTAACAGCTCAGTCTTGTTGCATTGCCTGTGGTTTTGAATCCCTCTACTTTTGATTCCCAGTAATTTTAATTTTCTGGCAGAAAGTTTGATTTGTGGTATGTGTAGGTGTTCAAAATGTGGCCCAAGCACCAAAGCCAGGTGGCTGGATAACTTGGGAGTGAGCCAGAGAAATCGTAACCATCAAATATACCACAAGGCACGGGCTTCATTACCTGGACATGAGTTATCTGCATCTTCCTGGTACCTGAACTTGGGCCATATATCCCCAAATCCATTAACTGAATGGAAAATCCGTGCTATTTTGAGAACCTCAGCTCTCTGAATTCATTCCCCTTTCCCTGGCGTACCTGGGTAATTGATGTTATCATTTGGTTTATGTATTACTAATGATCAGTTATAATCTGAGAGCAAGGGGGCTGCAGGAGGAGGGAGCAGAGCTGCCGGCACCGTCCCCTGACAGTCCGAATTCTTCCCAAGGAAGAGGCCATAAGTGTTGGTTCACGTGGGTCTTCTGGGGCTGGATCCTTCAGGGGACTCTGCGAACGCTGTCAGGAGGCTGGTATTTTGTAGTTGATATTAGTGGTATGAACGGGCATTTGAAGTCTCTGCTACTTTTTTGGCCAGAGTGTAAAATGCGGCAAATGGTTTTGGCACTCGGTGCTTTCCATAAATCACTCTGAAGAGGTCTACATGTTAGTGGTGTTCCACAGCTCCTTCCCCAAAACGTTATTAAAATAAAGTCGCAGTAATAAGAAATGATTTAAAACAAGCAGCAGTAACCTCCCTACCTACCCAGCTAGCGAAACACCCAAAACACACCTAAAAAAGCCAGGCAGAGTTTGTTTTGAAGGTTGGCTGTGTTTTCCTTACAGCAGCAGCACCTTTAGAGCATGAACAAGGGGAAGGAGCCCATTTCTTTGGTTTCATCGTAACACATGGTGCACCTCTTCCCGCCTCTGCTGTTGGGTGTGAAGCCCCAGCTCCTGGAAACGAGCCATTAGTGCAGGACCTCAGGTTCCCTCATTGCCAGGCACAGGGGAACCCCCGGCTCAATCAATTACAGGCAACAGACCCAGAAACCAAAAAAAGAAAGCAAAAAGAAATCCATCAGCATTTTTTGTCATCTCATGAATTTTAAGACGGCCATGTGATTTTTCAGCCCTAAACTTCAAAGTTTTCATCTGTGTATATTACAAAGAACTGGAAATCCCTGTCTTGACTTGTGTGTACACTATCTGAGGCGACCCTGTGAGATCTGATTCAAGCATCATTTTTTTACCGTTTGCTGTTTAATTTAGATCAGTGTGGTATGAATGACGTTAGTGCTGGAAAACGAGCTTTCGCCGAGATAAATGCCTGCTGCCATCGTCTCCAAAGTCTTCCTCTGTTTTGACATTCCGCCTCTGCGCCGTGATTAGATGTTGCTGTGCGCGCTTAGCCCGTCGCCCGCAAAGAGCGAGGCTGGGAGAGAAGCGGGCGGGGGTGGGATCGGTTTCGTGCATCGACAGGAGCCGCTTTTGGTAGCGCCTTCTCTTGACACCCTGCATATTTTGGAGTTGCCTTCTGGGTAGCAAAACTCCACCTCCAAAGCGAGACTACGAGGAGCGATCCGCGCAGGAGAGGGAAAGCGGAGCCGGTGGTGGTTTTTCTCGAGAGCTCTCGGCTTCTCCCCTTCGCCCCTTCGCTCAGAACTGGCTCTGCTGCGTGATCAGCGTCTGACGCGCTGCGGCGCCCGTTGCGTCGAGCTGCTTTGTAGAGCGGGAGATGCTTCCGTGGCCATCATCTCGAACGAGCTGGGTGAATGGCGCTACGGAGTCGCTGCTGCTGCCGCCGGCGTCTCCGGCGAGGCTCTGCAGTTACCGTGCGGCCTGGTGCGCGTCGGGCTGGGACGAATCTGCTGTGCTTGCAAGGCACAGCGATGACAGTGCGATTTCGCAGAGCGCCTGTCCCGCTGCAGGGCTGACTGGCGCGTCGGAAATGCTCGCTGGCTGGTTTCTGCTGCTACGTAAGAGAGCGGCAGTTAATACCGGGCAGGCCTTCAAAAGGCTCAGCTGGATTCAAATATGCTCAAGAAAGCCAGCCTCCCTTGCAAAGCTTGTGCAAGCCATCCAGACTCCTCTGCTTTGGAAATGGAACAGGGCGTTTTGGTCGAAAACAGCCTTGTTTCATGTGATTTCTCCTGTTCTTTAGATGTGGTGGAAAAAAGAATGAAAAGGTTATTTTTTTGTGACAGGAGTGTGTCTCGGCAACAGCCTTCCTTGCAGCTCGCTGATCGTTTCCCTCCGGATCCTTTGTGAAGCCAGATAATACGGTAGCACAACAGCAGGCTCCAAAACGCATACGCCAGTGGAAAATTCCCACTCCAGACCTGTGGCTTGAGTGGGAGTGAAAGTTCAAAAACATTCATTGTTCTAAAAACCCAAATAGGTCTCTGCCGGCAGCTGCAGCTGTGCAGCGGCCACGGCATCGGGCTCAGCCGTGGCACCGGGCTCAGCCGTGACTGCTCCTGCCCCTGCCGAGCATCACGGGTCCTCCTGGCCCTGGTACAGCCCAGGTGGGCTCCCTCGTGCCCGCAGTTCTCCCGGCTCTGGCTCGCTACTGGCAAGAGAGCAACAACGCTCTGGTTTGACAGGAGATCCGTAAAGAAATCTTTTTCTTAAAAAGCCCAGGTAGAGCCTTTCAGGGAACAGTGTTTTCTTCCCCTATCATCTGGCCTTTCTGGGGATGAGGAGCTGGCTGCAGACCTTAGGTGTGGACACGGCATTTCCACAGCGAGGAGCAGTTCTCGCTGCGTGTACTCGGAGCTTTTCCTGTGGCCTGGAGCTGGGGCAGCAAACGAGTTGGGTTTGGCTCGGCTGCTCTTCCCATCGGTTTTCAATGCTCTGACCTGTTTTTGTCTGACACGTTTCTCATTAACTCTTTGTCAGATCACCAGGAAACCGGCTTAATTGCAGGCAGAGTGCTGAATTTATGAGTTCATCTAGGCTTCGTGTCTACACATTGACAGAGGTGTTTCTCTGGATGAAGTCTTTTTCTCTTCATTTTGTGGCAAGAATGGACTTTCTGTTTCACTTACTTCTGAAAGTCATAAATTGCAGCAGTCCCTCCCTCCGCTTTATTTAAAAGAAACACAACAAAACTTCATGGCAACAGTTTATTGCTCTAAATCAGCTTGTGGGTCATTAAAGCAAGAAGGGAAAAAAAAAAAGGGGGAGGGGGGAAAATCTCCCTCTAACTCCTGCCAAATAAAATGTGCACATCAGCCAAACTGTCAAAGGCAGATCCTGCAACTATGGGATGAGAAGGTTTATTACACTTTCGGCTTCTGGGGAGGGATGTTATAGCAACAGGACGCTGGGTCACCGATGGCAAACTCATGGTTGCTTCGTTTCTTCATGCACACTAGGAATCCATTAAGCTAACTGACGACAGATCCCCAGGCATTCCAGTCCTACAGCACACCTCTGCGGAGGCCAAATGTTGGACGCTGCCCATTAAAACGTGAAAGAAACAGCCCAACAGAGAGCCCACAAATTAGAGAAGCAGGAAACCTCAAATGATGTGCAAAAAAAATGGTAAACCTTCAAGAGAATTTTTCCATAACTTCTGCTTCATAACTCAGCATTTCTGATGTTAATAAATTATGAAACAGAGCCTTTGCAAGATCAATGAGCCTTTTGGATTCGAATCCTGAACGCCGCTCAGCAGACAGCAGATGAAGCTGCAGAGCGAGTCCTGGAACATGACAACCATTTCCTTTTGGCTGGAGAGAGATGAGTCTGAACCGCAGCCACAGCCAGCTCTCTGGGTCCAGGGTCCGTGTCTCTGCAGTGGGCCAGCTGAAACCCCTGCGAGCCCCTCCGGCACGAAGGTGTGCTTCTTTCCACCAGCCGGACTGCAGGGGGGGAGGAGGAGGAGGATGGGGACTGGGAGCGGGGAAAAGATCACAAACATCTCAGCAAGACAAAATGGTGGCACCGTTACCGGCAAGGGGGGGAGTGGAGTTGAGAGCACTTGGATGAACTGTTGGATTTGAAGAGAAAAGTGATGGGAGGTGCCTTGGGTTAATAAATAAAAGTGTGTATTGAACTGAGCATCTGACAGAGGGAAACAGAGATGAACTTAGTCTTTGGCGTGCTCAGTGAAAAAAAAGCAGTGAGAAATCCACGATCGGGTGGGCAGATAAAATGGAAGAGTGATCAGAGGAAGAGGAGGTGAAGGAAGTGCTCCCACAATCATTAACTTTCCAAGAATGCCCTCAGGCTGCAGCCCGGCCAAAAGCAGGCTCTGCGAGCACACGTGTCGGTCCAAGGGGAGAAGGTGGGACAGACAGGATCTGTCCGTGCCAGGGGGAGAAGGTGGGACAGACAGGATCCGTCCATGCCAGGGGGAGAAGGTGGGACAGACAGGATCCGTCCGTGCCAGGGGGAGAAGGTGGGACAGA
>WUAM01000017.1:1416964-1436122 GCA_024336885.1 Actenoides hombroni
GGGGGAGGAGGTGGGACGGGCAGGATCCGTCCGTGGCGGGGGGAGAAGGTGGGACAGACAGGATCCAGCCATGCCAGGGGGAGAAGGTGGGACAGACAGGATCCATCCGTGCCAGGGGGAGAAGGTGGAGCAGACAGGATCCATCCGTGCCAGGGGGAGATGGTGGCACAGACAGGATCCATCCATGCCAGGGGGAGAAGGTGGGACAGACAGGATCCGTCTGTGTGCTTAGCACAGCTTTGAGGTGCAGGGATGCTGCGGGTCAGAGCTGAGATTATCAAGATGGTGAAGTGTGTTGCCCCGACACCAACTGGAGTGTCAGCACACAATGGTTTTAGACCTGCAAGGGTGCTAGTGATTGATAGTTATAAATCTCTTTTCCTCCCCTCCCTTATCTTCCCCCTATTTTTCCTGCCCCTTTCCTTTTCCTCTGGCAACTTATTTTAATGTCTAAGCCAAATTACCCATCAGAGAGACCCCTCTACCAGCTCAACTGATTTCAGAGCTGGCCTGGGCACAGAGACCAAGAAGGACAACTGTGAAATTTCAGCCTCATCAAGTCAGGTTCCTGATAATTACATGTGAATTTCTGCTGGTGGTTTTTGGGTTGTTTTTTTTTCTTCCCCGGCATCTTTTTTTTTTGCTGCTGGTGCTAAAAATCTGATGGCAGCCTTCACCTGTCCAGGAAAACGGGGATAGCTGGGGATGAATGGTCTTAAGAGTAAAGCTGCTGATTAGTCCTTGACAGAGATGAACTTAGTTCTGGTCTTAACTGTGAGTGACCAGTTGCTGCAATAGCACTAGATTTGGCTGGTTTAATGAGTGCATCCCAACCCAGGAGCCCACTGCGGGGCGAGTCCCTCTCTGCTTCCATTGGCTGTCTTTAAGTTACCCCCAGGCAGCACTGTCTGCATCCCTTTTCTTTCTCCGTTTGGCCTTCTTCAGAGCATCAGTTCTCTCGTAGTGCTGTTCACACTGCTGCTAAAAAACCAGGGTTATTTCTGTGTGTTCCAAAATCAAGCCTTCACACAGGAAAGCTTTTCTGTTACTGACAATGACTTGTAAACAGTTGGTTTGAAGAATTCCGTCCCAGGAAATTTCTGATTTCCTTCTGGTCTAAACTGGAGGAAGATGTGGATGTTTTTTAAGATGGAGGGAAGAAGGACTCAGAAGAAAAAATACATGCTGTAGTCAGTAAGTTGTGATTGCTGCTGGATTTCTCAGGGTTTTTTGTTAAATTGTGGTGTAGCTTTCATACAGAACATCAGAAAAGAGCATGAGCGTGTGAACTTGGTCTTTAATTAGAGGTGTCAACCACAAAGAGCTGGATTCACTCAAGAATGCCCCTGCTCTGTAACTGGTCCTGCAGCACTTGGGGCAGTCGGTTGCTCACAGGTACTGTACCTCAGCCTGAGAGAAATCAGCCCTTCCAGAGAGTGTGACACTTTGTTAGACAAATATTGAAGCATCCTTGTAAATTATCGTTTAAGGTATTCGCCGACCTTGGTAACTTACTGCTGTTTAACAGCAGCATTGCTGGCGATGCTCCATCCACTCTCTTCTGTTTTGTTTTGTCTCCTCTTTACTTTGTTTTCCAGCTGTTCTGATTTCAAAACTTCCTCATGGATAACAACAGAAGCAAACCGTTCTGTGAGGATAGTAATGTGCAAAATACCATTCAGTGACACTTCGGGGCCTTGGTTGGTGATACCTTGTTCCATTTACAGAGCAGAGTGAGTGTGTGTGAAAATCACGGGCTGAAGTTCTCAGGGTTTCATACAACCTTTTCTTTTCTCATTTTGACCTGTGAGATTTCACACCCCCTGTTTGGGTTTTAAAGCCCCACTCAGACAAAACCACAGTTTCAGGTGATTTCTAGCTAAGACAGGACCACGCTCGAAGCTCTTGAGCTTGTGCAGGGCCCCTGCAAAATAGTTGGTGAACTTGAGCTGAATTCTGCTTTCTCCCAGAGCTATCCAAGTGTCTCCAACCAAACCATCCTAGAATACGACCGAGGGTATCCGTGAGATACAGCTGTGAAACAAAATAGACTACTTGTGTAGTGCTGGAGTTTGCCATGCTGTATTCCCAGGGTGGCTTAATCTCAGTGATTGCTGCTGTATAAATTAATGGTACTGGGAGGTTAGTGGGCTGCTGTTTATTGAAACCATTAAAACCCAGATGCTATATCCCCAAACCATGCAGTGCCTTCAAACCAGTGACTGAACATTGACGGTTCATCTTGGTTTTGCTTTCCAAAGGATTTCTGTGGGAGCTGTTCCCCCTCTGTGTCCAGGTGTGTGTCCCCCCTGCCCCTCCAGGTGCTGGCCACTCAACTGCATTAGCTGAGCTGAGTCAGTAAGGCCAAGACAAGTACTGCAGTCTCAGCAACAGTCAACAGCTTCAGCCAGTTCCTAGAGGTTCCCCGAGATAAAGCAGAAGTTACTGTTACTTTAGCTCGGGTAAATTCAGAGGTTTTCAATCCACGGTGAGAACACTTTGTTGTTGTTCTTCTTCTTACAAAGTCCAAGTGTGCATGTAACACATGGCATCAATTGATGGCTCCTGACTGGGTTTCCCCATCGCCTTTTCCTTTGGCACAAGGCCTGAGCATGGCAGTCCTGGCAGGGGGAGGGTGACTCGCCAGGGTACAGTTCTACAGGTCCACTGTGGGAACAGTGCTCAGCTTTGGCCCAGAGCTGTAGGTGGATGTTCCTCCCCCACGCAGCCCTCACCACAGGCGTTCTCGCCTTCACAGCCTCAGAGCATGTGAGGCAGGGGAAGGGCTCCAGCACTCGAAGGCCGCCGAGAACCTGCAGCCTCATCTTGTAAATGTGGGGAGCTGGCAACCCCAGTGCTGCTGCTGTGCGATGGCTGCCCCGGGCTGCGGGCTTCAGCTCTTGGCTACATTCGCTAACAGCCTTTAATGGTATGAGACTTGTTTGCTGAAGGAAACTCCTCAATTCCCTTTCTCTTTCACCTTAGAAAAGGGAACTGTGTTTACAGTGGGAGAAGAAGCCAGGAGAGGCCCTGCTTATGGTCCAGTGCTGGCCTGGTCCTGAGCTCCGCGGGGATTTGGTGCCAGGGAGCAAGAGTCTCAGCTGACAGCGTCACTCCAAGATTCCTCAGCCTGACCTTACACTTGATTTGTTGCTGTCATCACTGTGTTTTAATTTTTCCTTCCCTTTGTTCCTACCTTTTCGTCTTTCTCTGTCTTGAAGTAGATGGGAAAGTATTATCGTATCCCATGAGATCTGGAGGGAATTAATTGCTGGTAAAAGCACGTTAAGAGCTTTTGATGACTGAAGTAATTTGCAATGACACAGGGTCTGGTAGGGGTAGAGGGAAATGTAAGTCTAGGGAAAAAAAGAGTTTCTGTAATAAGGAGGCCCACGTACGAGCAGAACAGAGTCTCGCTGCCCTCTGCACTCAGAGGGCTTTTCCTCGTACTGCTGCTGCCCTGGGTAATTTTTAAGATGTGCTATCTTGAGCGAGTTGCAGAATGGATCATCACAAACCTTGGTGTGGAATGCTCAGCATCTATTCTGCTTCTATGTCGTCGAACTTACTTTACTGTTTTAAGAAAGAAAAAGTGCTAAGTCTCCTCCTGGTAAAACAGGGGTTTTCTTTAGATCACAACCCTTTAATTAACCTTTTTTTTTTCCATATCTGGACTTTTAAGTATTAAGGGGTTTTGTTTGGAAGGATTCCTCCTTTGCACACTAGCCAAATTTATCTCACCTTCAGCCACACAGACCTTCTAGTGTCAGTGAATTTCTGGTGGTGTAGTTGTCAGACTGGTCTCCATAACAATTGTAATCCTCTGCCTGTTGCTCTCAGACAACTCCGATGTGTGTCCCAGGAGGTTCTGCAACCCAGGATCTCAGATTATGGCTAAGAGCCGATTCTAGTCTCTTTATGAATTATATCTACCATCCAGCTTCCTCCTTTCTATTTCTTGCTTGGAACCCTGCACTGCGAATAATTCTCCTTCCTTTCTTCTTTCTGTAGCTGTCATTGATAGCTGCTGACCCACGTATTTCCTCTTCTCCTGTTCTTCTGCAGATTGCTGACGACCTGGGAAATGAGAAGTTCTGTCTCGATGCCAGCCAGAGCGGAGCTGGGAACTGGCTGAAGTACATCCGCGCGGCCTGTTCCTGCGATGAGCAGAACCTGGCCGTGTGTCACGTTAGCGACCAGGTAACGACTCTGCTCGCCTCACCGCCTCCACGGACCCTGGGCTGGCTGGGACAGGGGACGGTGTGTCGTGGCAGCACCGAATGGGAGGGACTGGGGGGGATTCATCCGTTCAGCAGCTCTGCTGCGGCGTCCCCGAGATGGTCTAAAACCCCTGGGCTCGGGGGGTTTTCCAGTCGCCGACTCTTTTGTGGTGGGGAGGATCGTGCGAAAAGTTAACACCTGCTGTGTGTGACACATGGGTTATGGCAGCAAAAACCCGGGGCAGAACCAGTGGTGGTATTTCACTGCCATCAAGAGTGTAGGATGTTCTTGTTGCCAGCTGGCAGTGGTGGGCAGGGAGCGTGATTCCCAGCTGCAGATCAGTTGCTGTCTGTGTTTTAGAGGGCAGTGAGTGGGAGATGATTTGGGAGTCTGCTCAGGAGGGAGAAAAGTGAAAACCGAAGAGCAATGCTGGTGGAGCAGGCTCTAGGTGGGGGTGTGGGCGAGGGCTATTACATGGAATTAATAGGATTTTGATAATGTTAGCTAATGGTTGTAAAGTTCTTTGAAGCTTAAACCCAAAAATGGATTCAAGATGAGCAATCCAGCTTGGGAGTTTCACAAACCTCAAATTGAGTACAATTCAACTATAAGTTACTGTTTCAGCCTCACTTAAATGAGAGATGCAGTCTTAATGTTATTACCAGTTAGCAAACAGGAGGCGTATTTGGATGCATGCAAAAAATGAGCTGAGGATGGAAAAATACACTTCTGATCAAAACGTGTGGCTCTCGGGGAAGCTGGAGCAAATCTGCAGCGAACCCACTCTGGTAAAACCGGCACAGCTGAGGGTGTGCCGAATGTCAGCCCCCACTGGGAGCTTAGTTCCTGGTTTAGAATGCTTCTAAATAACTTAACTTTGGGTGCAGGGGGAAAAACAAACAAACAAACCCCAAAAAACCAGCCAAACCCCAAAATATCACAGTCGTGATTTAAGCAATTGAGAAGAGATTGAGGCAGAAAGCTCCAAATTTTCAGCCTGCATAATTAAAATGAGCTGCTGATAGCTTCAGTGCCCACTCACCACTACTCACAAGTGCTCTTACCATGAGGAGCCTTCTAGCCAAGAGCCAACATCTATCATCAGCTCCTTGTCTCGTGCTGTGGGCTGCTCGCTGCTTCCTGTGACCCACATGGGGCTGCTCCCGTGTCTCCGTGGCACTGAGTGGCCTGGAATGACAGGATGAGGATCTCAGGGGTCACTGCATTTCCCCTCTCCTGTTACTGGGGTGCTCCACCATCCTGCACTCTGCACGGAAATGTGCAGGAGCCCGCGACTGACCCGGCTGCGGGTCCTGCAGCTGCTCTGAACAGGCGCTGCTGGGCCGAGGGATTCCTCTCTGGACTCCCAGGTGCTGCAGCAGGGCCAACCCCACCGCGTCCTGACGCTGCCCAGCAGCTGGCAGGTACCTGCAGCTCTCACCAGCCAGACGTGGTCACTTCTTAGCAGCACCGTTTTGCTCAGGTGACTTTTTCCTAGGGCTCACCCTTGCGAAGGGTGGTGGAGCTCATACCAAAAGTTTTACCAGCAGCAATAGAAAAGCACAACATTTAAAGGAAGAGAAAACCCAAATGTTTTGGATTTGGGTTTCTTAATAAAAAAAAAAAAAAGTCTTGCACTGGGTAAAGCAACTGGGTTCCTACAGGTTTGGTTTTTTTGCATGAATGCCCATTTCCATTTTTCAAAGTGTTAACTTATGCACTGCTGCCTTTCCCTGGGTCCTTATAAATGCTTAGATTAAGGACTACACATAGATACAAAATTTGCCAGAACCCTGAAGGCTGTGTTGCATTGTACTCTAAGCCCGGTCCACCCCGTCCTTCTGCCCTCGCCCCAAGGTTTTTGGTTGTGCATATTTTTAGTGCACAGAGCACTCTGAGTGGAAAGAACAGCTGTTTATCATGCTCATCTGCTGTTCTTTTTTTTTTTTTCTCTGTAATGACCACTTTTTCACAACTTTTTAAGAAATAAAATTACTAAAAGTCCCGTAAGAGGGGGTGGGTAGATACCAAGCAAATGCTTCTTCCGGAGGCAGAAGAGGTGCAGAATATAATGGAACAATAGCAAAGCAAAGCCTTTGCTCCCCCTGAGCTTTCTTTCCCAAAAGATTGAAGAGTCTTAGGTCAGGCCGGCTGGTGGGAACGAAAAAATCCCATCGAAGAAGCAGCAGATGATGGTGATTGATAACTAGAGGCACTGGATGCCTTGGGAGGGCGGAGTGCAGTCAGAGGAAGTTCTGTACCAGTTCCTGAGCTATTGATCATGAGCCTGTGGACTCCTTGGAAGGGCAGCACTTTTGAGAGCGATCAGCAGCACGTTGGAATCTCTGTGGATTTTTGCGTGATTATTTCTAAAGGAGATGATTTAATGATGTTTGTTCTGGAATTTCCGATTCGATTCAAGTTTTCTCTCATACCACTGATACACAAACCCAAGTCTTGCTGCTTTCTCTCCTGGAAAGATTCTGGTGTGTGTTGGTGGTTGCTACTTTTATTGAAACTGATAAGGAAAGGGGAAGGAAGGGGGAGATCTCGGGAAGGGGAGATCTCAGGCCCTTATGAGAGTGACTCCTAAAGCCAGAAGCATGTTATAAATGTTCACAGTGAGTAAGCACTGCTGGTTTCTTCCTCGTCCTGTTTCCTAACACTGCCATTTGTAACTTTATTTAATTTCACGTTGCGAGCAGGTTACGTTTTTTCTTTAAGAGGGACTCCAAAAAGGGGGAGAAAGGCTTTTCTCTTTCCTCTTCAGTAGGCGTGCAGATTTGGGTTTTGTTTGTAAGTGCATAAAGAAAAGAAAAGCTTTTGCAATAAAAGATTACCCACAAAATAATTAAGCAGCATTGTGATGATAGGAGCCCGGACAAGCTTTTAATCTAAACCATTTGCTTTTCAGGAAAAAAATAAACATGTTTACATGGGGAGATGGTCCTTTGTGCCTCCCTCCCCCAGACCACTTTCTGTTCTTCTTTATGGTCCTGTAACTTGGGAACATTCCCAGGAATGGATAGAGAATTTTCCTGGAGTTTTAATGAAGTAATTGACAGCAGAATCTGCACCTCTGGATTTATTTTTTTTCCCAATTTACAGATTAAAATGCTGTTATTTAAAAAGAGATCAGTTGAGACATTTCATTAACTATTTTTGAATTGTGAAACCAATTTTCACATGTAAAATAACGTTAGCTAGTTTTCTTTTATATTTATTCTTACTTGATAGAAGATCCTTGGTTGACTGAGATAATTGTGTTTTGGAAGGAGAAGTGGAGAAGAATGGCAGAAAAATGAAACGATTTGCTAAATGCATCTGGAAAATGATACACGACTTGTATTTGTTCACGTTGCTGCTGCTGCCTTCACGGGGCAAATACTTCAGCAGTTTATTTGTTCTTATTCAGGAGACTAATATTAAACAGAATCTGTGCAATAAATAAAATAGCCCTGAGCTTGCTTTTGGGATGAGAGCTGCTGCTTTTATTTTTGTTACATACATTGGAAAAACGGAGGGATAACAGGAGCTACAGTGATGGAAAAAAATTGTCCTCTGTTTAATAAGCCCCTCATATATGTTAGCGCATAATAGAGATGTTTTATATGTGTTTTACATAGATATTTGGTGACCGTGTTCAGGATTCCTGGGGGTGTAATACAATGCCTTCAGAGGAGGAAATAAAAAGCAATGTGGGCTTAGATGAAACAAAGGGAAGGCGATTCCAAAGGAGGAAAACATCTGAACAAAAGCAAAATGTGCAGCCCCATTCTGGGCAGAAACGCACGAGGCCAAACTTGGACACGTCCGCTCCTCCTGGAGCCGGCCAGACACATGCAGGGGTCTGAGCGTTGTCTCAGACCGACAGCAGGTAGAGATATTTGCCTTCTGATTTCACAGGGTTACTAGCACCGTTAACTGTTTGCAGGACAACATAAAGCAACCGCTTTTCAGCTCATTTTGAGTTGTCTTTGTCCATCACTTCTGCTGCACGCCGGTGCGATTGGGGGGGGTGTTCTGATCTTTAGGTAAACACTGGAGCTGTTTTCTCAGCTCTCAAAATGCCTTTTTTTCCTAGATCAACACTTGTTGCTGCAATGAAGCAGAGATAAATAGCAGCCATAACTCATACAGCAGGTAAACAGGGCTGTTTCTTGGGAAAGATCCCTAAATAATGAGGGGATACTCAAGACTTTTCCGACTTGATGTGTTTCATCTCCATCTATCACCTTGAAACAGTTAACAGGTTAATGCTTTCTCAGCTGTCTCTGTCTCAAGACCACTGTTGCTCGGGGAAAAGATGTGCAGCTTTGGTGCCTCTGTGCCCTGCTCTGAGTGAGATCAGCTGCTTCATGCGATTGTGTGTTGTGGTTCTGCATTATCAATACTTTGGGTAACTGTACCAAATCGCTTGGTTACTGCTGCAAAATGTTAGAGCCAGTGCCAGCTTTCGAGTGCACTGAGCTCACATCCACAGGACCACGTCGGGCAGATCTGTGTATCGAGCTCAGGCTGGAAAAGGATTCCTCTGGGTTTTGTTTGGTTTTTTGTTTTGTTTTGCTTTTTTTTCCTTCTTTTTTTAATGATCTGTGCCTAGAAGAATTCTGATAGAAATCAAGAAATGTTGTGTTTTCAATCATCTGTGAGAGCACTACCCAAACCCCAGCTCCATTGTTAGCTGTGCTGTGTTCAGCAGAACCGACTGGTCCTTAGAAGTGACCCTTTTTGTTGTGAGAAATAAGAATTGATAAGGTGTGGAATTTCTGTATAAATGATGAACATAAATGACTTATGAATGCAAGTGTTCTGAGGGGTTAGTAAAGCTGATCTTTTCCGCTGCACACGAAATAAAAGAGGAAAGGAAACACAGCAATAGTTTTAATTAATTCAGACCATCAGTAGCGTGATTGCAAGATGAAGTTAATTATTATAATGAAATGTTTGATGAAATTAATGTGACTCCAGCAGAATCCAGCTCTCCCCTAATCATTAATGAAGCTTGTATGATATTTTTTCAAAGACTGCAGCGGGCAGGATTTTATCTGCAAGAAGCTACTTTGTTCTGAGAACAAACAGGAGAGGTAGAGGAGTTCAAGATTACGGTACAGTGGCAGCGTTAGCCAATTAGT
This sequence comes from Actenoides hombroni, assembly GCA_024336885.1. Classification (NCBI taxonomy): domain Eukaryota; kingdom Metazoa; phylum Chordata; class Aves; order Coraciiformes; family Alcedinidae; genus Actenoides; species Actenoides hombroni. The sequence goes on from WUAM01000017.1 coordinate 1,426,321, forward strand.
GTCAGGATTCTGAAGGATTTTTCCAGTGTAAATCTGTGACTGTATCTATGAACTGGGCGTACGTTTTAGATCGTGGTTTGTGTTGTAGTGCTCGTTCGGGTGACTAGCTGAAAGAGAAATGCCCATTAATAGCTATTTTGGGTGCTTTCCTTTTTTTCTCTTCGCTAGCTGCAAGTGATGGCACATTAAGAGTTCTGTTTTTCTCAGTCAAGCCCTAAGCTCTGTGCTCATTCCAAGTCTTTCTTTTGTTTTTCAGGCAGGTTTGCCATTAAACTCAGTGTGGTTGGGTCCTGGGAAAGGCTTTTCTTGTTGAACGAGCAGGAAGGAAAGAGACTTGTAGTGCAAATGAAAAAAATAATGAGAAAAGGGAGAATTTTGTACCACTTGCAGTTTGCAGTGGAATCCATAGAAATTAACTGTCTGATGCATGTGGACCAGTTAAATGCAATCTCCCAGAAATATGTTCACCTCCTTACATCGGCAAGTCCCTTGCTGTCTGTTTTGCACACCTCAGGTTTTTTCAGCTGAGGATCTCAAAGCTCTGCGCAGTGAGGTCCTGGGGTCCTTGCAGCTGCCCAAGTTCACTTTTTCTGTTTGTTTATCGGCTCGAAGATGTGCGGGATGAGGGTGGATGTGTCTTCAGAAGAAGGACTGAGCACAAAGCCGTGGAATGTGGCAACGAAAATTATGTTAAGGATCGCGGCAAGTGTGAGGATGGGTCTCTGCAGTTTGGGTCGTCCTGGGAATCCCAAGCAGATTTAATTGCTCTTCTTAAACGTTTGTTTTTGTGATCGTGTCACTCGCTGCCGCTTTGAAACTCTCAATAAGAGATTTCACAGCTTTTTCTGTTGGGCAACGTTAATCTGTTTGTACACGAGGTATTAATGTATTTCAGTGAAATTCGCAGCTGAGATTGCAGGGGGTTTAGAGCACGCTTGGGAGAGGCGAAACGGCGGCAGCTGGAGAAATCAAACACCCGGTGCTGACCTTGTTTTACCAAAGGGCTTTCCCAAAGGCCACCCCGCAGCCGGTGGGGCCGCGCTGCCTCGGTCCTCCGGTGCCGACTGTCCCTCGCCCCGGCCCCGCGGGCCCCGGGCGCTGCGGCGGCAGCTCCCCGAGCCCGGCCGCCCCCGGGCCGCCGCCGCTCCGGCCCCGACTCCCCCTTCGCTTCCCTCCGGTCCGCGGCTGCCGGCCCCGCTGCCCCGCCAGGGAGGAGCCCCGGCCCCGCGGGGGATGGACTCGGGGCATGGCCTCCGCCGGAGCGTCCCGGAGGCTGCTGCGCTTCGGCCGGAGCGAACAGGTCAGGCGGACCCCGGCCCTCCCGGGCTGCCCCCCGCGCCCCGGCCCGGCCCTCGCCGCTCGGCAGCGGGACCCGGCGGGTGTGGGGCGCTCGGGGCCGGTGGGACCCGGCGGGTATCGGGCGCTCGGGGCCGGTGGGACCCGGCGGGTGTCGGGCGCTCGGGGCCGTGGGCGGGCGGAGCCCGCCCCCTGCTGGGGCTACCGGGGCCCCGGGCCACCGGCCCCTCTCCCGCCGCCTTTCCGGGACCCCTCCGCCGGCCGGGTGTCGGCTCGGTCTGTGCCGGGGACAGGCGGAACGGCAGGGGCTGCTCGCCCTGGGGAAAGCCCTCGGCCAGCCCTGCCCTGCCCCAGAGGGGCTCGGCGGGCACCGGGCAGCGCGTCCTCCCGGAGCGGCAGCTCCGCGGGCAGCGCGGGATGAGTGGCAGCGCTATCGACAGGAGAAGGGGCCGGTGCTGCCGTGATACGGTCTCTGGGACAGACCGCTGTCTGCTTTGGTGTTTGATTGTGTCGTGGGTTATTAATCTGCTAGGGAGTCCCTCGCCGCGGTCTGGAGGAAAAAACCTGAGCAGTAGCTGGATTCTTCTGTACCCACCGAACCGTGTGAGGCTGCTCCAGGAGCAACACTCGGGCAGCACTGGCCCTTGGGGTGGAGCGGGCGAGTCAGGAGCAGCAGGCACCTGCTGCTGCCAGGCTCAGAGACGTGTCTCTTCCAGGCCTTGTGCTCCCGTGTGAAGGAATGGAAGAAAAATGCATCATAGGGAAACTATTAACGCAGCCCACGCCAGTGTGTAGGAGTTTTGTGTCTTCGTTCCTCATAGATGGTAGATTGGCAGAGGCTGAGTGGCAGCCAGTCTAGGGAACCGTTTTGGTGATATCCTGAAAAAGAAAGTCGTGCATTGCTGTTAAAGGCAGAGCTAATAAAACAGTGCTGTCCTTGGTGCATCTCGGAAGGTGCAGGTTCTGTGCGAGACAGGAACTCTGAATGGGGATAAGCTGCTCACTTGGAATGAACCATTCTGGTTCAGAATAAAGACCAGATAAAGATCTGGTCTTTAGGGGTCAGCTTCTCAGGTTCTAGGTAATCTACAAAATAATTTGGTGAAGATCCGCTAATTCTGCTCTCTCATCAGGGCCAGTTTTAGTTAGAGAAGCAGAGGCTGAAATGCGTCAATTCCTTCGGTTTAATCTTCCCTTGGCTATCACAAACTCACTGAGCTTATAGGAGGTAGGGAAAACCATGGGAAGATTTGGTGCAATTGGAACAAGAGAGGCTGTTACCATAAATACTTCATTGTCCGAGCCACGTGAAACGCTGACACACGTAGAGTAAAATAAAGGCAGAAAAAAAGAGCTCTCGGTAGCAATTATCACACGAATCAAGTGACAGCCTCCCTTATTAGCTGGCATAATTTGAGTTATTGGTTAAAATGTAAAGCGCAAGTTTTTGCATATTTAACATGTCTCTCAATTTTTGTTTCTGATTCCCAGATCTATTATAAAGTTATTAAAGAAATTGAGCCAGGAGAAGAGCTCTTGGTGTATTTGAAGGAAGGTGGTTATTCACTTGGGAACATGGCGCCCAGCATGGAAGGTAAGGCCTCGTTTTGCTAGACAGGACCTTTCTGCACCAGCAAACCTGGGAGTGTTGAGAAGCTCCGTTAGTGCTGAACTGGGACAAAACCTGATCCGCTGCCTGCCCCTTCTGGAACTGTTACTATTTGATGCCTATTTTCACTCTTTCTCTGGTGAGAGCGACTGTTGTGGTCCATGATAGCAGGAGAGTTTTTATTAACCTCAAGGCACACAACAGATTGATTTGCTGCTTCTCTTGGAGGAACAGTGGGGTTTGGAATACGATCGGTGCTGCCTTTTTAATCCCTGGAGTCACTGTGTTTCTTTGGGTGTAATAAAAATGGGCCAAACCATCACAAGGCTTGCAGAATGCTGGTCTGTAGAGCTGCAGATTCTTCCTTTTCACGCTGCACAAAGACAGCAATAAAGTCCTTGCCTTTTTCCCAAGAAGCAGTGTGGAGCTTCTGCCCGTCGTTCTGTCAGGCCCTTGGAAGCTTTGGGTTCAGTTGCAGTTTCAGAAAGTCCAGAAGCCTTTGGCACTGCAGAAATAGGTGGAATTCCGATGGTAAGCTTCCAGTTGTGATGTGGGGGCTGGGAAGCAGGCGCAGGCTGAGCTGGGTCCCTGCGGCAGGGCCGCCCAGAGCTGTCACTCCCTGGGGACAGGTTGCTGCTCACCTGCTCCATGCAGGGCCCTTGGGTGCTTCTCTAGTAGCTGTGGCTGGCTCTTGTCAGCAGCAGGAGAGCAGCCTAGTGGGACACACGGCCTGAAATACTCTGGCAATCTCAGAGCATCGCCAGGATTTATTTCTTTTTTCTTTTGTTAGAGTGTTCTCAACGTTCATCTGAGCCTCTGACTGATGTTTGGTGTCCCACCTCTTTCACTGCAAGTGACAGAGCCTGGCAGTGCAAACAGTGCAGCAAAATGATCTTGTGGGTAAACTAGGGAAGAAGTGCTGCACCATTCCCCTAAGTATTATAAAAGCAGGGGAACAGCACAGACACATCGAAGGCAATCTAAAACCTTACAGCTTCTCAATGGTAAAATGGTTGGTTGCAAGTCCTGAGGTGAGTACAGAACCCTGTCAGAGCACTGCAGAAACCTCACCTCAGGTGAAGGACTTTGTGAGCCCAAAATGAAATGAAAATCCACCTGGACTTGCAAAGGTCTGCTCCATTTTCTAGGGTTCTTAGTTGCCTTGAGGTTTGGTGTCGGTGAAAGTTAGAGAAGAACACAAAAGGTAGAGGAATTTTCTTGAGTGAAGGGATTATTAGGGCATATTACTTGCATCTCTTTCTGTTTATTCATTGAAGGTAGAGCCTGTTGCAGGTTTTGCATTATAATTTGATGACTAATTTCTATAAATATTTTCTCATCTACCAATCATTTTTTAACTATTAGTTGGAGATACTGTTCTACATAATTTAATGGATGAAATTCAAGTTGTCTCACTGGGACATCCTACAATACGTTTGTTTTCTTTTACCTGTGTACAAGCATAATTTTCAGATTAAAATTTGCAGCGAAACTCCTTAAAAAGAGTGTACATGCGATATGCACAAGTAGTTTGAAATATTTCTGGGAAAAAAAGGACAGTTTGAGGTCTAGTGCTGCTGAAAGGTCCTTTGCTGAAGGTCCGTGGGTGAAGTGAATGAACAGGCAGCACAGCAGCTGCTGTCGCACAGAGATGGCAGGTTTGGGATTATTTTTACAGTGTTGTCCCCCCAAAAGTTAATCATTTTCTTGAGACTGACACACAGAGATGAGTAATGTCTGTATTCACAGTGATGAAGTAGCACCTACCAGGTTTATGATGTCAGGGAGAAGTCAGAAAACACCCACCACTATTTTGCATTTCTGTTTCTACCGGGCTTTTATTTGAACAAGCAAAAAGTGCTCCTTGTTTTCCGTTTTTGTCATTGTGTAACATTTATCTGCATCTTCCCGGTAATGTCTAGGGCTTTTGCCACATAATTGCTTTCAAATTATCATAGGCCAATGTTAAATATTTGACTTCTTAATACTTTTTACTTTCAGTAATGGTATCTTCCTGCTGCCTCGCACCCCCATTCCGATTCTGAATTAACAAGAAAGAAAATGCAGAATTGTTCCACACAAAGATAATTATCATAAAAATCTTTTATCCAAACCCCAGCCAAACACAGCAGACCCCTTATCACTGCAGGAATTTTGAGTAGGGCACTTGAACTCCTTTGAGATTCAAGTCTGGTAGATTAGCATGTAGATGCCACATAATTGTGTTCCCCTTGGTTTCTCTGAAAGCTATTAGGCACTGATTTATTTTTCTGTTACATTCCTGCTTTGTCCTGAGTGTTACTGATGGAACTTAAGATAGGCACATATAACCGTGGATTTGACAAACAAGACATAGAGAACAGGCAGCAATTTTTTTGTAACTGGATTTTTCTTTTCTCTTTATCCCCTTCTCCCTGTGAGATGCTGAACTAGTAACCTTTTTTGAAGGGCAATATTTGCATTTGCAGCGCTTAAAGAAAGAAGAAAACTTTAATGAGAACTTGCTTTGAAAGGCAGTATTTTTGTTTGGTCTCAAAGATGGGGGAAAAAAACCCCAACAAACCTCTCTTTAATGAACCTGAAATCTACAAATCTGGTGTCTGATATAAAGACACAAAATAGATACCGGGTCTTCTTAGTTCAATCCCGATCTTCCCTTGATACTTAGGATTCCTGTTTCAGGGTGATGGTCTGGCCCTTAGTCTCCAGGTCAGTTCCTTTCCCCACAGAGTATTTATTGAGAAGTCTGATTTCTAATCTGCAGTTCAGAGTCAGGAACGCTGGGGGAATGGGTGTTGGGTATTGATATGATATCATCAGCTACTCAGCCAGCCAGTTCTTCCTGTTTAACAGTTTAACCTGTGTAAGCATCAAAATAGTACTTGCAGCCAGTGGCAACATGTTTAACATGTGACTGCGAGGCTTTTAATCGTATTCTTGTCAGTCTCTAGTTCAGTTCTTCTTTGTTTCTTGTCTTATCATCCATCTTCTCTCCCTGTGAACAAGCTGCGGAGTGTGATGGTGGAAGCGGAATGTTGTTACCGCAGTGCAAACCTGTATAAAAGAGACAGAGTTTTGTCAGTTTAGTGGCATGCAAGGGCTAGAGCTGTAAAGTCCGTGGAGCTCTGAAAGCACGTGAGTGCAAAAACCGCACGGGCCTCAGCTGAGCTGTCTTCTTTCTTACATTGCTTCATACAAGTCCGGTGGGGCAGCTCTCAGCTTGTGCTTCTGCTGCCTGCGTGCCATTCGTGTGAGAGCTGGAATTCTGCTGACAAAGGACAAGGAGAATCGGAAGCAAAATCTCTTCTCTAACAGATATTACTGAGGCTGTAGTTAGTACTGATGTATTTCATCTCTCTACCTATAGAAAGGACAACACCGTGTTCTTCTTGATGATAGCAACAGGTAGTGCTCTGTCGGGTTGTATGTGATGGGAGAGTTGTCTGTCTTTAGCCAGGTATGTAGTATTCTCCATGGCTAGTTTTCCAGTCTCAAAGTGGATTTCTGGTTCCTAGAGGATAGCTTGGGTGAAATAAGATACAATAAACCACGTAAATCTCAAACTGAAGTAGGAAGAATTTAGTGTGGATTTGCAGAAGGTATTTTGGTGCATTTTCTCTGAAGTGAAAAAAAGAAAAAGAAAAAAAAAAATCGTTTTGCTCCATTCCAAGTTTTCAGGTCTGGGGAATTACCATTTTGAGCATGAGAGATGGTGGGAGTTACACAGGAGCTTCCTAAGAGGTGAAGGTACCTGGGAGTTCCTGGTCCCTCCGCAAAAGCCTTCTTGCCTTGAGCCTTTGCTGTATTTACCAAAGAGCAAAGGTTTGATCCGGGGGTGGATTCTGAGGCAGACACACACACACCTTGGCAGAGCAGTTCCACGTTGTCTGGAGTTACTGAGGCATTTATCCTGTTACTCCACAGTTGAGTGGGCTGCGTTGAGTCAAATGAGCTTCTCCCCACGTACGTCTCCAGGAGTAGAACACAGAACAAAAGTAAGATCATGTTTCTTAGTGCCAGTGACACTTGGGAGTACAGCTTGACGTCCGAGACTGTGAAAACTGAACGTTGTGGCAGATGAACGCTTGTTGCAGAGCTAATGTGAATTCATTAATCACGAGGAGAGATGGCATGATGAGATTATTGCCTCAGCCCATGCGGTGCCTGCCTTCGGGACACTTGATGCTGTCAGGCTTGTCTCTTCTCACAGAATTATGGATGTATGGGGAGTGAAAAGGTACCTCAGCACACCTAGTCACAGCCCTTGCCCCCCTCTCTTGCTGCTTTCACTCTAAGAATGTTTTTGGTCCATAAACGTGTGCAGATGAAATGTTAAATTCTGCTAGGTGACAGTGTGTGCCTCGTGCTGCTGTTACACCTAAGATGCAATAACGACGTATCGCGATACTGCAATTATTATCTTTTGGTTTTTTTTCCCCCCTCATAAAAAGTAGTTTGGATTATTTTAGTGGTAGGTTACACACAGTCTCTCAATGCTGCTAGGTATATTTTTATATCCTGATTTCCAGGTTTCCCTCCCCGGGAACATAAACCACATGAGATACATATTGGTGCTGTTCTACACAATGCTGGTGAACAGAATTTCTCTAAGGAGTAGAGCAGGGCCCGATGCACTTCTCTGTGGGGCTGCAATTTCAGAGCTTGTGATCTGTCAGAACCAGTTGAAGTGGGAAGGATACAGGTATTTTCTTCCCTTAGATCTCCTTTTTCAGTCAAAATCCCTTTTCCCCCCAAAAAAGGAAAATGTCAACCTTCTGGATTTTCTTTCTTTTTACATCCCTCTCCTCTGCAGTTCAGGAAATCCTGTAACATCTCTGTATTTTATTCATTCCCTGGGTAAAGGGTGTACGGTGCCACGGGACGTGCTGCTGGATAAATAGCAAGGCTTCGCTGATTGTGTCTTGGTGAGCTTTTCTTTCTCAGCTGCGTTTGACTTTTCCCAGCTCGTGGGCATGTTGATACTTTCCGTGTAGGTGTGGACCACTTCGGGTTTCATCTGCCTACGTACTCTGCTGCAGCAGCTTATGGGATCTCGTCTGTCTTAGTCACCGCAGAAGCAAGTCACAGGTGGGGGCACGGGTGGAAAACCACAGCCTGGGTTTCAATGGGCTGTGTCGAGAGAAACGGAGAAAGGAGATGGTGGCCCGAGAGCTGGCGGGGAAGCGCCCGTCGCGGGGTCTGCTGCTGCCTGCGCTTGCGCTCGTGTCATGCCGTTGAAATTAACCCCGATTTCTATAAAACACGATTGCAGACCTTAAAGTGGCTGTAATTCTGCAGAACTTGGGGCAGGCAGGCGCGTGGGGTACTTCAAGCCAAGGCTTTGCTGGAGGGTTGCAGGTTTTGAAGGTCGCAGGCAGCGAAGCGGCCACCAAGGCTCGAGTGCCACCCGCGGCTTGCCCTGTTGTCCCCTCTCCCAGAGCAGCAGCACTGGGGCTGGATCAGCTCCATCAGCAGCCGCTTTTGGCCGCGTCTCTCAGAATATTTCCCTCGGAGCTAACACATTTTACCACAGGTTTCCTTTTGAAAATAAAGTTATCAGAAAAAGAGAAGAAAACTTAATAGGAAGCAGAGCCCTGGAGGAGGAGGGCAGAGGAGGACAGGGCGATGTGGCACCAGTGACAGAGTGGTGGCTGAAAGCTGCTGTGTCAGGCTGGCTGCTGGGTGCAGGAGCCCAGAGCTCTCCCGACTCCCTCGCAGAGCTTGTTCTCCTGGAAAATTTACAGCTCTGAGCTGATTGTTTGGCTTGGCACGATGGTCAGGATGCTGCCTTGTAAACTTAATAATAGCTGCCCTCATTTTAATTTGTTTGACCTTGACTACAGTAATTTATTATATGCATTAGATCTTTTTTTTTTTAAAAAAAAGAAACACAACAAAACCACAACCAAAACCAAACAAAAAAAAACCCCAGCACAACAACAAAGAATCTGGCTTCCTTTTCTTCCTTCCATGGTACTCTGGGTTTGAACTCCTCGGGTTTGGTGGCACGCTGTGCCTCTGCATTTGTGTGGGACGAGCCAAGGGGGATAATGTTAGAAAGATGTTTTCTTAGAAGGGACCTTCTCCAGGTTAGGGCTTTGGGGATACTTTTTTCCCCAACATCTCTCTGTCTTTATTGTGAATATGGGTTGTTCCTTTTTCCCTGCAGCCCTTTCTGAGGAAAAACTTGTGTGTATTTTCAAAACCCCTCAATGCAAACAAATGCAGTACTCCAGAATAGCCCCAGTGTTTTGTGTATCTGCTGATTCTTGTAGGTCTGTACGTCTCAGCAGAGGCTAGGACACAAAGAAAACAACATCTCTCCTGGATGTGTGATTTATTTTCTTCTCTTGATGCTTAAAACGAAAGCAATCTGCTGGCACAGCCTACCTTGGTTTCTCTCTCCTGTCACTCGCAGATTTCCTCTGTGTTTCTTTATTTGGTAGATCCTCACAGAATATTATGTTTATGAGCCCAGTGTTGGGTGAAATAATTAGACTTGCTTGAGCTTCCTGATCCACCAGTCAAAACCCTCTTCTCTGTCTGTTGCAGAGGAGCACACGTTTCGCTGCGAGGACTGTGATGAACTGTTCCAGTCGAAGCTGGACCTGCGGCGGCACAAGAAATACGCCTGCAATGCTGTCAGCTCCCTCTACGAGACCCTGAACGACGAGATCAAGCAAGAAGGTCTCGGAGATGGACAGGTCTATGAGTGCAAAGACTGTGAGAGGATGTTCCCCAATAAATACAGGTACCGGAAAACGGCCAGACCCTCCTCTGACCTGCCCCAGACCCTCCTCTGACCTGCCCCAGACCCTCCTCTGACCTGCCCCTCTCATTCCTCCTGTGCAGTCCTGTCTGACGATGGGAAGTGGGGGCCACGCTGGGAGCTGGGCA
>WUAM01000017.1:1441941-1470067 GCA_024336885.1 Actenoides hombroni
CACCGTTTAACTTTTCTAGGTCTAAGCCAAAGATGAAATTCCGTAGAGATTTTTTTTTTTTTTCCTTCTTTTCTTTTTTTTTCTTTTTTTTTTTTTTTTGCACACTCCCTGTTTTTTCAGTAAACATTCGTGGCAGTTTTTGACTTTCTTGACAAGTTAAAAGCTGAGTCTCGCAGCAGTCCTAGCGATGCCATTTTCTCATATCTTTTCTTTCTCTCGTCTTTTTTTTTTTTTTCCTTAATAATTTTTGAATGTTCACGTTGGTGACATAAATAAATAGCTGACACAGCCTGATCGAAGTGTTTTTCAGGGGTGCCTCAAATCCCGTAGCCGTGGTAAAGAATTTTGAATAGTCACAGAGACGAGAAGAAGGTGTTTTTTAAAAAGAGGTTTTTTTCTTTCTTTGTTTACTGCACACTTCATCCAGATAATGCTTGGAAGCCAAATAACTAGCAGGTTAATTGGGTCCTTAGCGCTCTCTTTAGCGGAATATTTCCAAAAGGGCATTTTCCCTTGAGAGCCGTTCATCTCATTTCTTGTCAGGCTCAGGGTTGTATATTTTTTTAATTGACACAGCACCTATTGGATTTTGATAACTGTGCAGAAAAGTGGATTGTGTCACAACAAAGCTATAGAAACTTTAGGGACTACTTCCTGACACTCCTCAGAAAGCGCGGTTCAAGCAGGGAACGGGATCTGTGTTTGATTCCAGACTTTGATGTTACGGTAGGGAAGCCACTGAACCCACTTCTGCCATTTTTTCCCTGTTGGTATAATGGGAACAGTATGTGAGAGTATCCTGGGAGACTCGTTTCATTAACGTGTTCTGAGATAATCAGATGGGTGTCAGTGGAGGAAGAAAAAATACTCTTATTGCTCATTTTGATGCAATCTTTCATTTGATGACGGGCACATGAAAGAGATAATTTGAATCTCGTAGTATTGCTGCAGTGAGATGAATGATTTCTTCTTATAATCTCCTCACTCTCACCTCATAAGAATTAGGGAGTTGTCAGTCTGAATCAGTGTGTGAAACGACTTGAGGCTGATGCTGCCTGGCTCAGCTGTGCCAGGTGGAGTCACATGCGGGAGTATGGAACCCATTAGTGCCTTTTGGGGAGCCGTGAGGTGGGATTCGCTGCAAAGCTTGTCTTTCCTGGTCAGTGGAAGAAAAGGCTTTGTGTGCCTGTTTTTTTTTCACTTGGCTTTAGAAAAAACCCAAACTGTAACTTGATAACTGAAGAACACAGAACAGCAAGAGAGGATGTTACACACAGAGTTATTAAATCATCGTGTAACTGGAAACTTAAAAATTTTCCAGTTTTCTCTATTTTAGAATGATGATGTGAGGTCTCATAGCTCGTATCGCCTGTTCTAGGGCATCTCTGGCAATAACGTGGCCCCGGAACAGCCGGAGAGACAGAGCTGGCTTGTGGGATTTGGGTGTTGTGGGGATGCTGATGTGGAGCAGAGACTGTTGTATCTAATAGACTACTAGCTTTATGGAAAATAAATTGAGTAGTGTTTCCTTTAAGAACTCTGTTTAGATATTTTTAAAGAAAAACCTTTTAAAATTAAGCAAAAATCCCTAAATAAACTCTTTTCTTTGAAAGTCTAAGGCAGCTAAAATAATACACACAACAGCCATTAAACTGTGTGTATGCAGTAATAGTAGTTCAGAGGAACTTATACAAGTTTTTAAGGTGTGACTACCAAAATCCAGGGTGGTGACTTTCTAGTTCTCCTCCTGTTCGTGCTTCCTGGGCAGCTCCTTGCTGCATCTGGCTCCAAAGCAGAAAGGCTGAAACACTCTGAGGTTGATACTAAATTTCTAGTGCAGTCAGACACCAGACACAGCAGACCTTCCAGTGACAAGCCACTGAATTTTGGGATGCTCGTTTGAACTGAAATGTCAAATGTATTAAATTCTAATAATCTTTGCTTTGAGTTTCCATAGAAGGGGTTTCACCTTGTATTTTCAGAGCTGCTAGTGAAATAATTTCCCGGTGGTCATTTGATACTCAAGCACTGATGTAAATCCTAAAGATTTAGGCAAAAAATACATGGAAAGTCACGCTGGCCTGTACTGTCTGGGAGGGAGGGAGGAAGGACCACTGTGTGACTGAGCTGGAGGGCCTGGTGTCAGGAGAATTTGGATTCAGGTCCTTGCGTGCCCAACTGCAAACAATGTATTTTCCCTCTCTTTGTCTCAGTTTCCATGTTTACAAAACAGTGGTAACAGCAGTTCTCCGGTGAAAGAAGTGTGTTAATTCACTAAGTAGAGTTTATGCCTATGTTGAGAGAGGCATCAGATGATAAAAAGTTACACTGTTTTCATACCTAGAAAAGTTTGGGTGGGAATTTTTTATTTTTTTTTTTCTTACTTTGCCCTGTTCCTTCCACACCGGCAAAGTCTGCAGGTGAAAGAGGTCATAGAAATCCACGTTTTGAAAGCTTGGTTTTTCCAGGTCCTCAGAGGAGGTGCTGGTGTAGCGTTAACGTAGCATGGCAAGGGTGCCTTGCTAACTGAACGAACACAAGATCTCACCCCCTTCGAGCTGAGCTGAGGCCTGGCTGGAAAGTAGTTACAGCCCATCCCTCTGGAGTGGTTACTTACTAGTAATGGCATTAAAGACAGGGTAGGTGGGATTAAAGGAGACAAAGTTTGTCTTGCCCTCAGCTGCTCCTGGGGGTCTTCCAGCCTGCTCCTCCTCGCGCCGCTGCCTCCGCTTGTTCCGAGCGTAGCCAAGATCACAGCCCAGTGAGGCTGTGCCCTGTATAGAACCCTTTAAAGAGGGAGGCAGCTTTTCCCCTGGCCGTGCGCACCGAAGAGGCTGGATGGACTCGTTAGCCTGGTCTAGAAGCAGGGGAGAGCTGAAGCACAAAGCCAGTGAGCAGCGTGCCAGTGTGGAGGTTATGGAGGGAAGTCGTGGCAGGAGAAACACGGAGGTGGATTCCTAGGGATCCGGTGCAGCGCGTAGCAATAGCCTGTTTTCTGCCTGGCCTGTCTTTAGAGAAGGGGGATTTCGGGGTGGAAGGGGTGGGGGATGCCGGGGAAGCTCCTCGAGAATTCCCTGCCATGTCCTGTTAATTTCATATCGCTTTTGTTGTTGGTTTCTGTTGATGCTTTAGGTGAGGTCTGTCACAAATCCTACACGCAGTTCTCCAACCTCTGCCGTCACAAGCGGATGCACGCGGACTGTCGCACGCAGATCAAGTGCAAGGACTGCGGCCAGATGTTCAGCACTACCTCCTCCCTCAACAAACACCGGCGCTTCTGCGAGGGCAAGAACCATTACAACCCGGGGGGGATTTTTGCCCCCGGCCTACCCCTGACGCCCACGTCCATGATGGACAAATCCAAGCCCTCTCCCAACCTCAACCACGCCAGCCTGGGATTTAATGATTATTTTCCATCCCGCCCGCACCCGGGGGGTCTTCCCTTCTCACCTGCCCCCCCAGCATTTCCCGCCCTCACGCCGGGATTCCCGGGGATTTTCCCCCCGTCTCTATACCCCAGGCCCCCCTTGTTACCACCCACGCAACTGCTCAAAAGTCCCCTCAACCACACTCCAGACGCAAAGCTTCCAAGCCCCCTTGGGAACCCAGCACTTCCTCTGATCTCTGCGGTGAGCAACAGCAGCCAGGCTGCTTCAGGAGAGGAGAAATGTGAAAGCAGCCTGGAAAACTCCTACCTGGAGAAGCTAAAAGCCAGGAACAGTGACATGTCTGACGGCAGTGACTTTGAGGATGTCAACACAACCACAGGCACAGATCTGGACACCACTACTGGCACCGGTTCCGATCTGGACAGTGATGCAGAGAGCGACAGGGACAAAACAAAAGATAAGAGCAAACAAATCGAGAGCAAGCCAGACTTTGTCAGCAGCTCTGTGTCTGCAAGTTCCACCAACAACACGAGTGAGATCCCTCTCTTCTATTCTCAGCATTCCTTCTTTCCTCCCCCCGAAGAGCACCTGCTGCCCACCTCGGGAGCAGCTAACGACTCTATTAAAGCTATCGCCTCCATCGCAGAGAAATATTTTGGGCCTGGCTTTATGGGGATGCAGGAGAAAAAGATGGGTTCGCTCCCCTATCATTCCATGTTCCCTTTTCAGTTCCTCCCCAATTTCCCCCATTCACTCTACCCTTTTACGGAGCGGACCCTCAATCACAACTTGCTGGTCAAGGCAGAACCAAAGTCACCCAGGGACCTCCACAAAGTAGGCAGCACCAGCTCAGAGTCACCTTTCGATCTCACAACAAAGCCAAAAGAGATTAAGCCAATCTTGCCTCCACCGAAGGTCCTGCCAGCCCCGTCCTCGGGGGAGGAACAGCCACTGGATCTGAGCATTGGCAACCGCATCCGAGCCAGTCAGAACGGAGGAAGAGAGCCACGGAAAAACCACATCTATGGGGAAAGGAAGCTCATGGCAAGTGAAGTCTTACCCAAGATTTCCCAGTCTCAACTGCCTCAGCAGCCATCCCTGCATTACGCTAAGCCATCACCCTTTTTCATGGACCCCATATACAGGTATTAACATACCCTGCCTTAAGGGTTTCCTCTAACGAGCTCATTTTCTCGCTGACATTGCAGCTTGCAGATGGGAGTGCAGGTTGTTTAGAAAGCAGTGGAAGCCTGCTGCAGTTGGTGGGTTCTCTCTCTCTCCTTTGTCGCAGCACGGTGAATTTTCTGAACCGCGAGGGCTGAATAATTGACAGGAGTACTCGTAATCAATGTGTATACAGAACACATCCTTATTTTGATAAAGAAGAAACTTGACCTATTTAAGGACTCTCCCACGAGCCAACACTAAGATGGCACTTCTGCCGGGGAAATTCCAGAGGTTTGATTCGATAAGAATGCAGAGTTCAGATGCCTTGGAGCCTGGGCTCTCATGGCTTGGGAATGAGTCAGGAGCCCTGGGAGCCTGGAAATGCAGCTCTCCCACTGACTGACTTGATGGTGTTTTGTGAGCCACTTCACCTTTCTTCCTCCCCATGCCCTTTTTCTTTCTAATTCCTTTTCTTAGAGTTTTTCAGTTGGTAGGAACTGCTGTTGTGGACCCAGACTTTTGGAACGTTTTTAAGTCTGGAGTTACGAGTAGTGTGCAAATATGTTGCAGTGTGTTATTATCTGGATCTCTTCCAGATACATCCCTTGCAGACTTATCTTGCTTAGAACAGAACAAGGGTTTTCTAGTTTCACTTGAAACAGATGTTTTTTGAGGAAGGCCCAGTTTGTTATGTCATTCCTAGAATAAGCTGAACATGGAAGGTCATGTTTAAAGCAGACTGGGTGAAGTTATCCAAATGCCAGTTAAACTTCCAGGGGGAATGAATTCAGGAGAAGATGTAAAGGCAAGGCTTGAATCTCCTGTTGTTTTAGAGCTTCTTGTAAAGCCTGTTTCAATTAAATGATTTCAAGCTTTACAGTGAGGGTACCAGTAAGTTTGTGTACTACCCATCTGGACAGTGGGTCCAGGTGGTACCTTTGTTATCTTCCTGCTGTGGAGGAGATGCGTTTGTCTCATAGCAAATACCATTTGCTTGGTTTTAGCAGGGTCCAGTGAAAAGAGGTGCCCCAAAGTAGTTTAATTTAGACATTAACATGGCAATTAATTCTCCCTTAGGATAGGATGCTTGATAACATCCACTTTGGTACAGGGCTTTGGCTCCTGGATTCGGTGTCTCATTGACCAGCCGGTTCCCGAAGCGGACGGTTTGTTCCTGTACTTGAGCTGAAGGTGACCGGGGGTGCACTGTGCAGCCAGCCTGGCTGTGATCCAGCCTCTGGAGAGCTAACGGGTGTGCTGCAGGAGCTGCTTGTTTCTTAGCGCTGGAAAGACTCGTGGTCACCACGGGGCGAGCGTGTCAGCACCGGGATGGTTCGCTCGAGCATTCAAAGGGCTGCCAGCAACAAGGGGCGGTGTGGCCCCTGCGAGAAGCGGGCCGGGGGAACAGCACCTATGTCAGCGCCGCGCTGCTATTGTAGGGCTGATAACTGTGGGAAAAAGTGATGTCAATGTCTAGCCAGGCCAAGGAACTGTCAGCTGAGGGGAGGATTAGCAAGCCCTCGGTGCTTGCTATTAAGAAAAGGTCTCTCGCTTTGCCAGCGCTGCCAGGCTTGAGGCTGTGTCACTCACCTACATGCCTGCCATCTGTGATGGACACGGCCACAGCCCGGGACACGCAGCGGGCTCTGTCTGCGACCCACCGTGGTCATCTCCTCCTGGAAAAATAGGGATTGATGTAAATAGGCTATTTTTGTAAGATGTACTTTGGGAAAAAAAAAAATTAAATAAATGGGATAGAAAGGCAAAAGCGTCGTGTAGGATCCTGCCACCTCTGGGCATTCTCAGTAGGAATGTTAAAATAACATGGTTGAAAAAAGCCGTTGCCAATTAAAATAGCAGCCTCGGGAAAGCCGTGAAGGTCCAGAAGACAGATGGAAGTGAAGGATGGGGGCATCGTTTGTTGCATTCCACGGGATGCATATAGTTTTAGTAATATGTTAAAATAGAAAGTCAGTGGTGGAGCTGCTTGCGAATCAGACTCCTGATGTAATGAGCTAAACAGCAGAGCTTCCAAGTCCCAGCTTAAAAAATATGGAAATATTTTGTTTCTAAACTTCTCTTTATCAGACTCTCTCACATTATTTGGCTCCTTCATTTTTCTCCCAAAGGCCACTTAAATCCTTGACATTTTCTCCTGGTGATATAATTTAATGCAGCCAGACAGCCTGAACTCGGTGCAGTTTTTAGCTCAGCCTCGTTAAGGTGACGTTCTCAGGCACTGGGCTGAAAAGATCCGCTTAATCCTCTGGTCGCTGCGGAATCCGGCTCTGACGAGGAGGTTCCTACGTGTGTCGCGTTCTCGCTCCCCGGCCCCGGGGGATGGCGAGGCTGCGTGAGCCTCCGGCGCTGCCCGCGGGTTGACGTTTCTGGTGCCGTGGGGCGTCTGGCGCGAGGCCGCGGCCGGGGTCCGGCGCCCGTCCCCCGGGCACCGCTGCGGGCTCGGCGCGTCACCGGGAGGAAAGCTTCGCGTTCTGCCCTCTGTCAGGGAGGAACTTCTTACGTGTTGTTTCACAGGTTTCTGTTTTTCTGAAAACTCGTGCCCGTAAAAGCACGAACCTTCCAAAGCACAGGAATTCTGACTGCTTTTCAAATCCAGCTCTCATCTTTTCTTCTACCTAAGAAAAATCAAATGCAGATTAAGTACAGTTCGCTAAATAGCACTCTGCGTGACTCTTCTTTTAAACTCTTTGATAATTTGATCCACACACCAACCAGCTGAAATGCAGCAAAATAATTTGCTCTCCTTTATGCTGGACTAATGCGGTTAAAATTACTCTTACTGTTGGGTTTCTGCTGGTTTAGCTGAGATGGACTCTGCTCCGGCAGTTGAAAGATGCACCTGCGTTCATTGGAGTTACTTTCATAACACTTTTTTTCCCTTAGAGCACATTTTGGTTTCTCTTTTTGGTGGTTCCACACCATACTTTCCCCGCAAATAGAGTGTTTTGTGAAAGCCAAGCCAGTATTTTCAAAAACAGGAGCCTGACTTTGGGATTGTCTCTGCGTAGTAAGGTGCTTAAGCATGGAGTATTTGAATGGACCAAAGTGACATCAGAAGAGCTCAGGTTCTTAAGTCACTTTGGAAATCTCCCACCAGTTCCTAACTTTTTAAATTGTTGTCCACATTATGCTTGCCAAAGAAGCTCAATGCAAATTATATCTCAGCTGCAAGGGAGGAAATAAATACGAAACACCTAATGATTTAAGAGTTCTTGGGGCTGCGAAGTCTGGCCCACTGTTAACTCTTAAGATAAAGACAAACTCTCAGGGACAGTTTTTTTGCATGCAGT
The DNA here is from genome assembly GCA_024336885.1 of Actenoides hombroni. Classification (NCBI taxonomy): domain Eukaryota; kingdom Metazoa; phylum Chordata; class Aves; order Coraciiformes; family Alcedinidae; genus Actenoides; species Actenoides hombroni. Next base: position 1,449,809 of record WUAM01000017.1, read on the forward strand.
GGCTGCCTCTGTGGATTCTAGAGCTTCTTCCACTTAAGCATTGCTTTTGCTGTAAGTCTAAGTGTAGGTATTTTAAATGGTATTTCAGAACAGCAGAGGCTTATAAACTACTATAGCAGAGGCATTAGTTCTCACATAGAAAGATTAAAATGTTTTCTTAGTCATCAGCCTGATGGCTAAAAAAATACTGCCTGAAGGAGGGGTCGATTTTCATATTGTTTCCAGGGCCTTTTTTGGGGTAACCTGTGGGTCATCACTTATCATATCCAGTAGAAGGGGAAGAAGGAGATTTGTGTCCATAGAATAGCCTCATACATTTAATTTAAACACCTCTGCAAATGGTTTGGCTGTTTCTTTGCTGCCTGTGGCCCTGTGAGGTATGTAACCCTCTGTGTTGTTGTCCAGCAGGGTGGAGAAGCGGAAGGTGACAGACCCTGTGGGTGCCCTAAAGGAGAAGTACCTGCGACCCTCCCCGCTGCTTTTTCACCCCCAGGTAAAAGCAGTGATGTTATGATGCAGTGCTGGTTGAATGCCAAGATGTTTGAGGTGGAACTGGTGCAAACGGGTCACTTGGGTCAGACTCTTTCTCATCCAAAGGCTTGACAGGAAGCTCCACTGCCTTCCACCAGTCATTTCCCGCTACTTTTAACATTGTACCTGCTTTGAGGAGGATGGTAGTTATGCCTTGCTGTTTCCTTTGTGCCAGCAGAAGAACAGGGATGAGGTCTGGACAACTCCCCTGGTCTGTCAAGCTCCCCTTTCCCATTCCAGAATGTCTAGATAAGTTTTCCTTTGGGAACACCTGGTGCAGGCATTTGCAGTAGCTCAGAGTGGAGGAGGACTGTCAGCATCCAAGCAGTAGCCTTGTATACCTGCCTTACATCCTCTAGAAAGCAGGAAAGTGCAGAGTGACGAAGACTCAGGGTCCAGCTCTGCCTGCTCCAGAAGGTGACGGAGAAAAAAGTGTATTTCTCTCCTTCCTGCACAGCTGCTCTAGTCTCTGTGCTTCTGACAAGCCCGGGCCATGTGCTCCCTTTGCATCTCCTTTGGGTCTGAGTCAGTGCAGAGCAGTGGGAAGCGCTGCTGGACAGCTTTCCCACGTGGCAGTGGAGGGGCAGTGCCAGCCCACGGTGCAGCCGGACCAGGCCTCTACCCAGAGCCTTCGAAAGGCACAACCAGGTCCAGTACAGCCAAGACTATCAGGAGAACCACCCCCAGTTTACAGCCCCCGCATGTCACTGGTGGTAGCTACACTCCCCAGGAAGCAATGTTACCCTTCGCCCTTTGGATCCTCGCTCCGCAGTGTCAGTGCAGCGAGCTCTGCCACACGCTGCCTGATGTCCTCTGCAGGGTGACAGTCACCGGCTGTCCTCCGTCCTTCCTGCTGTGAACACATGCTGGGAGCTGGGCTCTGCGGTCACTGCTGTACTCTCCTTTATGTTCACATGCATTGTTCTCCTCTGATAATGTTTCCCACCTTAGATAAATAACGTGCAGGTTTGTGAAAGCTGGATCCTGGTCGCTTTCACAGCTAAACTTAGTTCCCTCATTGTTTCACATCAGCCTCAGAGTTTGGTTAATAACTTCCCCTGATTTTTCCTTCATACAGGCTGGATAATGGTGACAGGCTGGCCAGGAACATCCTGTGTTTGTGTGAGTTAGAATAGTGGGGATATCTGCCTGTAAAGAATCTGATAGCGGGGAGGAGAGAGTGTGGCAAAGCAACCCAACAAGACGATGAGAAACGTACAGACCCTGAGTAGGAGCAGGCATTGGGTGGAAGGTTGTTAACATTGTTCCTGAAATCCTGACCACGTCCTCTTCCCATGGCAATGAAAAGATGTGGAAGGTCTGGTTATCTCTAATAGTTTATCACACAGAGTAGCCTAAAATTCACAATCACTCGAGCCCGAAACTTCCTGATAGCTCATTTTTAATGAAGCGGGTTGCTGTGTAACAGTCTGAAGAGCTGCTGCTCCCATGCTCCCTAAACAATCAGGTGTTTCCAACACGGGGGGTGAAGGTGGTTCATTTGTTCAAGAATAGGTGAGATTTTTACTACCAGACCCCCATCTGATACTATCCTGGATCTTTTCCTAAGAAATCCTATTTCTGGGGGCTCCTACTTCTGTCTTCTTCCTTAGGACTGATGTTCATATTCCAGATCACTCAGGCACACGCTCCATGCGTGTTTCTCTCACTCGAGACGTGAGTCTGGTCTCAGCCTTTTCCTCTGTGAATTATTCCCCGGCTCTCATAGAGGGCCCTGGGTTGGATGCAATTAAGCCAAAGGACATGATAAAGATGGGGCATTCGGAAGATGCTTCCTCTCTCGAAATGAATTTCAGGCGACTTTTATTTCTTAGCCGGTCATTGACAGTAGTTTCTCTGCTCTGATGGGAGTTATTCTTACATTGTCTTTTTTAAACGAAACTCTGGACAACATAAATAAACGGTGTAACTTTTTGATAACTTAATGGAAAACCTTTTCTCACCTGTTAAGTTTCTTTTCTTCTCCCCTTCTTTTTTATTATAACCAGGCAGTTGTTCCCTAAATAGCAAAGTGCCTTTACCGCTGGAGAGGCGATGGCCGGTGTTTAGAATTTTAAAATAAGCCTACGGCTATCAAGCCAGCAAACATCTCTGACTAAGTGCCTAAAGAACAGGGCACAACAAAAGATATCTCCAGGTACTCCGGCAAAGGGCTGAGTGGCAGAGCTCTGAAAGATCCGGATAGCATTTTAACATGATGGTTTTGTTACATGACTGGCAGCTGGGGCAGAGCTTTTGCTGTAAATGATCAAGTAACCTTTTCAAGTGGCTGGCGCTAAGTATTACTTACTATTTATCATGGGCTGGGAGCCTCCAACTAAGGGGCTGTGGATCTATTATCGGGAAATGGGTTTTACTACTCCTCTTTTTTACAGCTTATGAATGGTTGTCAGCCTTCCACAATATATTCTTTGGTGATTAAGACAACTTTTTTTTATAGTCATACATTTTAAACAATATCTTGGCTCTCTTTCCTCCCCCCGAGCCCAGTTTAATAAAGTGTAAACGTGCAAAAGGTCAGCCCTTCCTGTACAATAGAGCATCTAGTTTTGATATATGGCTTCCTACTGCCTTCCGCTCGCTCGCTGTCCCCCAGCTCCCGGCTGACTCTCCAGTCAGGCTCCCACTCCCCCCTTCTTTCCTGGTGATGTCATCTGCAGTGAGGAGGCAGCTTTATTGCTGCCTTGTTTGTTTTATCCGTGTTTTCTGCTGGGTATCTCGAAAGTGCTCTCAAGAGTGCATGAAATTGAACGTTGGAGATCTCAGCGTGCTTCTCTAAGTTGCATTTCTCTCTTGGATTTGGATTTCCTGTTTTGCTCTAATGAAAGTAGAAGTGGTTTTCTTTAGGTAGGATTTTTATGCATATCCTTGTTTTCTGCACACAGGCCGACCTTTTTCTTTCCTTTTTTTGCTTTCCCCTTCTCCTGCATCTCCAGGTTTTTCCCTTTCTCCTTCTTCTGGTGTGATATTTAATCCAGTGTGTGTGTGAGAACGTGGCCATTGCTTGAGCCATGCAAACTAAAGCTGACAAAGGCACCCAGAAACCTATTGGGCATCACATCTCTAGGCCCGTGTTCCTGCCAGCCCATCTGAACAGGCTTTCACTGTGGTTTGGGTTGTGGTCCTTCCAACCATAACTCATCCAGCTGCAGCTCACATGGAGTGTTTTGGCTGGAATTCCCTTCCACTCCAGGAAGCTCAGCCATCTCCCACCCATTCTTTCATCACCTTTAGTGGCTTCTGAACCTTTCTTACATAAAATTAAAGTGTTGGCCTCTTAGCAGGCAAACTCTCTGCAGACCCCACTCCATCCTGAGTCTGATCTTAACTCCTCCTCTCCCCAGCTGCTCCCTCTTTACCCCCGATCCGCAGCCTCTCCTTGATCTCAGCTCCCTGATCAGCGGTCACACATTCCCCCATGCTTCCTCCCACTCTACTTTGGCCAGGATTCTTCTGCCTCCTACCCAAAACTTCTCTCTGTCCTCTCTAGCCTGGAGTTGTCTGCCTACCTGCCCACCACAGCTCACCACTGCTGTCCCTCTGAGCCCGTGGGAGGGTGATAGGTGCTGAAGGAGAGACCAGACCACCTTGCCTTCCAACCATTTTGAGTTTGAGAGGAGGGTTTGGGCAGTGAGTTCTACATCCAGTAGTTGACCAGTGTCTATTTTCAGTGTCATCCCTGGAAAAAGGGGAGCCAAGTGTATTCAGAAGAAAATTGTAATCTGAAATGCTATAAGTAAGCAGAAGGTAAACAAGTCTCTAACTTCTGAGATCCGGTGCTCACTGCACGGCTTTGCCAGTTGTATCTCTCCTGATTTCTCCGAGCCCAACACAGGATTCCTCTCTTCCCGGGCTGGTTTCGGTGCCTCCTCTGCACACCGTGCAGCTGGCTTCTGAGGCTGCGAGCAGACGGCAGCGACAGCCTGTGCCCGACAGGATAGTGCCAAACGGCACGTTTTACACATCAGATACTGTCCTTCCTGGGGCTTTTTATGACGTGAGGTCTCCCCTTGTACTTGTAGATGTCAGCCATAGAAACGATGACGGAGAAACTGGAGAGTTTTGCAGCCATGAAGGCAGACACTGGCACTTCCCTGCAGCCCCTTCCACACCACCCGTTCAACTTCCGATCCCCGCCGCCCACGCTCTCCGACCCCATCCTGCGCAAGGGCAAGGAGCGTTACACCTGCAGGTAAGGGCCCGGGCACCCCCAGAAGCCAGACCGTCCCCCCAGCTCCTGGGCAGCCCTGGGAGAACGGCCCCAGCGCGCGACAGCAGCTTCACAGGGACGTCTTCGCCGTCTCGGCAGGGGTGGGAGGGAAAACAAGAAGCGGCAGAATTAGAACAGAGCATTCTGATGACTAATTCGCTCTGAAATAGCTTGTTTTGTCTGGTAGAAAATCAGCATCTTCTATTTTCTTTGTAATTTTTAAGAACCTTGAGAGCAGATCTGGAGATTCTCAAGCAAACAGAATTCTCCCAAGCCAAGTCTCTTGCGTGTGGTAGCAAATGCTGCGGTTCCCGATGCGAGTGCAATCTCAGCCACGTACAATCATTTTAAAAAGGCATATAATAAACATTTTCAGACACAGTTGTATCCGCAAAAATTTGTATCCATTGAAGCTCTAAAAAGCTCATATCAGAGCAGATCACTGGGGGATAAAACCATCTATCTGCTTACACAGTTTTACCTGTGACTACCAGAGGTTCCTGTGGTGGCTCCCAGTGCATTTAACTTGGGTGCAGTCAGTGGGTACATATTTTGTTTGATGTATCTCTTCTGTTCAACTTTGCCACAAAAGCTACCGGCTCAGATTTCAGTTGTGTATTTAGAAATTTGTGGGGTTTGCCTACAACAGGGACTAAACTTGTATTTAGATACACACTCCCAAGTCAGCATTTGGGTTTTCATCGCCACTGAGCACTCACGTTAACCATCTTCAGGACATCTGAAGGTGGTGAATGTCTCTGAAGATAAGAAAGTCTACTCATATGTTTCTTCTATGACAGTAAGCTTCAGGGCTCATAGTCACAGAATATAACCCTTTATCCTTTATGGTTTATTTCCCAATTAATATTTTTCTTTATACCTCACTTCCTTTTGACTTTGCGATGAATCAGATTTGCTGTGGGACACAGGCCCTTCTCTTACTTCATTTTCTAGTGCTGCCTTTCCCTGCTCTAAGCAGAATGTCAGCCCACAGCAGCACATCCTGCTAGCGGTAACACAGTGCAGCAGCATCCATCCAGGAGAAGATCCCGAGCAGGATGATCAAGTAGATTCCACACAATAAGCAGCTAAACAGGGGTATAAAAGAGATCTGTAAAAATCTCAAGTGACAGATGAAATGGATTGGCAGTGATTGAACACTCTGTGTCCTAAGGCAGGAAGGAGGTGTCATCGAGCGCAGTCACTGAGGGCCAGGTTCGAGCAGCAGGAGGTTCCTTTGCACCACACGGCTCTCAGCAGAGGAGCTCGGTGCCGTGGGAGGCTGTGGAGGAGCTCAGTGCCATGGGAGGCTGTGGAGGAGCTCGGTGCTGTAGGAGGCTGTGGAGGAGCTCGGTGCCGTGGGAGGCTGTGGAGGAGCTCGGTGCCGTGGGAGGCTGTGGAGGTCCAAAGCTCCTGTGCATTCAGAGAGTTTTTAGAGAAATGGCTGGGTGAAGCTCAGACAAAGGGTAGGGAAGGGAGGTTGCTGGTAGCTGGGGACGAGGTGTTTGTAAGTGATCCAGCGCGGCGGGGATTTGATGCACTGATGGTAACTTTGGCCTTCACTGACTAGGTACTGTGGTAAGATCTTCCCACGCTCAGCAAACCTGACAAGGCATCTGCGGACACACACTGGAGAACAGCCCTACAGGTGATGTTGGCCCCCAGACACAACCCCTTTCCCAACGCTCCGCGTTCACCGCTGTGTTATTTTTTTTCTCCTTTCTAGAAAGCTGTGCCAGCGTAACGCCGCGGTCCTCTAGCATTACATACAATGATTCATAGGATTGTATATTATGTGTACCAGCCAAAAATAATCAGGCTTGGCAGCTTGAAGATAGACACTTAACTTATATTTAGATGTATGCTGGCAAATGAGTGGTCTGATTTGCAGTGTTGTTTAACACTCACATTAACCATTCATCTCAAGGACAGCTGAAGGTGCTGAAAGTCTCTGAAATTCAGGCTGGTTTGAAGGGCTTGCCAGTGCTGGGTCTAGTAGATTTCTTTTTTTTTCTTTTCCTAATGCATATCAGAGGTGCCTGGAGTTGTGGATCAAAAAAACAAAAGAAAAGCAAAGCCCTGTAGTATATCTGCTTGTAAATCCAAGTTAGTGAGTGTCCTGCCTGAAATCCCAAAGTCTAAAAAGAGTGACCAAGGTGGGGAACTCACACCCCGTTTCATGAGTTCCCTTGGGTGTTTAAAGCAGGAAGCTGAACTGCTATTGTCTGCTCGTTATGGACAAGGTGGTCTGGTTTTTATACCTCAGTTTTCATTGTGCCTGGGCAGGAGGGCCCACTGCAGAGCTGCCCATCCCTTCCCCAAAAGCCACCCTGCCTGCAGGCACTCAATGTTCCAGCCTGGCACGCACCGGTGTGGCGGCTCCTGGCAAAGGGAGGGGGTTAAATTGATAAAACTCACAAGAAAATAGATGTAGGGGTGTGTGTGTGTATACAGGTATATGAAGGAATATTTCTTCTGGGAAACCGAGTGGGATTTTTTCCCCCCTGGTATTTTCCCCTAGTATTTTGCAGTCAGTTTCAAAAAACTTTGGCAAAAAGAATACCTTTCGGTTGGTTTTGTGTTAGAATAGGCACAAATATGAGCAAAACTGAATGAATGACGAATTGAGAGCTGACTGGAAATCCAGCATTGTGTTTTCCCTAATGTAAGTGTTTTGCGCGTTGTCAAACGATAGTAACAATTCAAACAGTTTCATTTTTGGTAGCTAATATTATGGTGTTTCCATACAGTCATGAGTTCACGACAAAGCAAATGTAATAGTTATTACATAAAGAGAAACACAAACAAATTTATCAGCAGCGAAAGGCCATGTGGTCAAATACATCTGATTTTTATGCTTGGTTTAATGTAAGAAGCTGCTCTCTCCCACATTGTAATCCCTGGTACGTACGGAATCAAACTGGGGTTTTATTTTTCCATACAGAGTCACAGAGAATTCTGAGTGTAGACATTAGGTAAATCAAAAAAAAAAAAAAAAAAAAACCCAACAAAAAAAAAAAAAACCCTCTCTAAAGCAGACATATATTTTGGAACCATTCCCCGTTCTGATGTTTTGAGTTGTGCTATTTGATACGCCTTGAATGAATGCTGTGTATTCACCACACACCCCTGTCTGCCTACAACGCTTGCTCCCGATTATTCAGAGATTGTTAGTTCAGTTTTCTTCCAAAAAAGGAGACTTGCAACTTAACAAAGGTTAGGCAAATAAAGATTTATTTGATCTGGTCTTCTCCCAGAAAATGGCCTGTGTGTTTTTTTTGTAATAGAGGTTTGACTTCTGGACAATGTTGCATTATAATAGCACTCCTGAGAGTTGGCGCTGCATTTACAGAAGAGCTTAATTATCATTGATTTTCTTTTGCTCTCAGAGAACTGAGATTTTCAACTTTTGCAGCAGTAATTGTTTTGAAAGCTTGTTTGGTAAATGCCAACTTTGTGCAGGTAATAAAGGAGGTTGCCGACTTTTCTGAGTTTTACTGATGTATTTCTTGTAACTTTTCTTTAGATTGTTTAAAAGTTTTTTCCTTTGCCTCTGTCAGCATTATATATTCATTCAAATATGAATTGAAATGTTCTCAAAGCTAACATAAACTGACCAGATGTCCAAGTGTAGATGAAGAAAGAGGCAGGCCAGAAAATAGGGTGCTTTGCTTTTGATTCCTGATTGTCATTGATAAGTGATGTGTCTTTTACCAAGTCACTTAAACTTCCTCGGTGCCTATTTAATTATGTATAGAGTAGGAATTAATAGCACATGAGCAGTAAGGGGGCAAATTAATTCTTTCTGTATAGGCAATGTGCTACATGTTTTCTGAAGAGTAAGAAATACCTGGTAATGCACTTTACTGCCTAAAATTCAGCTGATTTGAAAAGACTGAAAGACAGGCTGCTTTTCACTCTCCCACACCAAATCTAAAATTCTGTAGTTTGTATTTCAAAGCCCAGCAGTAAAAAGGACTACCAAACTTAACTGTTTCTTTCAGAGAAATGCAGAATACATTGGGCTTCTAAAATCATGTCAGACTTGCCTGGAAACTCAGGTCATAACAAATAGGACTTGCTCATCGTTCTGAGCCTACCAGGCAAGATGCAGGAGAGGCAGGTTTGGTGAAGTTTCTTATGCTTGGAGCACGTGGACCCGAGGGTGTGTTGTAGTTGTGGCCTTGCTTCTTAGTTTTGTTTTCTTTCTCTGGAATCACAGAATCATGTAAAATACATAAAACCCAGACTGGGAACAACTGAAAGCTGTTTGATTCAGCAAGGCTATATTTTCTTCTTTCAATTGTGTGCTGCCTCCAGGATGCCCTCTAATTGATTCTTGAATTACACCCGATGCTGAAGCGTTGCCTGTGATTCCTCCTATCAAGATGTGCTTCCTGACGTCTGTTTTGAATTTGTTTTTCTTTAATTTCCTTTTAGGTCCCCGTGTCCTGTTATCTGCGTTAAGCTCATACTAACAACTAAAGCTGACATCACCACATCATATAAGATTGCACAGAGTTCAGTTGAAATCTCTTCTTTCTCATTTTCTTTTTAAAAAATGGAGCATAAATTCATTGCTGGTATAAATGTGCTTGAGCTAGAGGAGTTACTCAGAGGCAGAGTAGCTTTCTGCCTGCTTTATGCTTTGTTACTGCGGTTCTGTCTTTACAGTGCCCATTGATGATCAAATAAATACAAAATATTGCAAGCACTGTCGTGCTGTTGCAGCTTTGCAAAGCCTGTTATCAAATGCTGTCCTGTCACGTGTGGAGTGTTTCCAAACTGCTGTAGCCCTACAGCGAGTAGCTCGGTTACTCGTCCTCTGGTTACTGGGCTTTGCCATCTCTTTCTCCCCTTCCAGTGGTATCACACCAGGTAGCCAGCCCCTGAAGCTCTGAGGGTCGCCTGCCCTTCCCCAGAGCTCCCGAGCTCCAGCTTTGGTTCGTTCTCAGCCATCATTCACTCCCTCTTTATATTTTTTTAGCCCATTGGTATGTTACTTTAAACTGATAAGGCAGAAGCTTTACTAGCATTTTGTCAGCGTGTTTACAAAGCAAATACCTCTTCTTTTGAGTTTTAGTCTTCTCCTGCCTCCGTGTTCACCTCTTGCCTGAATTTAAGCTGGTTCCTCTGTCTGGGTCATTTATTTAGATTAAAACCAGCAGAGATCCAAGTACCGACCCCTCTGGGACCACAAATAATACAGTACCCTCATCCCTCTGCCTTCAGACATCAGCTATTGCTCCTTTCGAATGCTCCTCTGTTTTCTATTTTTTTTAACAAGCTCTTTCTCCTTTCTCCGTACCCCAACCTGGATCCACATAGCTCATGGTTAGAGCAAGGACCTGTCAAAGGCAGCTTTTCAAAGACTTCCTGGACATCCAAATAAATGGACGTGCAGGAGGCCAGGTTGCTCCTGCCCTGCACACACAGGCGCTGCCTTTGAAGTCACTGGAGCTGCTCGTGTGAGTGATGTGGGCGAGACCCGGCCGGGTACCCGGGGCAGCCCCAGTGCCCCCCTTGTGCCCCGCGCCAGGCAAACCTGACTGAAGGAGGGTTGGGGTACACAGCACAGGGCTGGGGGGGCAGACAGGGAGCAGAACCTTGGGCTGCAGCAGGGATGAGGTTGGGGGCTGCTGGTGCTGTGCAGGAGAGCTAAGCTGGGCAGAGCGGCTTGTGAAAGCCCCGTGGAACCGCAGGGGTACCGGGAGATGGGCTGGTTTGGACAGTTCAGTTTGCGGAAGCGCTGGAGCTACTGAAGCCTGGCGGCTCCTGAGAGCAGCTTCCTCGGTTGCCAGCAGATAGGAGGAGAATAGGAGCTGGAAATCTGTGTGTGTTTAACTCTCCATATATAAACTGTGCTTGTTCTTGCTAATGTTCAAACATCGTCTTGTTTTCTTTAGTTGTTCCGTTTGTGTGTTTTGAAAAAATGAAAAACTTTTGAAGTCTGAGAAAACTGTGGTTTAAAAAGAGGTTTTGCTTTCTTCCTAGGTTAGTCATAATAAAGGTTCATTATTTGAAATATCTTTATTCTTTTTGGTGATTTAACAGTAGGAAATTTGGAGGTGGACATGGAATCCATAAACATTCAGTGAGAGAGAGTGTTTCATAAATGTATCTCTGCTATTTCCAAAAATAATACCCATTTCTTTTTAGAGACCAAATAAAAATCACAGCTGTAGCACATCTGGAAACTGCGTGTGCTTCACAGCATAGATTTTTTTACACTCTCACCTCCTTCCCTCATTTGAACCTGTTGTGTTTGTAGGAAACAATAACGTCCTTGGTGTCAGGGCAAGTCCAGTGTCATCCTCGGGTGACACAGGCACAGGGGAGGTTGTGGTGCCCCCTTCACGCAAGGAACTGACGGCGTTCCTGACACGCGCACAGAGGCACCACCACCCTCCCACCTTACCAGGCGTGTTTCTGCTCAGTGGGACAGACTTTGCACAGTTAGAGGAGCACGGAGCAGTTCTGCTCAGGCAAGCGGTTCTGTTCTGGAGCTGCCAGCGCTTGAGAACGGGTTTTGGTTTGTTCCACAAGCGTCCAGGACTTGCAGAGGTCTGTAATGGAGAAAGGATTCTACTCCTCATGAGTTTTGGAAGTAGAGCCACGAGGAAAGCAGCTTTGTTGAGGTACAAATGACGTATTTAAAGGGAGTTCTAATGAGATACTGAGGCAGCTTCAAAGAGGAATTGGATTTTCTCTGGCTTTAGTGGGGAACCTCTTCATGGTGGCTCGAAGCTGCCCTCTTCAGTCCGCAGGCCGCCTTCTTGCTCTCGCTGGAAGAGGAGGAGAGGGCTGAGTTCACAAAGCCCCACGGTTTAGCAAAGCCTTGTTTTTATTTGGAGGGAATCTGAATCCAGAGTCTTTGAACAAGCTTCCAGCACCTCTACCATGGGTCCTGCAGAGGTTTGTTTCAAAGAGGGAACATTTCTTCACTCAGCAGTTTCCCCAAACATTCTGGCTTGGCTCCTTACATTACACATTTTTTTCATCATAAACCAGATATTCGCTACTTAGGAGTAAATCTTATCCTGTTTGGAAACTACAGTGTATTTTTTGGGAGCTATTGTACTATAATAATAACCATAATTACCTTTAAAGACATGCTGTGCTGCCTACATCTTGAGTACCACAAGGAATTTCACTAATAAATCTTGAGTTTTCTGTGTGTCCAGATAACAGCGTCACGCAGGGGTATGGTAGCTAATAACTATTTTATACAGTTAACCTCCCTCCTTTCTTCTCCTTCTGTCTCCTTTTTCCTCCCTCCACAGCCATATTTCACCTACTTCCCCTACAAAATGAGAAGGGTGGAAGAAATAAATTCACCTTTCTTATTTTTCCATTCATGTGTGGAAAAGTAATTATTTTGTTTAAGATTCTTATTTGTTTGGACGACTCGCTTCTTAATTAATCCTAATCCTTTCTTTGTGCTCCTTGAGTAACAATAATATCAGATTTGTCTGGAATGATTAATGCCTCATGCTTCCCAGGTCCTCAGCTGAGTAAAGATTTATAGACCAACATTTTCTGGTTTTCTGATAGTCAGATTTTTCTTTTTCATTTTTTTTTCCTCACGTTGCACTATTTGGCATTTGCTTCTATTTTTCAGGTGTAAATACTGTGACAGGTCATTCAGCATTTCCTCCAACCTCCAGCGGCACGTTCGAAACATCCATAACAAGGAGAAGCCTTTCAAATGTCACCTGTGTAACCGATGCTTTGGGCAGCAGACCAACTTGGACCGACATCTTAAGAAACACGAACACGAGAACGTTCCAGGTAGGAAGGGCCGTGGCTGCGTGGTTCTCTTGGGGTGCTGGTGGGAGAAGACACCACGGTCTGGTCTCTCTGGTCACCTTGAGGAGCTCTTCTGCAAAGCACTGTTTCTTAAGGCTGAATATCATCAGGTAGCAAAAACCAAACGCCAGCTCCTCGCACAGCCCAAGGTGCATTTGTCCATAGTACACAGTACTTGGCTCTGCCAAGCTCTTGTCAGGTGTTCCTCACACGTGCCCTTTTCCAAGCCATAAAAGAGCGATCATGGTCCCAAACTCTGTCCAGGGAGCGTAACCTCACACTCTGAGATCTCCTGGTGCAATGCTGATGTGGCCACGTCAAGCTCCACCAAGGGCTTTCATCCTGAAATGCATTTGTAGGTATGTGCAAAATTCAAGAAGATAAAACAGACTTTGCCTTCAGATAAAAAACTGAAAGAAGAAATTCCTGTGCTGAAGCCAACTAATTGATTTCCCAGTCTAAGGGAAACAAAAAATATGGAAAAGTTAGAGGCAAACAGCTGTGCAATGGATGGTGACTCTTAAATTGTGTGTACCATCTGTAAATGCCCAGTATCACCTCTGTTTCTCTCTGGAGCTTAAGTCTGGAAACGGTGGGCTTCATTTGACAGCTTTGGTCCGTAAGATTTCTCTTAAATGTTAAATCATTACTATATAGTAAGAGGATCGTTGCATAACGTTCCCCCTTTATTTTTCCTCTTAATAGTAGTTTTGATGATATCTGATTGTCTCTCCTCTTGTCTGTTCTTGTTCTCTCCCTCAGTGAGCCAGCACTCTGGAGTCATTACAAACCACCTTGGGACCAGTGCCTCTTCCCCAAACTCGGAATCAGACAACCATGCACTTTTAGATGAAAAAGAGGATTCGTATTTCTCTGAAATCAGAAATTTTATTGCAAATAGCGAGATGAATCAGGCGGCAACTTTAGCAGATAAAAGGTAGACGAGCAAGTAAAAAGATCTGGTGACGTGTGTCGTTAAGAGGGGTGAAAGGCCCTCTGTCCTGCAGTACTTGATTTAAAACTCTCACAATAGAGAAATGTAGCGGTTCAGAAGGAAAGTGCATTGAACTTCAACCCCTGAGCTCAGTGTTAAGTGACCTACGTTAGGAGGGCTGACCCCAGAGAGCCACTATCGGTGGGAGACGTGGCTGCAACCAGTGGGAGCTACCAAGTTCCAAGAGCAGTTGCAGTAAGAGAGGGCAGAGAGGTTGGCTGCTGCCGTGGTCGTCCATAGCACCGGTGACCCCACTCCCCTTCTCTTAACGTAATGTAAACCTGCTGCTTGTGTGGAGTCTGCTGGGTCCATACGGCCGTCAGCTAAAGGGAGCACGGGGGAGAATTCGGGCTGGCTGTTAGAGTATGCTGTGAGGAAGCTTCCTCCTCCTGCTCGCTCACAGGGAGACTGTGAGAATGCAGTAGCACGGAGGAGAAGGAAAGCGGCTCGTCCCACAGATGTTGTATCTTAAGAGATGGAAAACCATCGTTTAAATCCAGACTACACAGAATTCTAGTTGGAAAAGCATTGGGGTTGGTATGTACTTGACATGCTTATTAGTCCTTAAGACACTGTGAAGGCTGGTTTTTAAACGCCGGAAACATGTCGGTTTTCCTTTTCCTTGCAGCGTAAATAATATGTATATGTACATAAATCTGTCTCTGTATTCATACATATGTATGAAATTATCAAAGTCTTGCATTACAGTGAAAAAGCATGACTTATGCGTTTGGCATCTTTTTTTTCTTTTCTTTTCTTTCTTCTTCCCCCCCTTTACCAAATATTTCAGGCCAGAAATTCAGGATATTGATGGCAATTCCCAGTGTCACGGATTAGCAAATGAGAAAACAGAAGATGTGGATGATGAAGATGAAGAACTGGAAGAGGAAGATGATGACAGCCTGACAGGGAAGTCACAGGATGAAACGGTATCACCCACCGCAGAGCCCCGAGGAGCATTTGAGGATGAAGAAGATGAGGAGCCCACATCTCTCACCATGAGCTTTGACCACACCCGAAGGTGAGATGGGCCATTCCCTTTGAGAGGTCAGGTGGGGCTCGGACTTCTGCCCCTGTGTCAGTGGTAGATCATGAGAGCTGCTGTTTTATTTTTCAAGCCATGTATCATGCCTCCTGTTTGATGCGAGCATTCACTTGAGAGATTCCATTTTCACCATGGTGGGGGACGTGAAACAAGTGGACTGCAAGGAGAATCTGTGATAGGGCATATATCAAAGCTTGAGCAATTCCTGTCAGGAGAACAGCTAGTCCAACACAGCAAGCAGCATCTTCAGGGTGCCACAGTTCAGCAGCTCTTGTCTTTCTTTCCAAAACACTGGTCAGAGCAGAGGAAGAGGCACGTGTGTGCAGTTTGGTTTGGGCTGCTTTGCCTGTTTCAGTTACTGCAAAATCTTGTTGACTTCAGGTGGAGTTCTTGGAGCTCTGGGAAAAAGTGAAGCACTTCTTTTTCTTTTCCCAAGGTCAAGCCATGTCTAGGCACCTTTAAGATTAAAGTTAGTTGCACATAGTACAGGCTTAGCTTTCTTTTTGCCTGTTTACCTCAGTTTCCCAAATGGTATTCCTAACAAATTGCTGTGATGCAAAGTAGTGTCTCACTTGGTTTCAGTGCATCACTATTTTCATAGCAACTCCAAAGAAAACACAGCGGTGTTCTTCAACCAGTGCTCCAGTGTCAGCCCTTTCAGGAGCAGACAGCAATTGGACATCTCCATACGGAAGACCAAAGTGAACTGTAGCCCTGCCAATCACAGATCTCTGTAGCACTACTGCTGTTTGTGCGTAGCCGTGCTCTCCACTTCTTTGCTCCTCGCATTTTGTGTCGTTTTCGTGTTCGTCTGTCCGTCAGTTCACGCATGTGGCTTGTGAGCCCCCCGTGGTATCTGCATGCAGGCACTGGGCTAGCACCACGCTCCTCGGCTAGATGTGAACGGTGAGATGAGCTAACAACAGGTCACCCCCTTCCCCTGGTCATTGGTACAGGTGTATTGAGGAGGACGAAGCCGGCTTGTTAGATTTGGAGCAGATGCCGAATTTTGGGAAGGGGCTGGATCTTCGCAAAGCAGCCGAGGAAGCGTTTGAAGTTAAAGATGTGTTTAATTCCACCTTAGACTCTGAGACAATAAAACAGACTCTGTACAGGCAGGCTAAAAACCAGGTGGGTATATGACAGAACATTTTATCTAGCTTGCCACCAGCGCGTACCACAGGAGTAGCAAGCAGCTGGCCTCTTTCAGCTAAGGTTTATTTTCCCCTTCTAGAGAGCAGGAATTCAAACTGTAATGTGTGAATCATATGTGAATTGTGTGGTGTTGCACCTGTCCTGAAATAGAGGAGAAACGGGACGGGCGTCAGGTTCAGGTCACCAGGTCAATTTATCATGTAGCCTGTGCTGTGAGAACGTGCTTGTGCAGGAGGATAGAGGCATCTGTCTGTTCTTACCTGTCTGTACAAATGCTTTTATAGCTGTCATTAATTTGTCCTTTGGGATGGGTCTTTAGTTGGTATACTGAGAAACAGGAGGCTTGGTTTGGTCTGCAGAAACAGTGGTAGAGTATCCTTGGGTTCAATGAGAAAAGGTGTAATCAACAATAGTATTTCCAGGACTTGCAGTCCAGCGAGGCTCGAGGACTTCCTCGTTTATCTCCCTGATTTCTAAAAGCCAACCATAAATGGGAAATCTGCTCTGTGAGAGTTCACACCCACCAAAAAACCTCAACATGGCATCTCAGCACCTACTGGAGATCTGAGAAAAGCCTGTGGCTGTAGGGCAGATCCATTTGTGCTTTCTGCTTTTCACTGAACCGAAATACCCAGAGCAGTTTTACATCTCAATCTCTACAAAAAGATTCTCATGGAAGAATTGTTCAGTGAAGTTACATCTCTGGACTGGAGAGATCATGCTCATCCCCTCATGGAGAATGAGTACAGCTGTTGCCTTGGGGTCCCTTTGTGACCTTCGAGCAACAGAATTTGTCATGAACTCCATTTTAAATGTCCAGCAAAGCAGTAGCTTAATGCAGGTGCCAAGCAGAATATGATTTTTGATTTATCATCACCCCAAATGTGTGAAATTCTTGTCCTCCTTCACAGTAGGTGCTAGTACTGAAGCTGGGGAAGGGCTTGAAGATAGGACTCAGCTTTTTTTCCAGGTGACATTAATTTAAACACAAGCCACTTGCCTGACTCCTACGTGTGTCCTGTTACTAATATGCCAAACGTACTAACTATGTGAGAACAGCTTGCTCTGTAAAATCTGTACTACACTGTTAGTTCCAGCCTGTGCTTCTTGGTATTTTTGCCTTTTGAATTATTTTTGATCTCTGTCTGTTTCCCTGCGAGGGGTTGTGGGTGAGTGGGTACAGCTGCCGCGGGACGCAGAGGGCTGCACGGCCACGCTTTGAGTGCAGAGTAGAGCACACCTTACCCCAGCCAGCGTGGACCAGGGAGGGTGGGCACTGCGTCCTCCTCCTCCGTTCCAGGTCATGGGGGGCAGCTGCACTGGCTTCACCTCCAGTGTGTCAGGTTGTCGTCTCCTGAAGTCATCGCATCGTTTGGGTGGGCTGTGGAAGGACGTAGAGGTGTGTGAGACAAGTAGTCTTGGAAGAGGGAGAGCATCTAGGTGACAAAGCAGCAAGCAGATTGTCGGAGAGAAAGCAGAACTCTCGATGCGTTTTTCTCAGCAGACACTTTGTTCCACCACGGCAATAAAGCCACCTCAACAACAGGGGTAATACCAGCGAGCGTTTGACGGCCGTGTCCCTGGACACCCCTGCGCAGGCAGCAGTGGGCTCGCGGTGAGCTGGGACGAGCGGCCGGCTCCTGCCGGGCTGCAGCCGGGATGTCGCGCTCGCTGCTGGGGTGCGCGACCGGCCCCAGCCTCCCTCGGCCGCTTGCTGGTCCCTGGGTCTGTGGGAGTGCTGGTGGGAACGGCGGTCTCTCCTGACCCACCCCCCAGCTGCCCTTACGCTCTGTGGCGAGTTGGAGGAGTTGGGGTGACGGTGTCATCCCAGTGTGTGGTTGTAAAGTGGGACCTGCTGGCAAGGTTCTTGGCCCTGGCCAAAGGGTGCCAGCTGGCCTGCGTGTCCCGTAGGGTTAGGTGGGGCTTTGCTTCGCACTGTTTGTTACAGCCTGTCCTGTGTGTGTATTCACACGTGTCCTCTGCACTACTCTCTTCTCCTCCAGGCTTATGCAATGATGCTGTCCCTGTCTGAGAACGCTCCCCTCCACACGTCCTCCCAGAACTCTCTGGGTGCTTGGTTGGACATGGCAGGAGCAGCTTCAGAGTCGGGGACCTTTAACCCCATCAACCACCTCTGAGAGGTCAACAAGGCACTGGCCAGAGTCCACGCGAGGAGGCGGTGGTGCTGCAATTATCCTAGCAAAAATCCTAGCAAGCAGAAGATGGATGAGAGGGCCTCAGGGAGTCGTCTGGACCTTTGGCTGAGAAGGAAACCTGTTGTGTCCCACCTACGAGTCCTGCATTTTTATCTACCCAGAGTTTTCATTTCTAATTTATCAGAATGAACCCCTCCAAAACTGGATAACCCTGATGCAGCCCTAGGATTTCACAGTCTGTAGGAATAGCATGAGCAAGACACAAATTGCAACGGTGCAATCAAATATTGGCCCCTCTAACGTCACAAACAGAATCACTGAGCCAGCAAAGCCTGCGTACGAACGAAAGCTCGAACCCATTTGGCAGCATTTCCGTTCAATTCAGCTGAACGGTGAAGTAATGAGGAAAGAGCCAGGTGTGACCTGTCCCTGGTGCAATTCTGACATAGTCACTGGAGTTATACCAGGGAAGGGTAAATTCAACGCCTTTCATTGACCCCCAAAAGAATTTGAAATTCCGTGCTCCCACAGAAAAGCTGCCCTGTCCCTTGTTCCCCACAAACCATCCTGGCACGGTGCGCAGCTTCTCGAGGGCGAGGCCACGCTGCCCACGGTCACGACGCACCACATGCAGTGTACTGGGTGAGAAATGTCCAGCCTGGAGCGCTGCCGAGGTCGGGCTATCAACACGTAACGCAAGTACGCGGTTCGCGCTCACCGGCTGTGCCCCGGGGGCCCTTCTCGCTGCGAGGTGGGGAGCGCTTTCCGTCTCTGCGCGTGCCTGAGAGCACAAGGTGCTGCTTGGACCTGGAGCATCCGAAGTGTTTCAGAACAAGCCACGCTCGGCACGGCCGCTGGCGAGGGTCGGTGGCTGCCCCGCGCCCGAGCTGCTGAAACGCTTGGGCTTGCCCGGGCAGAGAGGTGCCGGGGTGAAGCTGTTCCTGGAGAGGCCTGTGGGAAAGCGTGTGTGTGGTGGGCGAGAAGGGCAGGTCGGCCAAGTCTTCCCAGTTCTCTCCCAGAGCTTTTCTTAGGGTGACATCCTTTCAGTGTTGGCAGTATCCAGGAGCTGTGGCAGGAGTTTCTGCCTCGTGCCGTTGTTTTGGTGTGCTGGAGGGTCGCCTGGGCATCACACGCTGCTACTTGGCCTGTCATTTCAGTAGGAAGATTCAAATTCCCTGGCTTCGGCAGCCTCAGGGGTACAGCCCTCTCTTCACACACATAGCTAACAATCAGACTGTCTCTCTGACTCTAAAGTTGCTCGCAGGAATCTTATGGGTGATTTTAAATCACTTCAACGTCTCCTCTTCCTTACTGATACAGAGCAGCCTCCACAAACACGGAGCTGGTTGTGCTATTCTACATCTGCTGGAGCGGGGGAAGCCGCGTTACGGAATAGTCAGGGAAGCAGTGAGACCTTGTGAAGGGTAACACGGGCCACACAGGGCAAGTTCAGAAGGTGCTTGTCCCGAGAATTTTCAAATTACAGCATCTAAAAATGAGAAGTGCAGAGGACAGGGCTGCCGCTGAGCACAGACACGTGCCTCTGCACCTCGCCCGCTGCAGTTCTGCGTCAGGAGCCTGGCGGGCGGGCTCTGGAAAGGTTGCCTCCAACGCCGGTCAAGTCAAGAGGAACTTCTCTCATGAGTTTCAGCATATTTTAGTGCTGGGCGTGCTTCTAGTAAGCATTGTGTCAGGTAACAACCACTCACAGGACTGGGTTAACGGCCGAGTTCGGAGAAACAGCTCGGGATGGTCGGTGTGTCTGCCCGTAAGCGCTTGACCTGCCCAGCTGCTCTGCCTCCTTGGCGTGGAAACGAACAGGGCAGAGGCTGTTGCGGGGTGCAGCGCACAGGATCCCCGCGGGGAGCCTCGCTCCAGCACGCTAAAACAAAGGCAACGCCCGCTCCGGTCCGGTGGAGGTTGCGTTGGGAACGGTGCCTTTGCAAGTCACTTGTTGCACCCAAGAGCATGTGTAGGTCTGGTTTTAGATGGCTGGGAGCATCGGCCTGGCCCCAGAGGAAAGCACCTAGGGTGGCTTTGGTACAGGAGGAACAAAAGGTTAATTAGCAGCATCAGTGTATTTTCCAAGAAAATTCATCCTTCCTTTTTGGTTTTCCACAACACCCTGTGAAAGTGCCCAAGGCTCTGAGACCAACAGTCAGCGTGACCCGAACTGCTTCATGTATTTGCACAAAGCTCTGGGGTGAAGGGAGCCCAAGAGCTGCCCCTGTCAGAGGAAAGCAGGCTCTGCGAAGGAGACAGGACGGTCCCGTCCCGGCACAGCCGCTGCCGCTGCAGCGCAGCCCTGCCCAGGCGCTTGGCCTTTAAATTATTCCCA
>WUAM01000017.1:1478117-1488813 GCA_024336885.1 Actenoides hombroni
GGTGCTGAGCTGCTGCCAGGGGATCTGCAGAGTTCTTTTCCTGCAGCTCCTGCCAGTTACAGAGTTGTGTGAGCCCAGCATGGAGCTGCCCGGGCTTGGTGACCTGATGTGTGCCTTGGGAAGCCTGCATGTCACCAGCAGATGCTTTAGGTCCCCAGAGAGCCCAGAAATAGCTGCCATGGCTTTTGTTGGGAGTGTAACTGGCTGTGCTGGGGCTCCCGCAGACATGTTTGCAGGGTGGGGTTGGCCGGGCAGGCGGCTCCACGCTGGCAGTTGGTTGTACACAAACACGGGTGAAGCAGGCCTGGGGAAAAGGAGCCTTGGTGCAGGCAAAGTCCAGGTACCAGGCAAGTACGTGTGAAAGGCAGCAGCAGGGTAACTACAAAATGGTTTAGCTCCTGACCCCGATAACGCCCGGTGAAAGCTGAGTCACTCCGGTATGACAAACAAAAGCTCAGGCAGAAATCTGGCTGGAAGAACAGGGTGGTATTTGCTGAGTGGCTGCACAGGTAACTTCTCCCCTTTCTCGGGAAGCCGAATGCTTCCCAGGGCCACAGAAATACAGTAGGTACAGCAGGCTCTCCTCTTCTTCCTCCCACAGAAAACCTTTGGGCGGAAGCGGGTGCAGAAACGTGGCGGCTCGTTCAAGGACCGTGAGTGCTGCCTCCCTCCCGGTGCTCCGCCGGCCCCTCTGCCTCGCAGGGCAGCAGGACACTTCTCAGTGAAACAACCCCCCTGGAGCCCCTTTGCCACCTCTGCTGCTGCTCGTCCCTGGCCCGGGGCAGTTGTTCTGCCTCCATTTCCCCAGCTGCGGGAGGAGCATTGCAGCCCAGCTTCCCCTCTCCACGGCACGATGATGCCCGGGCTGCTGCCACTGGGCTGGCAGCTGGAAACGCTCCCAGCTCTGCTTGCACTGGGCAAACACGGGAGAGCTGCTCCCTGGCTGCGGGGAGCTGTCGGAGTGGGAGCTGCTGGTTAATTGGTGCTGTGCAAAGTCCGACTTAACGGGGAGGTGTCAGTCGTGGCAGGGCTCTTGGCCAGCGGGGCGAGGCAGTGGTGGGAAGGGAAGCCATGGGCTGGGAGAGGCTTTGCTGACCTCTTGCCTTTCCCTCCGCAGAGCCCCGGCTGTATCAGGAAATCCGTGAGAGAGGTCTGAACTCTGTCAGCCATGAGTCAGATGAGGATCTGCTGGAGGAATCCATCCCAGATGAGCTGTCCCCTGCGGGCGCCACGATCGTGGTGCAGAGTTATCGCCCGACACAGGTGACCTGGAGCCAGCTCCCAGAGGTAGGGGCAGCAGCCAGCCCAGAGGTCCTGAAAGGGTCTGAAAGGCCCCACTTGCCCTCACCACTGGCCACTCCTGTGCTCGTGATGTGCTGCAGCCACAGCTGCGGGTACTTCAAAAGCTCTCTGAGCTGCTGAACAAACCCTGAGTGGATAATTCTGCAGCATTAGTCTCCGCAATGGGTTGTTCTGGGGCTTTCCAGCCCTGGCTGGGACGTGCAAGGTCCTGTCCAGGCTCGTCAGAATGCCAGCAGAGTTGCTGCGGTTGTGCTTGCGAGAGGTTCACCCATAGAGAGGGGGAGGGCAGTTGCTCCTGCTGAGTACTTGGTCCCTGGGGAGGAGAATCTCCTCCTGCAGAGCAGCATCAGCTCCCTGCCATGGGCTGTGGTGCTGTGGGAGGCTGCGGTGGGAGATGGAGCTGTGGGAGACGGAGCCGTGGGAGATGCTGTGGTGGGAGATGCTGTGGTGAGAGATGCTGTGGTGGGAGATGGAGCTGTGAGAGATGGAGCCGTGGGTGATGCTGCAGTGGGAGATGGAGCTGTGTGAGGCAGTGGTGGAAGGTGCTGGGGTGGGAGATGAAGCCGTAGGAGGCTGGTGGGCTGTGCGTGGCCGGGCAGAGCCCCAGCCCGCACTAGAGGGCGTGCGAGGATCGTCGGCGAAGGAGCTGCGCGTCCCCGCTGCTCGTCCCCGCTGCTCAGTGCTTCTGTCCCCGCAGGTGCTGGAAGCGGGCATCCTGCAGACGATATCCCCCGAGGAGCGCAAGCGGCAGGAGGTGAGCGGGGCCCGGGACGTGCCTGGGGGAGCGGGACCAGGCGGGGCTGTGCCTGAGCCCCCTCGCACAGGGGTGGCTCGGAGCAGGGCTGGCTCAGCTGCTGCGGACAGGCTCTGTGGTGCTGCTGCCTCCACACATCTTGGTGGGGAAGTGGACAGTGCTGCTGGGGGGGGGAATAGCCCCTGGAAGGGAAAACGGCTTAGTGTTGTGGCTTATTAATGGCTGCAACATGCTGAAATTATTGGTATAACCCAGGCAATGCATGAGATGATACAGAGAATGCCATGCTGTTGGGAAAAAACCCCTCATTTCCTGTGGCTTTGTGCCAGCCAAATGTGCACAAGATACAGCAAGTTTTAGTTCACTGCCTTGTTTAAGTCAGTTTGTGCTGTTATCTCTTCGCTTCTTTCAGGCCATGTTCGAGATCATCACTTCTGAGTACTCCTACCTGCACAGCCTGAGCATCCTGGTGTGCCACTTCATGAGGTCAGAGGAGCTGAAGGAGACCATGACTCAGACAGAGCATCACCACCTCTTCTCCAACATCAACGACATCCTGACAGTCAGCACCAGGCAAGTGGGGGCCATCCACGTGGACCTGTGACCAGGCAGGCCTGGAGGAGGTTTTGTGTGTGTGTGTGTGTGTCTCTGGAGCTCCATTTATTTGCCAAGTGAAGAGAACTGTCCCTTGAATTGTTGAAGGCACTGAGACATCCCATTGATTGCTCTTCTTCTTAGTACCTCATGTCAAGGCACATACCCCTGTAGTGGCTTCCTGCTGTTACATGTTCAGGACCTGAATGTCTAGTGGAAGGTGGTCTGGTTTTAATGTTTGTGGGGTTTTTTTAATGGGTTATAACCATTAAAGTATATATAGCCATTTTTTTTAATGTATTATAAAGATGGTGCTCAGTTGCATGGCTGCAATTGGGCCCCAAAAGCTGGCTGAGCCCCCATCTGCTTGCCTGGGACACTCCTGTTTGCCTGGGAACTCCTCCTTGAGTGTCCTGGTGCTGCGTGGAGCTGCCCTGTGCAGAAGGGATCCAGGGCCTTGACCTTTCTGGGAAAACTGGGGAAAACATTGCAGTGGGAACGTTGTTAAACATCCACCAGTTTGGCTTGTCCTGCCCTAACGAGTCAGGAGGTGGTGTTATTTGAAATTCTCTCCTTAGCTTCTTTGAAGACTTGGAGAAGCGACACCAGGAAAACCTCCTCATCCCTGACATCAGCGACATCGTAGAAGAACACGCCTCGAATCGCTTCAATCCTTACATCAGCTACTGCTCCAACGAGGTCTACCAGCAGAGGACCCTCCAGAAGCTGCTGTGAGTGCTGCTGCGCGCTCAGACCTGGGGCTGGCAAAGGGGTTGCCACGAGGGGTCTCTGGGCTCCAGGGACACTGGCTGGGTGCAGACAGGACTGGGATCTGCCCGTGGCTCCCTCAGCCTCTGGTTCTTTCCTTTTCCTTAAGCAAAGCTCTCTTCCTTCTGAGCAGAGTTCCACTTCTAGTCCTCAGCATGCCTGTGTTGGGTGATTAGGACGTGATTTGTGTCGGGTTGGTGGACTCAACTTCTCTAGGTGCTTTTCCACCACCTGCTAATGGGTCAGCCTGGTCTCTGCCCAGCCGTGCGCCCTGAGCTCGGCAGACTGCTGCTGAGACTGGAGGCAGTGCCACGGTTCTCCTGCAGGGAAAGATGATGGAAAAAATCTTGATAACTGAAGAGCAGCATTAATAGAACTTTCTTGTCCTGTTCCAGAACCACAAACCCCTTATTTAAAGAGACCTTGAAACAAATTGAAAGGAAACCAGAATGTGGAGGCCTGCCAATGATATCATTTCTCATTCTCCCTATGCAGAGGGTAACGCGGCTTCCTCTGCTGTTAGATGTAAGTAAGTCACACGGTGGCATTGCTCTGCACCTCCAAAGAGGGGTTAATACCCTTCTGTGCTTTGTTGAGCCCGGGACAGCTTCTGCTTGGACTTCCATCCCCCTGGATGGAGGCCGGGCTGCCCGAACCTGCATTCGGGGTTTAGATCCAGCTCCTTGTGGGTGTCAGATGTGCAGCTTAGAGCTTTGTGAGTAGCACTTCACATCTTGGTGGCATCCACCTGAGTGACCTGAGGTTCTTCAGTGCCCCATGCTGCGTCTGGATCCCCTGGGTGGGGCTGCACAAGCATCCAGTTTGATTAACGCTCAGGTGTCCCAAGAAGGTGTTGCACAGGCTTTGTGGAAATCCAGGACTTCTCCCCCAGCTGCTCTAAACAGCAAAGCTGCTGGACGTGGGATTTCTGGTAGCTGCTCCCAGTCTGTGATGGGCTGTAGGGGTGAGAGCCAGGGGCCTGCCCGGTGCATGGTCAGGCACATATCTGCTGTGGAAGCCCAGCAGAGACCAGTGTCCGAGCTGCCAGCATTGTTCAGCCTCACTCTCCACACTGTCCTGCTGCCAGGCTGACCCTTGGGAGCAGCTCGAGCCCATGTCACACCCACAGCTCGCCGGGAAGCGGCTGAGGTGCAGGTCTTCCTCTCCCTTGCAATGTCACTAAAGCGTCTTGTCTTCAAATTCTAGACTGTGTGTCAAAAAACAAAAGCCTGCACCGCAGCGTACGGAGCTGCCACCAGAGCTCTGAAAGCCATCAGCAAGGTGAGGCCCGGCTGCCCAGCTGCTCTCCACCTTCCTTCCTTCCAGTCACCGTTCATCGCTCTGGCCCTGTGCCTCCCAGTCCGGCCTCTCATTTTTCCTCCCTACAGCAGATCCCTTGAGATTTCTCCCATCCAATAGCTGCTGGATGCACTCGTCTTTTCCCTCACTCACCTTTTTCACCTGATCTGGGTTTTTCCTTTTTCCTTGGCAACTTTTGTCTTTCCTCTTTGGCTCATCTTTTGTTCTTCCTTTCAGAGTCATCTTCATTAGTGCTCTCTCTTCTCAGAACCTCTGGTAATAAGCTGTGGCACTTTCTTGATATGATTTTGGGAGATTTAGACAAGGAACAGTAAATTAAGCAAAGAGTAAAGTGTAGAGGAGAAAAAGAGCAGCAGAAGCAGTGGAGGTCATGAGCCATGTGCTCTTGGTGGTCCTGTGTCTCCTCTCCACCTGCTTTCCCATCCGGTGGTCATTCACACAAGGTGATGTGCCACAGAGGTTACAGCCACCAAAGCAGCACTGTCTGCTCTTCCTTTTGTCCCCCTAAAGAGCAGGTCTTGGCAATGTGCTTGTGGTCTGCCTTGCTCGTTCATCTGGCGGGGAACAAAACTCAGGACCCCTGGCTGGGCCATGCTGGACCACCCTTCCCTGGGCTGGATGGAGGGCTGGCAGGGGGGCATCTGCTCAGGAGAGGCCGAGAAGGGGCAGCGCAGAGGGTGCCCTTGTTTCACCTGCCTATGGAAGGCTTCTGTCCTCCCCTCCGTCTGTCTGATTGCTCATCTTCCTGGTGATTAATTCTTCCTCTTTGTATCACTCCTCAGTGCAGCTCAGTTTTGGAGCAGTTTCACTTTGGTCCTTCTTCAGTCAGAGCAAGTGTGCCAGCTCTTCTGGAGATTTCTCCTGCCAGGAGAACCTCCAGCTGCCTTTTTCCAAACCTGGCTTGAAACCTGTGCTAGGACGTGGCTGTTTCTCCTGTCCAGGGAAACCAGTGGTGCTGGTGCTGGTGTGGAGGATGGCTGGGCTTGGTGTCCTGCCCTTCTCCACTTCCCTTGTGGTGTTTTTCATTTTCTAGCTGGTTAAGAGCTGCAATGAGGGAGCTCGAGCTATGGAAAGGACAGAGCAGATGTACACCCTGCAGAAACAGCTGGAGTTTGGGAAGAAGAAGGTGAGGTCTTGTGGAAGTGGCGGGGGGAAATAAACCTTCTGAGGTATGCTGGGGCTGATCCCAGGCATGTCAGACCTGTCCTGGGAATCCTTCCAGGAAGCCTTGACCAGCTGGAGCATCTCTGCTGCCAGGAGCAGCATCACCACTCCATGCCCAGGGTGACTGGTTTTGTCTCCTGTTCTGACTTAAATAGAAGTTTCTGGGCACTTGCCCGGCCAGCTTAGAGTAGAGTGGTCCCGGATGAGCCGCTGTCCCTCACAACCCTCCACTTTCAGTGGAGCTTTCATCTCCTGCACATGAGCAGTGAAATCTGAACTCTGTCTGTCTGTCAGGACTGTCAGCTGTGGGCAGCTTCCTGAAGGGCTGTAGTAAAGCTTTGACCTTGTGCCCCACTGCTGTGGACATTTGAAATCATGTGATGTGTCCATCCCAGATGGCCCAGGGTCTGCTGTGAGTTCTGATACAGCTGTTTGGCTTGGTGTTGACTGCTCCTTGTGAGACAGGTCGTAAGTCAGACTGTTCCTGGGTCCATTTCAGCCATTCCCGCTGATTTCTGCTTCCCGCTGGCTGCTGAAGCGGGGGGAGCTGTACCTGCTGCTGTCGGAAGAGGCCGGCATCTTCCGCCGCGGTGCCGGCAGACTCTGCTACCTCTTCTTGTTCAACGACGTCCTCATCATAACCAAGAAGAAGAGGTAAGGCTCTGGGGGGACCCTTCCTATCCCTGGAAAACATCTAAGGGGATTCAGATCTTCATTTCCTAAGAAATTCTTGAGACTTCCCAGTTTTGACCTTTGCTGAACCTTCCTTGTTAGCCCGAAGGGAAGTGCCCAGCTCCACCACCTTTGGCCTTGCTTCTGTTTGGGGGTGGCCGGCAAGTCTGCTGGGGTGTCCCACCCCGGGCATCAGCTCATGTCCTTGACGTGACGGTCGCCTCAGTGGTGCCCACTGAGTGTCACCCTGAGCTGGTGCTGGGAGGCAGCTGGGTCCCCGCCATCAGCATCCGCTCTGCGGCTGAGTTGCCAATCCCACCTTTGCCGCAGCGAGGAGAGCTACACCGTCATGAACTATGCCACGCTGGACCAGATCACGGTGGAGAAGATCGAGAACACGGACTACCCGCCCTCCCCTCCTCCTGGCAAGAGCGGGAGCGGTGGCCTGGCCCGTGGTGCAGCCAGTGGGCACCTGCTCAGGGTGGTGATGGAGAAGGACAGCGAGGGCAGGCAGGAGGAGATCGTGCTGTCGGCAGAGACGCTGTGAGTGGCTCAGTGGAGTGTCACAGGGTGCATCTTTCTGCTTGTGGGATAAATGGGTGCCCTGGAAATCCTGCTGAGGCTTCTGTGAAGCACCTTCCCCTCCCTACTCCTCCTCCCAGGAAGGGCAACCTGTGTGAGCTTCTCCCCTTGCTCTGTTTGTTTATCTCTCTCAGATTTCCCTTATAATTCCCAAATAATGCTTCCCCTGCCCAAACTAAGCAAAGCGTCTGGGCAGCGTGTGCCGCTTGGGAGGTATCTTTACACTGATTGCTCTGATGGGTGCTTGTCCAGTCTTCCTTTGAAAGCCTTCCTCCTGCTGGGGATTTCCCAGCTGCTACCAGCAGCTCGGGTATCATCTCTTAGCCTTTCTTTGTCACATGGGCTTTCCCTCTGCCAGGAGCGACCGTGCCCGGTGGATCGCTGCGCTGATGCACAGAGAAAAGGCGAAGCCCGACACCGTTCCCAAAGGAGGTACCAGCACGCTGGTGGTGGCTGCGCTGGGTTTGCAGTCACAGGTTTCTACCCTGCCCTTGTCCACTCCGGCTGGAGAAGGAGCTGAGGACACATGTTGTTGGAGAGGAGGGCTCAGGGTACCATACCTTGCTCATTAGGAGCTGCCTCCTATTACATTATCAGTCACAATAAACCTTAAACACATTTCCTGGGAGGCACAGTGAAATTCCAGGAATGCCTCAAGCTGTCAGGAAGGAGAGATTTGGCTTCTCCTCCCCATGCTCTTGGAGGGGGCAGCAGGAGAGATGAGGGGCAGGGCTGGGAGGGGAACAGAGCAGGGCTTGCTGGGGAGCCCCTGAGCAGAGGTGCCAGCCGTGGGTCCCAGCCATGGGTGCCAGGCTGCGGCTCCCGGCTGTGCCTTCTCATGGGGTCCCTGTTGTCCTCTGCAGATCTGAGCCAAGTGGAGATCACCCACGCCTACCTGGCTAAACAGGCCGACGAGATTTCCCTGCAGCAGGCTGATGTTGTCCTGGTGTTGGGTGAAGAGGATGGTAAGCGTCAGTGCACGGGGAGCAGCGGCTGGGGAAGGCTTTCCTTAGGTGGAGCTGTGGTGGGAGCAAAGCTTTGGTGAGCTGGGATTTTAGCAATTTTCAGAAGCTTCCCAGAAGCCCTGCTGGTGGGGGTCTGTGTTGCTGGCTGGTGGATGACAGTGGGTGCCTGGAGGCTGATGCAGGTGGCACTGCCATGGGCGGCTGCTGCACTACTTACCAGTGACTGGCAGCCAGCAGCAGAGGCCTCAGGAGTGAGAGAAATAAGCCCCAGGACAAGCAGATGATCAGAAACCTCCTCCCCTGCAAAGCTTTCCCTGGTTGCCTCTGGCTAGCACCTCCGTGGGACAGGGAGCTGTGCAGCCCCCTCCTTCCCCTGTCCCCCCAGGAGCTGCGGCCCCTCCTCATTCCCTGCTCTTCCATTCTTCTCCTAGGCTGGTGCTGGGGCGAGAGGCTCAGGGATGGAGAAAGGGGCTGGTTTCCCCAGTCCTGCGCTCGGCAGATCACCAGCCGTGCGGCCGTGGAGTGCAATGTCCGACGGATGGAGCGGCTGCGGATCGAGACCGACGTCTAGGGCACGGCCGGGGAACGTCGCCTCTCTCGTGACATATTTCAGGGGTCTTCAAACACCTGCGGACTGAGCCCATGGCGAGAAGGGAGCTGGAGAGCCCTTCTTGAATTGTTGTCTTACTCTTATTGTTGAGGACTGGTCAGTGGCTGTGACGGCAGCTAATTAATGTGAGAGCCAGCATCCGAGCACTCAGGGCCAGCACTGCCACTAATGACCTGGGACAGGCTGCAGGGACAGGCTGCAGGGACAGGCTGCAGGAGGCAGCCAAGGTGCTGGCTCCAGTTGCAGAGGCTGCGGCCGTGTTCTGGGCTCTGTGAAGCAGCTCATGCTGCCATCCCTTCCCCTGCTGATGTGCCCACTGGCAGCAGAAGAGCCGGGGTGTAGGGAGGGCACACCTGTGTTCTGTATTCTATGCTTATTCCTTGATCCAATTTCTGCTCCCACCCAATCTTTTCCTTCCACCCCACCCCAATTATTGGTTCTTTTGAGCAAAGCTGTGACCTCGACTAGGAGAGGTGACACCCACCACCTCTCCATCACTGGCTGAACTACTGGATGCCAGGAGCAAGTGCAGTGAGAGTTGTTCTCATGGGGTCAGAACTGGGATGCTCCAGCCCGAGGGAAGCGATTCACAAGCCCCACTGGACAAACAAGCCAGGAGCATGAAGAGGAGCAATGCTGCAGCTCCCCCTGCCTCTCCTGTCTCACCAGGGTGAGCGGGTGGATGTGTCCAGGCAGAACTGGGAGTGATTCCTCCCTAGAGAGGGATGTGAGCAGAGGGGGTCTAACCTCAGCTGTTCTGAGGCAGAGCAGTCCCCTCGCCTCCCCTTTGCCTCAGAATTAGAACCAGCAAGTGCCAAGCAAAGAGAGCTGGGGCAGAGTCGTTCTCTTGTCAGAGCTGAGCAGTTCACATCTGTTTTTCCTGGGTCAGATGTTTACAGCTGTCGGGCTTTTGGGGCAGTGGCAGCAGATGGGCCGGATGGCTCTGCTGTAGCTCAGATGCTCAGCTACAGTTTTGGGGTGAGGGGGCTCTGTGTGCTGCCTGGCTTCGGTTTCACAAGGGGCTGCATCATTGTAATGAGTCTCTTTTGATTAAACTGAAGGATTAATTGGAGTAATAATAAATTCTTGGATCCCAATGAAATGTGCATTCTCCTTGCCCAAGTGGAAACTTCATGGTGGGTCCCTGTGTTTGACCTGTTCATGGTGATGGACATCCCTGAGCAGGACATCTCTATGTGGATCAGTGCCCAGGAGCCAGATTTCCCCACTATGAGCTCTGAAAAGAGCTTCCTTCTGCTGGCAGCACTGTTCTGGCCTCTGCTTGTTCTCAACATGTGTATATCTCAGGAAACATCCTTCAGAAGAGCTGACTAAAAATCTGTCACTGGCAGCACATTTCCAGTGTAATTGACCAAGAGAGACGAGATAATAGAACCAGGGTAAGGCTTGCTCTTATTTCTCTTAGATGTGGAAGAATTAAAGTTTTTCATCAGTGCTAAATCAGAGGAGATGGGATCCAAAAAGAGAGACACTCACAATGTGAAAAGAGGAAGCAAGCAAACTGTATTAGGACATAAGAGCAGGAAAAAGAATCATGATATTAAAAAATGTAGGTACAGAGTTGCTGTGGTCCAGCGCTCAGACAGACGGTTTCCTCCAAGCCAGGCTCCACTTCCAAGCTCTCCTGGAGCTGGGCCATCGAGGCAGAGCTCTGCACCTCAGAGGGACCCTGGGTGCCAGGGGGACACGTGGCACGGTGCCATCCCTTGCTGGCCCCCGGCTGCCTCGATGGCTCCCGGGTTTTGCTGGCACTTTGGGGGCCCTGCGGAGCCCGGCTCGCCGCGCTCGGTGGAAGGGCACGAGGGGCCGGGCTGCGGGCTCTCGGGGGGACGCCGCCTTCGCTTCCCGACCGGCCGAGGAAATGAACAGAAACCTGCGTCTGATGCAACGGTCGCTACGAGGCAAACGTAGCAAAAGGTTTGATTGTCTGGAGAATTGGCAGCA
>WUAM01000017.1:1517244-1534089 GCA_024336885.1 Actenoides hombroni
TATCCCCCCCTGCCCCCAGCCACCCCTAAAAAAGGCCAAAGCCCAGCTCTGCCTCCCCAGCTCCCTGCACGTGCTGGAGGGGACTCACGGATGCAGCGTTTGCCATCTTCCCGCAGCTGGTAGTTGTGCCGGCACTGGCACCGGTGCTGGGCCAGCGTCACCTGCACACAGTCGTGTTCACAGCCGCCGTTGTTCAGGGCACACGAGTTCAAGGCTACGAGGCAAAGGGACAGAACAGGCATCATAAAAATACTGGCTCGTGGACAGGTCTCTTGCACAGGAGCAGGGCAAATCGCACACACTTACACTGCGTTGTAATGAGAATTTAGAGCTGGGGTGTGTTCAACCCGTGCTAAAGCAAGAAGCTCCTGGCAAACTTTGTAAGCAAGAAAGATGCTCGGTGTGGGCTGTTGGTACAAAACTCCGCCCTGTTTGCAGCCACCCATCACTGTGCCGGGGAGGGAACTTGGGCAGACGCCCTTGAGATTTCAAGGTAAGATCAGCTCAACTGTGTCAGGTAGCAGCTTAAAATCATTCTTTTCTACAAGATAGAGTTCCCAGCAGCTCTCCTGGGAGGTAGGACCATGATGTGGGTGTATGGGCTAGGTCCTCTGCTGTATCACCAGGAGGGATACTTTCCATTTAAGGAAAGATGCTTTAAAAATGCATCCTGCATGTCCACTCTTGGGTCTGGTGTAACAGCCCCCAGCTCTGTGCTGTGACTGGGGAGATGTCTGCAGGGAGGTCAGGACACGTGGGCTCGCCCACACAGCCAGCAACTGCTGCTGGGAGCAGCAGAGCCGGAGCACCCGGCGATACGCCGGTGGGAACGGTGATTTCATCCTAAGCGCAGGCGGGACTGGGAACTGAGATTCCCGACTGGTGTTCCTGGCCGTGCCACAGCGTTTCTGTGTGGCCTTGCGCAAGGCGCTTTCCTGCCCAGAGGATTTCAAACAGTCAGAAAACAGGAGGTTTTGCCCAGGCTACGGCAGAAAACAGATCTTGTGACAGAACATGTGGACTATCTTCTCTTTACAATTCTGCTATCATTAATCAGCCTTAAAACAGCCTTCTCTTCCCCCCCCTGTTGTGATAATCTAGGACTTCTCTGCAGGATAAGCAACAAAAGCCTGATGTTCAGCTGGAGGTGTGTGCACCTTGCAGCCAGCAAGCGGGCAGAGTTTGCCTCCTGCTTCTTACTAGGCTGCAGATCTCTGGGACCACTGACTTTGTGTATCCAGGAGAAACTGAGCTAGAAAACAAAGCACAAAAAGATTCCCTGGAGCGGGATTCACAGACTCTGGTAGGTAAGCCATGTTGGGGTGATTTGTGCCTCCAAAGTGATGAAAGTGTCCCCTTAGACCATTGGATGTCTCCTGAGCTAGCCGACCTGCTCCTTAATCCGTGAGTGTCTCAGAGACTGCTCCAAAGAGAGGAGAATTGGGAAACTGGCCTTTAAAGTCTGTTCTTCATCTCAGGAGACACAACTGTGCATGAAACACAATGACATGCTGCACATCAAGGCTGCGTGGCTGCAACATGGCTAAAACCCAGCCACGGTCTGGGCTGGAAACCCAGACCTGGTTTCCATAAGCAGAATGGTACAATGAGTTGTGGGCTCACACGTTTCTGACCTCTTTTTCAAACTCCAGAATAAACTAATGTGCTGACTCTGAGGAATCTTATAGGAAAGCTAAAAATATCTCTAATAGAAAACATCACTCCACAAAGTAACACTTCAGGTAATTGCAGTGCCCTCAGCATCCTCCAGAGCCTGGCTACCCAGGCAAGCCTGGAAAGCACACGCTAGTGAAAGTCTCAAGTCTTTACCGAGGTCCCTGAATCCCAAGGGAAGTTGGGTCTGTTAAACACGTGTGCCCAGGGTGTGGAAGAGCGGGGGCTCGGCTGTGCTGGCTGGCATCAGGTACCAGTGCCACGTGTGGGCATGCGGCACCCCTCTGCCAGCTGAGTACTCCAAGGAGTATTTTCAATAAGCAAAGTACTGCAAGTAATTTGATTAATCCTCTCTTGTGTATTAGTGAAAAACCAGTATTTGGCACAGGAGGAAAGTAAAAGGCAAAAAATATGCCTTGACTCAGAGCTGAGGAGCTCTCTCATTTCAGACTTCTAAAAACTGACTTTGCGTTGTATGCCTCTAATTAACTAAACAACATTTGGGGGAATATAAGTGACTTAATAGGGCCGAAGTATTGCCATCCCCAACATACGGCTGGAGCGAGGACTATCAGTTTATATTAGTTGTGCTGACATTGTTTCCTTTAGTCCATTTGGAAGGAAACGGCAGAAATACTCGACGTTCCTGAAAAGTTACGGGTCAGAGTTACAGTACTTAAGCTCCAGCAAAGATGGGTGGTCATTTTCAAATATTCTGATATATTAAAGTGTTTAATAACATATATTCAAAAACACCCATAAATAATGTGCTTGTTGGAGAGTTGTTTTTGGGGTTTTTTTTTAGAAGAAGTAAAACAATGCTAATGCCTGCCAAAACATTCCTTCATATGGGAAAAGTACTGGGCCAATGTGTAACGAGCCAACGCATCTTACGTCTAAAATAACCTCCCAGTATGCAGTTATTCCTACGAATGTGCACTCAAAATAACCACCCTCCTTGCCTACCTCTAAAAGGCAACTTTTTAGCGTGGAAAAAAATGAAGTCCAGCTGCTTCTTTCCCATACAAAATATAAGCAGAGAGAAATACTTTAAGGTTGGACACAGCAGAGTTTCCAAAAGCATTACTTCTAGACAGAGGATGATGAGCACGTCTCTGGGTGGTGCAGAACTGCGCGCTGAGGCGCAGCACAGACCCCACAGCATCTGCAGGGTGACAGAGCTTTGTGAGGGTAAGAGCTGCTCTTGAATGGCAGGGGAAATTTTGGGCACTCACCATGGGCTGTGGCAATGCTCAGCCACTGCAAGCAGCTCGAGTGGCGTGTGGACACCAGCTAAGAGGACACACGTTTCGGTTCCAGCAGGTCTGCCTCGGCCAAGGTGTTTGAGCACAACCAAGTGCCAGAACCACTGCCGCGGATCTTAACCAATGCTGTTTGTGGACCACTGAGAGAGTGTAAAAGGTGAAGCAGCGAGAGCACAGGGGTCCTGCAGAGCATTTTCTTTCCTTTTGTGTTTCTTGTAGCACAGCTCATTTGCTAGCAAATGTACTCTTGGAGAGTAGTAACCCCATCTGAGCCTCCCCGGTCTGTGATTGCACACGATGACGAAGGAAGGGGCCGGCGCACGCTGTTGTCTCAGCCATTGCGGGTACATTCCAGACCACTACGGGTAATGGGAACCAGAAGGGCTTCTCTGCCAAGAGACTTATGCACGGGGAAGAAGTGGTGGCATCACTGGCCATACGGTGCTTGTAAGCTATACAGCACTGGTGGCACAGGCACCATGTGATGAGCAAAGCAACTGTGTCCTGCGGTGTCATGTGGAGCCACCCGCGAGGCACTGGCTGGCTCGTGCAGCACCACAGCTCTGCTAAGACACAAACTAATTCGATTTAAGAATCAGGAATAATAAAGACAAAACAAATGAAACACTAAAATTGTTTTGAGTGCCTTTCCATCAAAGCAATGGCCTCTAATTCTGGTCTCCTTAGCTGGCTTCTCGCAGAGCAACAGTCAGTAGATCTCACTGCTGGCCTTGTTTTAATTACTGCTCTTTTTTTTTTTTTTTTCTTTTTTTGCTGTTTACAGAACCTCTCTAAAAATATTTCCATTCCCAGATGCTTTTCCTAGCTTAACATTTCTGTGACAACGTTGCCAAATCCAGTGTCATCTTGTACATCATGCAGACTTTTGTAATTAAAGCTCAGACAGATTTTCCACAGATGATATTTCATCGTCTGCAAGAGGGACGTTACTTCCATCCCCGCTGTCTGAAGGGAGCGCAGGGCTGCTGAAAGATGCTAGCTCCTAGCTTCTGACCCTCTCGGGCCTGGGAAATGGATAAAAAGGGATGAAAAGGACGTTGTTACTACTGGTTGCACGTGGGAAACAGGTCTGCAAAGTAGCAGCCTAACACAGGAGTTAATTTAATAACTGAGTTACCTGAGCTCTGCACCCTCCAGCTGAACTTCATGAAGTGGGAAGAGCTGGAGTCAGGCCCTGCAGCCACCCAGCACCCTCCTGGGAGCCGAGCAGGGCTCGCCCAGCCCAGGGGCCTTCAGCAGCTTCATATCTTCAGCATCTCCCCCTGGTTGCCCCAAAGCTCAGCAGCAGAGGCCAGCCGGCAGCGCTGGAGATGTGTGTGTGTTGAGCTGGAGCGTAACCCTTGCACCACAGCGAGGTGCTGACAACACTCCCCTTGGTCCGACTGGGGTTCCTCCAGTCCCACATCTCCTCTTTCCCGTCCCTATCACCTTTCCTACAGATCCAAGTGATTTGCCACCAGAAGCAGTGAGCTAATACTTTGAAAGTAGCCGTAAGCAGCTGTAAGTAGAATCGAGCACAATGGAGCGGAGGAACGGCTCAGAAATGTGCCACCAAGCGAAGAAAAGGTCAGATTTCCTCAAACGTGCGAGTTGTCCGTACGACACATGCAAATGGAAAACCTCGGCGAAGCACAGGCGGACAATTACCCTCCGTGCACACAGTTCAAGCCCACACAAAGTCCTTCTGTTCGCTATATAAATTGCTGCTATATTTGCAGTTTCTTCATTTGAAGTGCTCTTATTATAAATAGGGATACATCGTGTAATCCCAAACTGATTTATTCTAACCTCAGACAATTTCCAGAAACATGTTGTGTGTTAATACAGACCATCTCTCCACTCTGCAGGCCAACAAAAGCAATTGGCTCAGATTGAATTCTTTGCCTTGGACTGGATTTCATCCCTCTGCTGAAGCAGTGGAGAAGGACCTGAAGATGTCAGCTTCCTGCCTCCTGCCCATGTGGTTCTGATAAAGAAAGAGGTAATTTCAGGACGTCCAATGACTCCTTTTGTTCTGTTTCACTTTCAATAGAAATGTCTGCTGTTTTTCTCCCGCCCTTCTGTATTAAAATCATCAGGGACTTGCTATATTTGACCAACAAAGACACAATAAAAGAACCCAGCACAACGGAGCCGCAGATCACCCGGAGCACCAGCAATGTAAAAGGCACCAGCACCCCTGAAGGAAAACACTTTTAAAAGCAAAGCTTTCCTCCCAATCCTACGAAACACAAGTGCTAATTTAAACAGCTCTTAACACAGACCTGTGATATACTTCATCGGAAATGGCTTTTAAAGGTGCCCAAGTAACTCCTGAAAGCTTTTGCCGATTTTTTCCCTGCGCTGGGCCTTGCTCTACCATCTGCAGCACTAAGCACAAAGGTGCCAACAACTACCAAAAGTGTGAAGCTATCCAAAGAGAGTAGCAAAAGATTTCATCTGGTTTCCAAATCTTTGACACCCTCGGGAATAAAATAGACTTTGACTTTCCATTGTGAGCTTGGAATGCCAGTTCAGCCAGAGGGTAGAAAGGACCCACCGCCCTGAGTGCACCCCCAGGAGCAGAGCTCCTCACCCAGCCCTGCCCTCCTGGGGTTAACAGGCACCAGGCTCCGCAGGGACCTCTGGAGCATCCCGCTGCAGGCAGCGCTGCCCATTAACTGAAGCCTTTGTGGGTTTTGTGGGGATCGGAAAACATTTAAAGAATTATATCCATGGGTTTACAGACCTTAACTAGAAACTTCATGGCAATAGCTTTTTCTGTCTCCAAAATGCTTTCTGGCCTGCTCTGCTGCTCGCTGGGGCTGCCAGCAGCTTCCCAAAGCCTGTCTCCAAGCTGAAGCCTCTCCCAGCCCTGGCCCAGATCACCAGCAGCTACTTCCCTGCCTCTAAGGGCAGTTCTGGGCCAGAGGGGCAGATGGCAGAGTCTCGCTGTCCCCAGGTCTCTATTCTTAGCCTGTTCCTTTTATTTAGTGGCTTTTTTTTCCTTTTCTGTTTTAGCAGCACTGAATCTTACCTGGCCAGCAAAATTAGAGGATATTCCAACTTGAAGAGAAACTCAGCTTTTACCAGTAACCTATTCCCTCAGAACTAAGCAGGGGAAAAAAAATCTTGGTTGAAGTCAAGTCAGTGCCTGAAACTTCACAGAAGTGAAGAAATGTGGCTTGGGTCCTCATGAGCAAAACCCAGCAGCTCTTGCCACCTTCATCCCAGAAAGCAGCTGCTGGGCACCGCAAGGTCTCCGCTCTGCTCCCTGCCACGGAGGTTGCTCGCCCAGGCAAACACTCCTACTCTGACCCGCGCAGCATCAGACTATGGCTCCAGCTTTGTCATACACCACAACTCATCTCTCTGTAGGTACCAACCAACGCAACAACTACAAGGCAGCTCATTACCTGGTAGAAGGTCGGCTCTCTCCTTTTCCCCACACAGGGAGGCTATTGTGCCTCTTTTCTACACTGTCCTCACTGAAGAGCTCCTCTGCTCCAGGGGACACTTGGGATGGGTCCCCAATACGCTGGCAGCTTTGATGGGTGCTCATGCTGCTGTCCACTGCTCAGTCCCATTGCTCTACCTTCCTGTTCCAGCTCGACATTTAGAGAAAGAACACACTTTCCCCTTCCCCAGCCATTCTGGGAAAGGACTCTGGAGGCAGGAAAGTGGAGGTGTGAGGGGAGAGCTGCTGATCGGGGCCTCCTGCCTCTGCTGTGCCCGCGCCCTGCGCTCGCTGCCGGGCAACTCTTGTCAAGAATGCCTCTTAATAAAAACCTTCTGACTTCCAAGATCAAGTCGGAGCAAAGCCTCTGACTTTGCAATGTAAATATTTACGTAGAGTGAGCACTAAAGGAAAGAACCACTTGCATGTACTTGTGAAAACACCACAGAGAGCAGGCGCGTGCTCGAGGGCCTGGGGTTACTACGATGTGACCCACGAAAAGCCACCCAGCCGGACCTCACGCTGCTGCCCGGCTGGTGGGCAACGAGCAAACCCAGGGCGAGAGCATCCCCTTGGTGGCCTCCCCATGGTCACCGGCCGAGATGCTTCCCTTGCCCAGGCTCTGCTGCAGGGTGGCTTGTTCCAAGGGCACAAATGACCTGTATTTACATGCCTCGGAGCAGTGCCAACTCCAGCTCCATCCCGCTGGGCCGCTGCCATGCAGGGAGGACAGTTGCGGGGCTCCGGCACTGAGAATCACTGCACAGAATCAATAGGGGCAGAAAGTCACCCCTATGGATCTGTAGAAACCAGAGGAGTTACCTCAACATCGATGCTCTCCTCGGAGCTCTTACAAGGACGAGATGTTTACTTCCACCCCTCCTCACAACTGGCTGAAGGTGTGAGATATATAGATATATAGATATATATATATATACGTGCACATTTCTCTCATGAAAGTGTAAAGAACAAAAGCCACCAGTCCTGAAGTGAGAAAGCCAGATTCTTAGGTCTGCTCTGTTGTTATTCTAGAAACAGCACTGGACAATTATGTAGCACGAGTTTACACTCACCCTGCCTCTTCTGCATCTACTTTCCCGCTCACTTTGTGGCTCACAGGGGTCCAGGCACCACTGAACTAGCAGCAGATCCTGCCAGCTCCTCTCCTCTGAGCCTCCAGAGACTGCCCGAGTTACTCCCGCAGTAGATCAGGTTTCATGAATAGAGACCCCTAAATTTTAGCAGCCGAATTCCAACACTGCGCGCGTTACGACAAACGCTTGCTCAGAAGTTTAATTCGAAGCAGGTTTGCAGTGCTCAGTGTGAGCGGCACAGAGCAGGGACGCGCTGCCCGCCCGGGTCCTGGCAGCACTGCTCTGCACATCGCAGCCCTGCCAGCAGGTAAACCTGCAGAACCAGAGCAAAGGATGGAAACTGCCTCTAAACCAGAGATTCCTTCTTGTAGTGATGCTTTTGGTACTTTCTCTGGGAATTGTTTCACCTTCTGGGGCTGACCCTGCTGAGAATACTCCTCATTTCAGTTTGTCTCATGTTTTATTCCACGAGGCAGAGGCAGCAGAATCACTGTACACCACAAAAGAGAACTAAATACTATGAAGACAATCGCTAGATGACAGACCACATGCAAACAGCAGCAATGCAAAGCCAGGACCACAACATTTTGTGTTCCAAGCTAGAGCAGCGGGCTGGGAATGATTGTCTTTTTCCTTTAGTAGTGATCCTTTTGCTTCTGTATTTTTCCTGGGGCACTTGGAGAACTTGCACCTGAAGCGTATGTACAGTGGGGGTGGCTATGGCAAGTTGCACAGGTTGTGCTGTGCTGGGCATGGTGGGTACCACTGCCTTAGGTGGCTTTTTTTTCTGCTGACATCACCATTCCCAACTGGAGCACACAGGCTCACACAGGCTTTTCTAGCAAACTCTGGAACATGACTATATTCTGAGAAAAATCAGCAAATGGCCTTTGCAATACCATTGCCCAGGAATTCTTTCCACTTGCATGAAAATATCCCTCAAAAAATGAAAAAACGTGTCAAATAAAGCTGTGAGGGAGAAGGGGTTGAATAAAAACAACAGCAGCAGCAGATGCTGGAAGGCAGGCTCCAAACTCCACCCTGGTGTCTCTGAGCCTTGAGTTTGGGGCACACAAACAACAATATTTCAAGAAATTGGCCCAGAAAACAACTGCAAACCAGACCCGGCATCTGAATTGTAATGTCTGGACACGCACCATCCAAGCGGCCGCATG
The DNA here is from genome assembly GCA_024336885.1 of Actenoides hombroni. Taxonomy (NCBI): domain Eukaryota; kingdom Metazoa; phylum Chordata; class Aves; order Coraciiformes; family Alcedinidae; genus Actenoides; species Actenoides hombroni. The sequence continues at coordinate 1,525,910 of WUAM01000017.1, forward strand.
ACCAACATCCCAGGGAAGAGGGGTTTGGGATTGTTACTGCCACGGGTTCACACACAGCCGTGCTTATTTCCACTTGTCCATCCCACCACGCTGTAAAAGTGAGGGCTGATGTGAACCTTTTCATAACCTGGCTTATGTATTTTATCTGAAAACTGATGTATCTGATATAACCTGTAGCAAAAGCAAAGCACCAAAGCACTCGGAGTTTATGTCTCCTGAACCAGAATAAACTCAGGAACTGCAAAGAAGTCAAAGTTCTGTGTGTCCACACCGAGCAACAGTGAAGAACCCAGTAACAGAAACCTGTTAGGGAAGACTACCAGGATCCTGAGAAACACAGGGACGGGCCATCCATCACTGTCACTTCACAAGCCCTGCACAGAGAATGGGTGTGAGCCGACATTGTGTGTCCAATGCCCTACATTTACAGGTAGGAAAAGGGCCAAAAAGTTAGAGAGTGTCGAGAAACTCCAAACTGTGCCTTACCGATGCAGGTCCTGCCATCCGTGTGCAGGCGAAAGCCTGGCTTGCACTCACAGTAGTAAGATCCAAGGGTGTTCACACATCGGTGCTGGCAGCCCCCATTGTGGACCTGGCACTCGTCAAGATCTGCAAAAGAAAAGGGGAAAAAAAGTCCAGTGTGTTATGGAAAGGGAGATCCATTCCTCTTTCACAGACCTTAAACTGCCTTTAAGCACTGGGAATAACTTCCAGAAGTGAGAAGAAATGTGAAAACGTTTGGAGCGCCCAGTGACATGGTGCTAACTAAGATGCATATCAGAAGCTTGTCAAAGGCAATTTCAAGTTTCTGAGACACAAGGCTCCTTCATATGGCTGTAATTAGACAGAGCAGAGCTGGTTGTGGGTAGAGCTGGGCCGTCTGTGGCTCCCGCGTGTGCACACGTGTCCACAGCCACCCTGCCCTTCAGGAAAGGACCCACGGGCTCTAGGCAGATGGGGGAACCTGATGACATTCATGCTAACAGCAGCAAGCCAGCCAGCAATTCCTTTTTCACGGAGAGAAAACTTCAGGAGCTTTGGGTCTACGTTTCTACACACTTTCTGCATTGTGTGATGAGGTTTTCAGCACGCACACCTATTTCCTGCTGGCACGGCGACACGGGTCACGCAAGCGGCGGGACGATACGGTGCCAAGCCGAGCAATGAACCAGCATCATTTCATCAATGCCTGTTGCTAATAAGATAAAGAAACATTTCCTCAGTGAATCACAGCAGGGCGTTGCCCCAGACTCTGTCTTTGCAAGCCAGTGGTGCAAAAACTTGCTCAAGCCTCACCCTTACCCAGCGCCTGGAACGTGCTCCCTGCCTGGAGCATCGCGCTGCTCCCTTTGCTCTGCTGGGCTGTTCTCACCTGGCTGCAGCCACCACTCGCACTGTGGAGGCAAAGAGTGCTGAAAACCACAGGAAAGGGAGAAATGCCACAAAGTAATAATAAAAAAAATACTGTTTTCTCAGAATACTTTACACTAGAATGCTTCTCCCTGCTTAAAAAGTTAAAACCTAAGGATTCGAGCACATGAAAATGTCCCTCTGCCCTTTCTGTCCTGCTGATGTCCAGTGAACTCACAATCTTGACTTAATGATGTCCCACTGCAGTGGCGATATGAAGCTCCTTCCTCAGAACTCCCCACTGTAGCTGCCATCTTCAGCAACCTAGCAGAAAATGGTAATTTCTGGAGTTCCAGGACTTTCCTCATTCAGGGGAATGTAGATTCCTCCTCTGGGCATTTAAGAAGGCTTTGATATTTTCTTCCTATCTTTTCCAAGACATGTAATTTTTAAAGAAAGGCACACAAATAGAGTTTTGAGGTGAAACATAAGCTTCAAGTGATGCTCTCCCAAGAGTAACACAAATTCAAAACAGCTTTTCAGCGAGGAAAAAATGCTGCGGCATGAATCTGTCAAAGCAACCAAAGCATCTTCCTATTTTCCCCTGCAAAGGCTTTTCACAACTTGGATGCTGCAGAGCCCTGGAGCCCCTGGCACACTCACAACTCATGCAGTAGGGCAGCAAGCTCATCAGGAGTGACACCGGAGCACGTGTCCTCCTGAGCTGTGCCTCAACCAGCTGCTGGCAGGCTCTGAGCCTACAGCTCCCCAGTATCCCCACAAAGCCTCAGCTTGGGTGTTCGGGTCAGACAGCTCCGAGAGGAGATTGCCCAAAGCCCATGGCTCACTGGAAGGAGGGTGGCACCTCTCGCCCTCCCTGCGGTGGCACGAGGGAAAGGACACTGGTCCTCCTTCTGCTCAGGGCCAGAAGTGAGGTCACGTCCCTGAGCTGCGTGGTGGAAGTGTGGCCATCCCTGTGCCCATCCAGCTGGTGCACGATGGGCACCGTGTCCCCCAGAGAGCTGGCGGGAGCCTGGGCACAGCTTCCCAGCAGGGCAGAGCTGGGTCACGCGTCATAATTTGCATTTCTGATGCTCCTCCCGGTTGTTTTTTTTTAACATCTCGATGGCCAGCATTAGCTATTAATACACAGAATTGGCTCTAGTCAGCTCAGGAACAGGAAAACTGGGGTTTGGGAAGATTTTATAGCGGGTAATAAAGTTTTTTGGCCTGAAGTTAAATGATTATTCCACTGCTTCCCTTCAACTCTAATCTGAAACTATAGAGGATTTACTGTCCAAAAAAGTTAGTGATCTGTTGAACAAACTTCTTACTCTCACCCCATTACTCATACTCAGTAATTACACATCTCCTCGCTAAATGTCTCTTCTTCCTCCTTCGCATTTTTCACCCTTTAAATCTCTATAATTACAGTGGCCTGTCCCCACCCCTGAGCCCCCCCTACCCCGTCCCACCTTGCCCTGGGGAATTGGCCAGTCCTTCCTTGCACCCCAGCCACAGAAACGCCCGTCACCCTCACTGTGCACACTCCCCATGTAACCCACCGTGTCCCATCTTCCCTTCTGGAGCCTCCCTTACCTCCTCCTGCAGTAAAGAGAGACTTTTGGACACACACCACACAATGGTGTGACCAAAATAAAACCTCCCACTCTTCACACCCCCGACAGGAGGGCAGCAGCGTCATCCCCCAAGAAATCTTAGGTCTGTGCTTCTGGAAATAACGCTCTGGTATGAGCACAGGGAGAGAAGAGGCACCTCCTGGGCAGATGCTCTACAGAGAGTTTGCATTTTCTGGTGGGGACCAGTTGCTCTTGGTCCTCTGACTGGGGAGTGATGGGCTGTGGCTGCAGCAGGAGCTGCCTGCCCGGGGTAGGACAGAGCATGGCTGTGAGGGGCCACGTTGCCCTCAGCGCACATCTTGGCACCACAGAGAATCAAAAAATCTATGTGATGCTTTGCGAGATGCGGTTTGTGGCACGTTGAGGTAATTTTCCTATTGGAGAGCTGACAAAATCTGCTTGAAATTAATGTACCAAAGAAAGAAAATGAGAAGCATACAGGCTTCTCTCCCAAGGAGGGCAGCTGACACCGAGCAGCCCAGGGCCATGCCAGCCTGCAACGCACCAAGCCCCTTTGCTGCCTGGATAGAGCAGCGAGGGCCAGCTGAACCCACTGAGCGAGACAGAAACCAAACACAGCAAGAGCCTGGGAGTGGAACTTGGCTTACAGGGCAAGGAAATGTTCCTGCTGTGTAAGGAACCTGGAGTTCATGTCCTCACCTGCAAGGACAGGGGTTTCACCTGGGAAACAGCTGATGCTCTTGCCAGCCTCTTCCTGAACAGAACCCTCGGATACTGGCTGCAGGGACCAAAAGGGGTGATGCTGTCATCGAATGTACGGGGCACAAACACAGTGCCAATAAAAAGAGGAGGATGTGAGGAGATGACTTGGGTTATGTGCATTCCCTGACCACGCACAGGTCCTTCGATGGCAAGTCCTATGATTTATCTCCAAGAAGAGCTCTGTGTCAGAAGAAAGAAAGTGGTAACAGCAGCTCCGCAAATTACTAAATATTTGGTACAGAGGCAGTTTGTCTCCGCTGAAGGGCTGAGGAGGAGGAGATGGATCCCAGCTGGAAGCACAGGCAGTAGATACGCTGCTCAGGTTCTCTCTGTCTGGCCAAAGAGCAGTGCCAGGCTTTAATCCCTGCAGCAATTAGCCTGGATTACAGAGCAGGGCTGCAGGGAAAAGGTTAATTAAAATCCATCAGGATGAGCATGTGTGGGATTTAGCAACTTTATCTTTCCGGTACCAGTTTGTTGAAGCTAATTCAGCAATTTTAAGAAGTGAAGAGACTGGAAGGAGACGAACCAAGGGGAGCAGCACACTGGGTTGCTGAAGCTACAGACAGAGATCAGAAGCTCGGGGCACAGAATGGTGAGAAGGAAAAACCCCAACGTGTTACGTCATCTCTTGCATGTTTTGCACAGCCCGGAGCACAAATGACCTGGAGACAGCAGAGGCCCCGTTACTCCACACTCCCCTTGCAGACCGGACTCAGCAATGGTCCAACAGCACAAGGAAGACGTGGGAGAGGACAATGCCTCATCCTCACTCTGCTTACCTGGAAGCTGTTCCCTCCTCCAGGATGGGGACGAACGGTACCTACCTCAGGCTGGTCTCAGCTTGGAATCCAAGTGACTCATGTGAGGAAAGAAGAAAGGTCATTTGGGGGCGGTCAAAATGCCTCCACACCCTCAGCTTTCATCTTGTTGTAAAACAGGCATTTGGGAAAGCCTCGAAGGCTCTTGCAGAGCGCTGCAGAGCTATTTGGGCTGGCATTCCCTCTGCTGCAGCCTCTCCTAGACAAACAGAAGATGCCCGTGGCTTCCCACAATACCTGTGCCACCCTCAGCAGCCGCGGCATCCAAAGGCACTTCAGGAACAGATCCGTTTTACAATAATCTCACAAAGTGAAACTGCATCAGGGAGCTGCTTTGCCCCAGTCACTTGCTTTGTCCTCAGCTCACCTTTGCTTGCCTGCAAGCGCAGAGGCTGGGAGAGTGGCCCAGCTCTCGTTTGTGCTCGCATTTCTGTCTCTGGATGGTGCTGATAATTAGGTCTTACTCAGAGAGGAGCAGAGGTGCACGTACCAACAAGCAGGCAGCCTGTCCCCGACTTGCTGCTATGCTCCCCCACTCAGAGCTTCTCCCAAAGCTCCATTTCACTCCATGTCAACAGAACACACACCAGTGTTACACTAAACATTGCTCGGTTCTCCTCTATGTATGAATATACAATAAAGCTGCTGAGGAAACACATACAGCAGTTTCTTGCGCTTGCTTTGCTTCTGCAGTTGGCTAATGGAAGAAACCTGGCTGCGCAGGAGCGCACGCTGCCTGGACTGGCAACTGGGAACGCACTTCAAGAAAGCCAGAGCATGGTACCGTTAAAACCATACTATTGAGAGAAGCTCTGTTACTGTCTGTTGAAAAGCTCAAGCAGTGAAGGAAAAATCATCAATCAAAACCACACTAATATGAAGTTTAGGATGAGCAATGCATCTATGATTATCTCCTCCTCCCTAACCATCTGCAGGCATGATGCCAGCTCCCTACCACCCAGCTCCTGCCATCCCACTGCTCCTATGTGCTATGGGGTCTCTACCTGCACATTGGAGGATGAGGGGCTGCAGAACAGGAGAAACTTCCCCCCAGCATCTCACCTCAGGTCATGTCTATCGAGGATCTATTTGCATTAAAAGCCAAAAAATTAAGTTCCCTGAAAAATAATCTTGTTTCTTGTATCAGCACCTGCAGAGCATGGTCCAGGCAGTGCTGGGAAAAGCCAGCAGCTCTGAGTGCTCCTGGAAGATTCAAGGCCACAACCCCAGCACCCTGCTAGGTCCGTGTCAGCAACTTGCCCAGCAAACACTCATCCTGCCATAGGAGAGGACCGAGGTGTTCACCCAAGTCAGGCTTCAACCCTCCAGCTGCTGGTTCTGTCAAAGGTACCATTCAGAGGAAATGTATTTCATGCTGCAACATGTCAAAAATTCACTTGTTTTTCAGAGACGGAAAGAGAGAAGAATAACTTTTTTCTTGTCTCCTGGTGTTCTCAGTTGGGTGGGGCTGAAGGCTGTGCTGGGTTGGATGGGGTTTGCTTTCTTTTGTAATCTGCACCTACTTCTCCATCAGCTATGTAAGATGTATCTTTTTGGAGGAAGGATATATTTAGCTTATCTGCGAGATTTTGGCTTGCAGATATCTGGATATTCACCCCTTTTCTGAACACAAAAAAACCCCCAGGCTCCTGGAAAAAGCAGCTTAGAGCTCCCACACTTTCCAGTGGCTATGTTACTTTTTTCCCCAGGTTCAGAGCACTTGCAAGAATGGCCAAAAGGCCTGGGTGAAGGCACGTTGCTTTTCTGCCTGGAGGTTTAAATGACATCCTTCCTGAACACATAAAGAACATCTCAGCCTTGCAGACTCAAAGATACCTCACATGAAAGCCAGGCTAAAGCTGCAAGTGTGCACGGAGCTACCTGTCTGTGGAGCTGAGATAAGTGGCATCAGGCTCAGGTGAACTCTGTGTCAGGGAAGGGAAGGATGGAGGTTTGTGTTCCAGGCACAAATCTGCATCTCGGGAGCTTGTCTTGGGGAAGTCCTATGAGCTAATGTAGCTGGATGGAGATCGCAAATGTGATCTGAGTTTGAGACAAACATCTCATTTATAAATAACACAACGGCAACTCACCCTGTATCCAAAGGTCTGGCACATCTCACAAATATACTGATATCACTTTTATAACCAACTGCTCGGGGCATTATTTATTAGGATTATCTCATGATGAGATAATGCATTCCTTGATGTCTACATGCATCCACAAGCATCCAAAGTCTTTAGCAAATTTCACATATTCTTCATTATTTCCTAAATCTTCAGGCAACCACAAACTTCATCTGTCACTAAGTCAGCTGAACACACAAAGAGGAAGAAACAGGTGTGAGTGTTTGTGTGTGTGTACTCACAGACTTACACCTCACTCAACATCCCCATCGACCATCACACAGAAATGTTCAACAAAACAGAGTGGACAGTGTCAAGAAAGTGTTTCTTGCCTCCTTGCAGTGCCTGAGATGGTGCAGCAAAAAGTGCAAGTTTCATGAAACAAACAAGCAAACTAAAGTAAACCTCTGGATGACAGGGAAGAACGGCACGTTTTGCTCCTTACTGAAGTTGATTGTCTACCTTCTGGTACGCTGGAATCTCCATCTGCTATTAGCTCCTGCTCCTGACTTTGTGACAGGGTGATCAAATGCTGGGTACCATCGGCAGCAGGGTGTGCATGGGGAGCACAGAGCAACTCCATCCCATCCCCTCCACCTGCTCGGTGGGAAACTCCAGCTGGCCAAGGACCATCTACACAGCAACAGGCTTGAGACGCCTTTGAATTGGGAATTTGCTTCTAACAGACACTGGTAAATCCATGTGTTTCAGCACAGAGAAGTAATCTGTGCGATGCAGCTCCTCTGACCGCATCTACCAGCTACAGCCCATAGACTCCGCGGCTCCCGGCTCCGGTCGCTGCTGCCAGAGGATTCCCCATGCACACAGAATGACACTGAGCAGTACCGAGCTCTGTCCTCTGCACGACTCCGCCAGGCAATACTCAGACAAACTTCCATCCTCTCACAGAGAGAAGGGCAGATTTCTGTCATGATAAACATTATCGTACTGTCATTTCTTGTCCCGGACCGGGGTGAGATCATTTGGAACTGAGGAAACAACTAATCCACACACCCTAACAAAACACATCCATTTGTTTTTTACAGGAATATCTCCCAGTAGCTCTGTAACCGTGCCGCAGAGCTGCACAGCAGCTGATGGGAAGACACTCTGGGTTCTTCCCCCTCTACCACGAGGGACTTTTCAGGATAATAAAACACAGGCAGACTGTGCCTGTACTAATGCGAAGTGACGCTACAAAGACAGGCAGACCTACAGCCAGGTCACCAGCTGGGGACTTCGCTGGCTGCCAGCCTGGGGCTCCCACCCGCAGCAGCAGCAGCAGCAGCACCTCCCGGGCTCTGCAGCCCCGCAGAGCCCCCCGGCCCCAGCCCGGCTCCGTACCTGCCCTCAGCTCGGCGAGCCCAGCTCCGTACCCCACACGGCCCAGGTAGCAGGGGTAGCAGTTCCTCCAGAGGTAGGGGTAGTGATCGCCGGCGCTCCCCGGGATGCTGCCCAAGCAGCCCCAGCACCCCAGCAGCAGCCAGACCCGTCCCATGATGGAAACCGAACCAAAAAAT
>WUAM01000017.1:1534189-1545729 GCA_024336885.1 Actenoides hombroni
GCCCCTCCCCTGTACTGGTGCAGGCAGGAAAAAGAAAACTTCACCGACCAACTCAAGCTCAAATGAGGAACAGCCACTGTGACTGCTCCAAAGAAAACCATAATATTACTGTTTCCTGTAAGACGGAACCTAGAATTTTATTTTACCTTTTTCATTAAATGAGAAGTAAGAATAGCTTATTGGATTTTCCAGAGGCGAGCTCAAAAGCCTCATTTAACTTTCTGGAATGTTTTGAAACAATGTGCTTGCAGGGTTGAGCTTGGGGAGAGCAGGGCCTGCTACTTTGAGATGTTTTAGCAGTCTTATTTGGCTGTAGTAAAATTCCAAATTAAAACCTGTGGTTTAGGCTGCAATGAATAGCATTCCACAAAAAAAATTTTGAAACACAGAGAGAAGCTGAATCCAGGAGGAAAAGAGCAATTTAAGGCTATTGCTGCAATGGTTTCCGAAGGAAGGTGGACTCCAGTCACGAGTCCCCTTTGCAGACCTTTTCAAGCAAGGGCAGCAGCTTAATGTTTTAAGGACCCCTTCAGCTCATCTTAACATTCACCAACTACAACAGTCCACATGCTTCTCATTAATATTTTGAGTTGAGCAAAAATATCTGGCCCAAAAAGTTGTCAGTTACTTTGTGGAAAAAAAATGTAACTTTTCTGAAAGATGCTGCAAATTTTTGAGAACGGACTGCAGAAGTAGAATCTGTGGAAACTGCTGATGTGCCACAGCCCCCCTGCCCTTTAACATGGACCAGAGTCCCTTGAGGAGACGCTCAGCATCTCCTCAGAGAGAGGACATGGGGCAGAGGAGGGACAGGAGGAGGAGAAATGCTGGAGGGGTATTACCGAGGGGCACCAGAAATGTCACTTGCACTCCCCAGGCCCTGTGAGGAACTGGTTGCCCCGTTGCCATCCTGCCAGATCTACCAAATACTCGTCCCCTTGAAAAATAACACATTGCCAGACATTATAAATTTCCCTTGCTGGCCTGGATGGGCTCCTTGGGAATACCCCCTCGGAGCAGTGACATTTAAGCCATCACAATGGCCAGTGTTGACACTTCTGTACATGTTTCCAGTAGTGTTGACATGCAAATATGAATGTTGCCACAGAGCTATGAAAAATGGTTTTGACCGACTTCCTCAGTTCAGTTAGGTTATTAAGACATTGTCTCCTTGCCTGGAATGTAGATGAATCACAGCGCACGCAGCTCTCCAATGACTCCCTGACTCCACAAGCACCAACCAAAGGGACCTTTTCACTGTCTTCATGACCTGGTAATTCCTCCTACTCAGGCACACACAGCTCCCAACACAGAGCCCTCGCTCCTCACCCTGCAGAAGTGAACACTGGCACAGCTGCTGATGCTCAACAAATTATGTGACAAACTTGTTCAATCTCATATTTTCTTAGACTGCTAAAAAAAAACCAAACCTAACGATGCGAGGCTCCGACTTTTCCAGACGTCTCTGTGGTATAACACTTGCATCAAAGGACATCGGGCTTGAACATAAACTGAATCCTGCTTATGTCATAAGTTATGCTTGGCCAGGTCTGAGCCAGCTCGAGCTTCCTTGTCACCTAATTTACTTCAGCTGATTAAGTACTAAGAGTTGCTGTGAGTACGGTAACATCACAATCAGCAGCAAATCATTACTGCTTCCTGCAGAATTAGCAGAGAGAACATTAACATTTCAAGGAGTTCTTGAAACAGGGACTGAGCTGGGCCGAACCTGCCACGCTCATGGAATTTCATTCAGATTCGGTCTCAGTGTTGCTAAATTCTCCTAAGAACCCAAACAAATTACAGCTGATGATGTGGTACTTCGCAGTGCTAAGTCCTGGAGTTAATTCATCCCTCCACAGGCACAGGTCAATAAACTTAGGTAACTGCGAGGGCTTGAATCTTCATCCAAGAATCACCCAAACCCTGACCCAAGTTCTGACATTTTTAAAGGATTCTACAGTTAAAAGGAACTAGCCAAGTGGAGAATATGAAAGCAGTCCAGAAAAATGCAAGAGGTGGAACATGGAAGGGGAGCCGAGAGGCACAGGCTGAGGGCCGGGGTGTGATCGTGGGGTCAGCACAGTGCTTCCCACCCTCAGCTACCTGGGGCTACTGTGGGAAAGGATTTAATCTTATTCATCAGTCTTAATGAAAGAAGATACCACAGGAATAGCTTAGAGGAAGAAACGGGAATGAGCACAGACTGGAAAAGCTACGAGCTTTTAGTTTTTCCAGCTGCAGAGTTTGAACTCCCTTTCCTTCCAGTTGGGAGGAAGGAACTTGAGCCCTCCTTGATCCATTTCAAGGGGAATTTAAAGAGGGGCCAGTTCCCGTAGTAAGGTGTTCTGTAATGGCACCTGGATTAACTGGCCCATGGCACTGGTACACACCAGCTCCCTGCACTCCTCATCGAGCTAAGGTTTGTCTGGCATGAATCCCAAGGTGATCTGCTCGAATGGTCTCAGAAGCTGAAAGAGGAAGGGATTATTCTGTGAGGTACCAGGCTAGGTCTGAGCCAGCAGCATGTACACACACACATGGACACACACATGGACACACACCACAACCCCGTCCTCTTGGATGCTGCTGGCAGAGAGAGATGTCAGACAGTGGGAAGGAGCTGAAGGGTTCTGGAGCTCAGAAGATGTTGCACGTGACCATCTCAACTTGTCACTACACCTGAGAAGTGTGCCGAACTTCTCAAGAATTTCTTACATTTCTTTGCAGTGTTGCAGGAGAGCATTTACACTTGTTTTAAGATCCCAGGCACCAGCCAACCAACCAACACCCTGGCATGAAAGAAATTCCTGGTTCTACCCCTCGCTCCTGCAATGGTATCCCCCACCTCCCATATTTCTACTGAGAGTGAATCAACACAACTTTACCCAATTCAGGGCAGGAAAAGCAGAAAGCTCTCCCTGAGCTGCCACATCCCGCTGTTTCTGAATAGCAGTTAGGTTGGGGAGTCCTTATGTAGCAAAGATTAATTTTTTTTTCTTCAAAAAATCTCCTACCTTAGAAGCAAACACAGCATCCTGGGAGTTTTCTGCCTCTCCACGCAAAGCATCCTGCTGATGTTACCGCGTAGCTATTTGTTTAGCAGATACTTCAAAGAGGAAGGCTCTGAAGAGGCCAGCTTGACATCACTCTGAGACAGGCAAGAGCCAGGACTCAAGTCACAGGGCTAAAGCAAGTAAACTGCTGGCCTCTGAACCCGTGACTCATCTTCTCGGGCCACCCTCAGAACAGATGCAAAGGTCCAAACCCTCCTGTCCAACACGGAGCCAACAAAGGGCTCCAAATATCTAACCTCATGTTTTGAAGCCCAGGCTGCTTTATTCAGCCTCCATCAGGACTACAATCAAGGAAAACTGAGTATTTTGCAAACAGTAAGCATTAATCAGAGCCTTTGGTCTTTTCTCAATGTCTGTACAAACCCAGATCTAATCCCCTCCACTCTTCTTCAGACAGAAGAGCTGCAGACAGAACAAACACAGGCAGAACGCGCGAGAAGCTCCAGGAGGATGACGGCACCGGGACCGGCCAAGGGGACTACTGAGCTGGGTGACCATCTCCACTGCGAGGAGAGAGGGGGAACGTGTGGGCTCTGGGGGCATGACTAATTACAAATAATTGCAAAAATAGATGTGAAGGTGTTCACATTGTCTATGCCCTCCCCCCCAAAAAAAAAAAAAGAAAAAAAAGGAAAAAAAAAAAAGGATTGTTTGTTCCACCAAAATCCTGAACCTCTTAATCATCTGAGCAGCTAATCCTCACCAGGGGAATTCTGGGGAAACTGAAAATATCTTAGCTTGGCTAAGATAAGGGCAGAGCTGTTTATTTCACACATCTCTACAGTGGTACGGAGCCAGGAAATACTTTTCAGCTATTTTCAACAAAACAAGACAAATGTACCAAATTGGCAAGAAAGTGACATTTTTCTGCGGGATTCTTTGGTGTCCGAACTGATATCCAGAGAAATGACTCTTTCCCAGTTTGTCAGCAATCTTTGATAATTATTTGGAATACTTTGGGACTCCTGCTAAGCAAACCAGTGCCAAAGTGAGAACCCCACCACAAGAACCTGACCATCCTAAGCCATCACCAGAGTACCCTGGAGTGGGAGTGTCAATGCTGCTGGGGAAGAGGTGAGCTCCAGACGCCTGCTCTGCAGGAGACCAGGAAAGGTGGCTTTCCCTGACACTGCCAGTGAGTGCTGGAACTGCAATTTACAACTACTCCAAGTAACTGTAGCTTGTTCTTGGCTCTGATAAGCAAATAGCTTTTTGCATTTTTCTGACGGCTCCAGCTGACTCGAGCGCGCAGCACTTGCACAGACACTAACGCCCAGGGAGAAGGGGACAGGGAATCTACAGCAGCACAGACGCAGGCTGCAGGAGCTGAAACAGCCACACAGCATGAGACTTGTTCTGAGTACCACAGAATCACAGACTGGTTTGGGTGGGGAGGCACCTTAAAGCTCCTCTATTCCAACCCCCCTGCAGGTAGCGGGGACATCTGCAACTAGAGCAGGTTGCTCAGAGCCCCGGCCAACCTCACCTGGGATGATTCCAGGGATGCGGCAGCGACCACCTCCCTGGGCAGCCTGGGCCAGGCTCTCACCTCCCTCAGCATCAACAATTTCTTCCTTCTCTCTGGTCTAAATCTCTTCTCTTTTAAACCCATCATCCCTTGCCCTGCTAAAAAGACTGTCCCCATCTTTCTGATGACAAAATTGCTCAGGTTGGAAAGGACCTTCAAGATCATTGAGTCCAACCTCAACCCCTTTAAGTACTGCAAGGCTGCAAGAAGGTCCCATCCCGTATTTTCATACAGATCCCATATAGTATTTTCATTTTACAAACACAAAATTGCATCTTCTCTTCCACTTTGCTTTGTATGCGGGAGATTTAAAGTGGAAGACGAAGAACGATGTGATGATATAAACTTGGAATGAGAAATCTCATCGCTTCTGACACAATAAAATATGCTCCATCGACTTCATACGGGCCAAGATTTCACCCTGAACATGTCACTTCTACCCAGGTCAGGCTTTCCTCCTGTGACCCAAGCAGGCAGCAGGAAGAGAGTGCTTTGGGTGGCTTAAACACCACTGGAAGCAAGCATGGCACGGGAGAGGAGCAGGAGAACCCAAAGCCTCTCAGTCGGGACAGCCCCGCGCTGGCAGCTCCCGCGCAGCCCCCCTGGGTGCAGCCCTGGCTGCAGGGCTGGGCTGGTCCCCTGGCCCCCAGCTGTACCTGTGCACGTCTTCCCATCCTGTGCCAGCCTCAGCCCCGCTCCACACTTGCAGTAGAAGCTCCCGATGGTGTTGCAGCACTGGGACTCGCAGCCGCCGTTCCCTGCATCGCACTCATTCACGTCTGGAAGAGAGAAGGGGGAGCAGATGAGCCAGACCGACCTAGGATACTGCAAAACTCTGGCCAGCAGGTTGAAGGAGGGGATCCTGCCCCTCTGCTCTGGGAAGACCCCCCTGCAGCGCTGGGTCCAGCTCTGGAGTCCTCAGCACAGGAGAGACAGGGACCTGTTGGAGCGGGGCCAGAGGAAGCCACAGAGATGATCAGGGTGCTGGAACCCCTCTCCTGTATGGCCAGACTAAGAGATTTGGAGGTGTTCAGCCTGGAAAAGAGAAGGCTCCAGGGAGACCCTGAACTCTCAGTTCAGTTCTGAGGGATGTAACAATGGGGGACTCAAGAGACCTGCAACCTTCCCCTCTACCTCTGAAGCATCCTCCTCCCCAGAGCCCACCTGGAAGCTATTGATAAGCCCTGGAGATGCTTTTCCATTCAAGTATTTTCATACCTCACCAAAATAAATGACAGCTGCTTTAATTAGCCCCCTCAAAATAGCCCGTGTAAGTTGCCAAGGCTGCCAATGTACAAGACACCAGCTGGCTACATGACCCCGGGCTACCAAAACCTGCAGGAAATAGCCCACAAGCACCAGCTGCCCAGGCTTTGTGGGAAGGGTGGGCAGTGGGCTCTGGCCAGGTGGTCAGGAGCCTCTCCCATGGACAAGCTGCAAATCCCAGCTCCTGCAGGGACTGTGCATCCTCAGTCCTGGGAGAAGCATCAAATGCTCAGCCAGGACCATTGGTCCCCGTCCCGGCCTCTGAAACATCTTCTGCCTGCAAAATGACAGAGGGAACAGAGCCTGGTAAGGAGGAAACCTTGCACTGCATCAGCGTTAGGATGCTTTATTATTTTCAGTTACAGATCAAAATCAACCTCAGATTAGGAAATGCCAAGTTTCAGTTAGACACGTGAAACATATGGGGAGGTTTCAAAAAGATTTATCAGTTGTTGGCAAATTCTTGACACTTGGCACTAAGCAAGGCACTCTAAAAATGCATTTGTGCTTAAGAAGCTACTTTTTTTGCTCTGTAAAGAAGCATTTCCTTCTTAAAAGAAAGTAGAAAAATGGAGACAAATACTGGTTTAAGGCATTTGGTCTGGATGGAAGAATAATGAGCTGTAGCTTTGCCAAAATCACATGCTTCAGCCATACTGTACTCCGTACATTTCCTTCTGCTACTGCTGACAAACGTTGGGTTTCTTTTGCTCCCCAGAGCCGAGAGAGCCCGCGCTCTGCCGGGGCCAGCCCCGCTCCCATCGGCTCCTCGCTCGGAGCCCAGGGCAGACGGAATGCTGGGACAAGCCGTGGGGACGAGGCTCAGTGGGGCACCCACAGCCCCCCGCAAGGCAGCGGGGCTGGGCTTGCTGCGGGATGCTGCAGGCAGCCGGGCAGCCCCCCAGCCTCGCGTGCCCTGTGAGCTTGGCCCGCTGGCAGGAAACCCAAGTGGCAGCCAGGGGAGCAGAGGCGGCTGCGCGGCCGTTGCTCTTCACTCCGCACAAACCAGGCCCCGGGTCGCTCCTGCGGGAACGCCAATGAAAGGTGTCTGCGGGGAGCGCACAAAGCTGTCAAGTCGTAAGGAATTAAAGGTTTTGCCGGCCAAGAACAGAGTTAGAGAAGGACAGTGATCAACACAGGGCTGATGTGATCAAAGAGACCCCCCATTTAATTCCCTCAACCTCTTCTAACTCCGTCCTGTCTGGGCTCAGAGTTCCCTAACTACTTCTGAAACACCAGACCGTGCAAGTTTTGTTTTACTTTTCTGAAATCCTAAGCCCTGCTAGAGCTTAACAAAATCCCCAAGGGTTTATATTCGCTTAATCCTCCCGTTGCAGCAAGGTGCCAGCATTCGGGGAGCCACGGCTCATTCCAAAGGCTTTGTGTCAGACACGCTGTGTCAGACAGGTTCCCAGGTGGTTGGCAGGAGGCTGCCCAGCCCTGCCCTCACCTTCCCTCTACGATGGATTTCACACGACAGGTGTTAAAAGTATGAATCCCGTAACTCTATAAATCCTAATTTGATTTTCATGTACTGTAACTGCTTGGATGCAGCATCTGTTTGCAGAAAGGCGTGTTATGGTCACAGCTGTTGGAGGAAGAGGTTTTTAAAACAGTTCTGGAAAGTAACTGCTCACCAGCTAAAGGCTTTCTGATTCTCACCGAAGACCGGGCAAGACTTGTACGTATTGTCCTGCTGTGAGCTGCTCTGGAGACCGACACCAGATCTGGCAGGTCCACAGGCAGGTGACACCACCGACCCCGTTTTACGTGTTACAAGAAAAGAGATTCTAAGCGCTCTGAGCAACGCTCACAAATAAAACAGAACATTTCTTGTTCCTGCTCCGGCCACTGTTCCTATAGCCATTATCACACAGGTTTTATTTCCACAAGCAGCATCGGTGGTTGGACTCACTGATTGGGCAATGCAGTATTTCAAAGAAATACTGACTTGTTATGCAGAGCAGAGGGGGAATTAGGAATGCGACCCTCCGGGACTTTGTAAAACTTAGAGGAGGCTTAAGAATTTGAAAACCTGATGTTTTAGAAGTTAAAAGGGCAGCTGGAGGCGATGCAGTGTCTGTCATGCTGAGTTAGGCAAGGAAAGAGTAAGAAAGGCTTATCGGTTTGAAGGTCTTTCCACTATGCAAGTAGCCTGCTAGGAGCATGCAGGGAGGAGGTTATCATCCAAAAATTGCCTGTCTTAGTCCTGCTCATCCTCATACTGTTTCATGGTTTAATAAGCCTCTTGCTCAGCTCCTCGCACAGCAGCACCTTTAAGCTACGCCTGTGACATCCATCTGTTGCTGCAGAGGGGACCTTTCTGAGGCCATAAATCCAGACTATGACCTTATGAAGGATTAGACAGAAACCATAAGGGGAGAGGGAAGGACATCTGAAACCCCACGGAACAAAGCCAGGGTGGGCAATAAGCAGTATGTTTATGTCAGATGAGTGTCTACAGAAACAGCAGCTGCATTTTGAAAGGATTCAAGCAGCTGGTTGCTCTGGGTGTGCTTTGCACGTCGGGGCTCATGCCCTGTGCTTCAGAGGTAAATGAATGCAAAACCCAACCACCCAGACAGACAGAAACCAGAAAGGTGCCTTCAGCTGAAAACCTGGCCTTTTTCTGGGCCCATACCAGGACTCAGTGTCACCCAGCTCAGAGCAAAGCCACAACTCAGCCATGGGCTTTTTGAAAGGCTTTGCTGCTCAGTTTCACAGACTCTGACAGAGAGGAGTCAGCCCCTGAGCTTGAGGGGCTCTGTAGCTTTGCTGGGTATGTGCTGGATACAGCTGAAGTCTGGCATGTTTGAAGGGGTTTTTTATTATTATTTTTTAACAGCAGCTTTAGTATAAAGTTCCCTTTAATCTTTTAAATGGACGCAATCTCAGCGGCTTCCCCATAAGCCCTAAGTTTCCCCAGAAGGACACAAGAAGAGCAGGAGTTGTTCTTGTCTCCACTTTCTGTACAAATAAGCACTGTGGTCAGGCTCTGCAAACACCACTTTCAGTTTCTTAGAGCTCGTATTTATCAAAGCATTATGACACTTCCTTCCTCCCTGACTGAAACATACAACTCATAAATAAAACGAGCGTTCCTCATCCCCCAGCTCACCACACGCTCTGGCATCACCACTGTCTGTCCACCTCATCCACCTCGACCCTGACCTCAAGAGCCCTGCACTGGCCAGGACATGGACTGGGAGGCTCTGTGTTCATTCCCCACAGCTTCTCCTACACCTGGATCACCCGTGTGCCAGAGCACACTCCTGTCCCCTGACACTGTTAGCATTTCAGGGCATTAATTGCTAATTACGGCAGAAAAAGTGGCTCTGAGATCTTAACAGTCCCATCCTTGATTCAAAAAGGCGGAGAGGCTGAGTTTAACACTTTTGCTGTCATCAATCTGGGGCTCTTTGGCCATCCTGAGCTATAAGATCTTTGGACAAAGGGTACCTTGAGGCTTGCAGTCGACCCCCCAGCACAGAAGTCTGAGATTTACTTTGCCTTTGCCAGGCAGCTATGAATCAGCTCTCACCACCAGCCAGGTGTCACGAGCCAAGAGTGGTAAAGGTCGGTCCCTAAATCAAACGTGAACCTCCTGAAGCTGCGAGCTAACCAGGAGCAGCTGTGCTGGAGTCGGTCCTCGCGGGCCCTCGGCGCGCTCGGGAGGAAAGGTTGTATATTATTTCCCGGAGGTTGTCGCGCATCTTTGGAACAATCCGTTTGTATTTCAGAAAGGTGTGATGGCTGCAGGCGTCCCCTGACTCAGTGTGCCTGGCCTGTGTGCCATAGGCCATCCCAAATCACAAACCCTCTCCTCCTTTCCCCCAGGCACCAGCACAGGAGGTGCCGAAGGTGCGGCTGCAGGAGCGGGTGTGGGTTCCAGGGGCTGGTTGCAGCTGAGACCCGAACCTGGCCCACAAACCACCTATTTCTCAAATCACCACCTTGCCTCAACCTTCTTTTCTACATCAGTCCTGCCTAGAGCTTTCTTGGGCTCATATTTCCTGACAAACTCAAAGCTCGGCTCAAGTTCACTGAAAGGTCTGAAATTCTTTCACGGAGACCAGGACTGGGTTTGAGCACAGAAAGGGCCGAGTTACCGTTTCCTACCGAAGCCACACAAAATGCACAGATCCATCACACTCCTCGCAGGGAGCCCAGTCAAAGTGTGTTGTTCTGGCTCAAGCCTCAGGCCTGTTCAGACTCCGTAATTCAAATCCAAGCTGAGGTCCCATCCAAGCTGGCCACCAACACTTCCAGGGAACACTGCTGAGTCAGTTCAGAGCTCCACGGTGGACGGCCAGTGTCTGGTGCACTGGCACTTCCCTACAGAGGACTCGCAGGGAGCTGGAGCATCCACGGTGCTCTGCTCACTCCCCTCCGTAGTTTCCCTGAAGACCCTTGAAACCAAGTATGGGTCGCCTCGAATCACACCCACAGGCTCCACCTATACTTGATTTCTAAGGTCATGCAGAGTGGGTGTCAGGCAGCTCCCGGAAACCTGCTCCCCAAGAAAGGCTTCTTCCAAACCTTAGTTTTAATTCGTACATTTACTGAAGTGCCATGTAAATGCAAATCAATTCAATATGAAACTTAACTTCTTACAGGATTTCTGTTAACACTTGGGCTTCAGTTAATCTGTTAGTAAAAATCACTTTGACACCTTTTGCTAGGAAAGGCTTGAAATAAAATACAGATAACAGCAGGTATTCCTATTCTTTATGAGACTCCCCAACTCATTTTAAGGAAAGCAGAATTCAAGCACATCTGGTATTTTATTTATGGAGGTTACACACTCCCACATGAAAGAAACCATCCACTTAAAATGATAACAAAAAAACCCCTCCACTTTTCCATCTGCCTTTGGGCTAAGAGACCATTAACATTCACAGCCTATTGTCAAGTGACTTTACAGCACCTTGTAAAAAGTCCTGAAAGAAGCTGAAATGCCAAGAGGCCCCGTTTGGTAGCATCTGGCTTTCCCTCCGACAATGGCTGCCCCTTTCCAGCAGACCCAGAAAACACACCATGAAGTGACAGACTCATCTCACAACTCAAAAGCACACACATCAGCCAAGTTCTGGTGGCTCAGGGCAGAGAATGTGGCCCCCAGTAGAAAAAGGAACATCTTTGTACATTATTCTGATGACCGGTAAGAGGTAAGTGCACTCCAGACCACACAGATCATCTCAGCTATTTGCACATTCACAGTTCCCTAGAGAGAAGGACCAGGGTCCAAACTCTGCTGTCAATGTGCCAACTGCTTACCCATCCCAGCAGGTAACTTTTTATGTAGCTTAATTTCCATTAACTGAGGAAAAAATCACCCGACGTGGAAGGTGAGAGGAGCTGGCAGGAGATTTCCTCGTGTTCCACTACCAGCTCTTCCCAGCTGAGGATGCCAGCCCTGGAAAGCGCTGCGGTAGCACCGCGATAGCGGAAAATAACTTACCAATTCCCGACGGCTACCAGGGGACAGGTCCTCAGGACACCACTGCCACCAACAGCCCGGGGCATGGGCAAAGCCTGTGAGCATCATCTCCACCTCCGGGAGGTATAGTATTGTATACATACAGCTTTATGTAGCTTCTATCTGTAATCTTGGGGGGTTTAACTGAAAAAGACTCTGTAAGATTTAAAAAAGCATTTCCGCCACACCC
>WUAM01000017.1:1569340-1601174 GCA_024336885.1 Actenoides hombroni
CCCAGCAGGTTATATAAAGCCAAGCAAGTATTTAAAACCTAACTTAGAAATATGAAAAGGGAATGTTCTCTCCAGGTACTCAAATGATTCTTTAGAATTAGCAGATGCTTTAGGTTCAAGCATCAAAGCTCACGGAAGGTCCAGGCAGGCTCTTTCCAGAACAAAAGGTGACTGGCTGTAGGAGGCATTTTCCTATACTCTGGGTCAGTTACAATCAAAATCGCTTTTACAATGGAGCGGGACACGGGCAGCTTTCATTCCCCTGACAGCACGGCAGGTCGGATCCTAAGAGCTTTGTTGGGTCGCCTGCCTATTACTTAAAACGAAAGCTGCTTTTCTGTGGCGAGGGTAGGAGTGATCCCCCAGACCAAACTCTGAGGAGACCAGAGCCCCGTTATGCAACTAGGCGGAGAATGAATAATGCATCGCAGGGAGCGTGCGATTCTGCCTTGATGGTGACATTTGTTTCTACACGTATGCCCAGATAAAGCTTTGTTTGGTTCAGGAGAGGATTTTGCTTTGCTCTCAACATCTCAAAAGCAAAGTTTAAAGTTAAATATTTCCCCAGCTGGATGTGGCCACAGCGTTTAGGGGCAGGAGCTGGGAGCTCCACAGCATCTGGCTCCCATGTCAAGCAGGGCAGACTGGAGGGGGAGGCGGGAATATGGGGCCCATGAGGATAATGCTGCCTCCTTCTTCTGCAATAATACCATAAAATCATCTTACAAACTAATATTTGCACATCTCTAGCCTGGCTCACATGCAAATCTGAACACAAACTGCAGCCTTCCCACACAGCTGGGAAGGAGATACTTCCATGCCTGTTTTGCAGAGAATTACACCAGAGCAAACACAGAAGGGGATTACAGGCAGCCACAGGATCCCAGAGTCTCAAGTTCTGGGTCTCTACTTCAAACCTGATGAGTGCACCACTTCAACCACCCAGTCTGCTTTCTCCTCCAGGGCTGATGCTGTGACATCTCTTGCTGGATACCACTGGTCCTGAACCCCAACGCCCACCCTTTGGCTGAAGGAGGGAGCAGATGCCGGGGAGGGCTGCAGAGATCTCTGACCTCTGGCAGGGGTATCTCAAGCTCAGCAAGTCTTAAAACCAACAGATCTAGTACCCAACACGTGCACCTTTGCAAGGCAGTTGAGGAGTCGCCTCCCTTTACACCGCACAAATCCCGCTCTCGGCCGTGGAGCGGGGCTCGGCCGGGGATGACACTCCAACTAGCGACCGGGCACTGCCAGCCAAACCTCATGGCCTTCTGGAGCACAGCACAGGAGCCCAGTTTCTCAGCCTGTGTGCTATTTGCCAAAGGCCGCCTCGGCCAAGGAAGCAGCTCTCACGAGTGCTGAGTAAGACCAACTAGGCGGCAAATTAGCCATCACCGGCACATTCAATCACACAGACAGCAATTACTGGCTCTTATAATGAAAAGTCCACTCGGGGCTTGGATTACAGCTTTCCAGTGCTTCTGCCAATGGCATCATTTGAAACAACCAGTTTGGGCTTGATTTTGCAAGTTGAGTAGCATTTGGCAACTGGATAAATGAATGCGACTCTGAAAACCCTTTCACGCTGCAAGGAGGAAATTCTCCACAAACAGAAAACAACACACAGCGCTTCCTGGGCAGCCACAGGAAAATCTTTCTGATACACGGTTTAAATAAATAAAAATAAAACCCTAGAAACAAAGATTAAAAAAAAAAACCCAGTTGTTTCAAAAGCCATTTTTAGAGCATTTGCTGCAGGCACAGGACTTGAAACCCACAAAAACCAACTTTGCCTTTAGAAAAGCGAATGAAGAATCTGGTTCGAACAGTGTGGTACTTACGGTAGAGACAACCGGCATCGCCTCCGAGCTGCGACCACCCCGGGCAGCACCTGTACACAGTCTGGTGTTCCACCTTGTACACCTGCCTGTAGCCCGTGTAATAGGCGGTTCTGAAACACAGCAAAATGAGACACCCCCCAGAAAATGTCAATTCCTGCAGAACGAGGGACCTGGAAAGAACAGAAGTTGTAACTCTGGCTGCAGATGTAAATAAACGGAGGAATTTGGGTTTCAAATGTGCTGACCTTTTTTTTCCACCTGGCCTAGCAATGATCGCTGATGCTAAGAAAATACTTCTTAATTTACTTTAATCGGAAACACGAGAGACTGGAGCGTCCAGGTCCTCAGAACACCCTGGGCTCTTTTCTCCTTTTCTTAACTATGTCACAGCTCAGAGCTCCTCTCTTAAACTCCTTGTTAAGAAATTAAATTTAAATTTTAAGAGCAATGGGTATTTCAGTCCAGGTTTAATGAGCATGAGCAAGGGTCTCCAAGGGGCTGGAGAGCTGAAAAATCATCAGAATGATGATGGGAACATCAAGCTACTGCAGAAGCTCTCCATGCCACTGTGTTTTAAACAGCTCCCATGGGTTCAGGCTGGCAGAGCCAATTCCCTGATGGAAAGGGCTTTGGCCTCCATGGCCACACCACACACGTGAGCACGTCTCTCCCATCTTCCAGAAAAAGCCAGAAGCATTCTCCAGCCCAGCCTAGTACCAGAACCTCTCTAGAAGTGGTGGCCACAGCCCCAGCATGGGCTTGGCAGGGGATGCTGTGCTCAGGTAGGAGCTGAGGGTCCCTTTAACAACTCTGACTGGTGACTTACAGGGTGGGAGTTGGGGCAGTAAAGCAGGGATTGATCTGCAGCATAAATAAATAAAAGCGACACTTCTTTCCTGGAAATCTGATGCTGTGTACATGTGAAAATTGAAACACAGATAAAACTTTTGAAGCTGATTTGTAAAGAGCTCCTTTGGCAGAACATGAAACTACTGCACCAAAGCAAAGCAGACAAACAACAACAACAACTTGGCACAGCAGATGTCTTGTACATGTCCACTGAAAATATTTACCCTAACTCAGTCTAGTTGTTTGATTTCGTCTGAATGTTTCTACAAAAACCCCTTAAATAACGTGTACCACTAATTCCTGTGAAGGAAACCTTCGGCTTCTCTTCTGTGCCAACCAGCATATGGAAGCACAGCTGAGAAAAATAAAAGCAGATACCAATTTTTTTGTACGAGCTGTTAACAAATTATGAAGGAAATAATCATGTTCCAGAAGCAGCTGAGAAAGCAATTTACAGTCACTCAGGCACCAGGACAGCCAGCAATCAGGCGCAGGTCCATCTGGATCCTCTTGGCACGGGGAGCTATCGCCCAGCCCAGGGCTCCAACGCGGTGTCCGGGTGCACTAGAAGCACAAGAGGGCACGGTGGGTGCAGGTGGTGCTGAGGGAACGAGCATTCACTGGTCAGGCTGTTCTGGAAAACACCATCCTTTTCACCCAAGCCGAGAGAGCCTGCACGGCAGCAAGCTGCCCCCTCAGCCCTGAAACCAGGAGGAAGATGTAAGTCCATGAAATGGTCCTGTAGGAGAGCTCAGGACTAACCCTGGGCTCCTTCCTGCCCCAAGCAGCACCCCGAACACCCTCATCGCCACAAGCCTTGGTGAGCTCCATCAGACACTTCAGATCCTTAAGTCAGCCCAAGTGGGTTCTCAAGGAGATGCAAATATTTTGACAGCCTCAGTTGCCTCTGGATATCTGAATGCTGCAGACTGGAAAGAACCACACAGGAGATACTTTATCTTCAATGTTTCTGTTTTCTTTTGTGTTTTAAGGAGTCCCTGGCAGAGAAAACGTTGAATGAGCCAGAACTAATGGAACCCAGGCTTAAAAATCCTGCTGTGTCCTGCTGCTGGAAAATCCACTTCCAGCCCCTCTGGGACAGCACCGTCATTCCTCCAAGTTTTGTTACCGAGCTGAGCAAAGCTACCTTCTGTCATGCCCTAATTCGGGAAAGTTACACAACCAGTAGCAAAACCACCACTTTTGCAGGAAGAAGCTGATGTGCAGCCCAGGGGACTCTCAGCTCATCTGCCAAGGAGCAGACACTGCCTCTCTGAGCGGGCAGGGCCCGTGTCCTGGACGTGCGGAGCAAGGGTTGTTCTGATTTTTAGGAAACGTTCCAATCCAGTAATCTAGGCACAGAGAGAAGTCCTGTAAACCCAAAGGCTACTGGGTTTGGGATGCACAAACTCAGCAGACAAGCACCCTGTCCCCAGCTGCCACAGGCCATCCTCCCTCCTCTGCCCACCTCCCCTAAACCGCACTTATGGTTTAAGCGAAGTGCTGGGACTGTAGCAGTGTCTGCAGCACCCCAAGCTGCCCGGGAACTTGAGGAAATCAGCTGTAATGATTCTGAACCCTGCAGGCCAGTGACCTGTGCTGCAGCCCCTGCAGACACCTGCTCCTGCTGGGCAGCAGCGCTCAGCAGTGCTCCAGGAGAGGAAGAGCAGATGCTGGATTTTCCGAGCCCTGTCCGTAAACTCAAAGTCACCGAGTCCAGTTTCAGGCCAGCTCTGTGCGTGTCAGATCCTGGAGCTGTTAACACGTTTCCTGAGCCCTGTGCTGCCGGAGACGGGTCCAACTGGAGCAGCTCCAGACGTGGGCTGAGCAGCCTCCCCGGGAACGCCGAACCCACACGCTCCGCTGCCCTCGGCCGCGCAGCACAGGGGAGCTTGGCAGGAGATCTTCCCTCTCTTGGAACACGCTTGCCACAGGAACTCCCAACAGAAGTTCAGTGAGGGCATACGGGACAAAATCTTGCCTGAGGACAGTTCTGCTGATGGTCCTTTTTGCTGCCGTGCTTGTAAAATTCCTGGTGGGAAATCCCTCACAGCATCCCTAGGCCTCACCTCTTTGTTTTCACCAGGAAGAGAGTTCAGCACTAGCAGTTCTGGTATTTATAACGAGGCACGACAGAAGGTTGTTTTCATTTCAGTTCCTTGATTTACAATGTCAAAAACCTACATTAAGGAACGAAAGGGACAGCTGGGTCTGAAGAGTTCCCAGCCTTTGAAGTGGAACCAGACAGGGCACCTATCATTTCAAAGTCCTCTCTTAAAACACGGTCAAAAGACGGACTCTGTTTGCTCCTTTATTACCACGACAGAGATATCATCACCAAGGTAATTACTGGCAATTACAGGTTAGGAGGAATTCCTAAAGTCAAGACTTGAAAGCTGTCTCCTAGTCCAAGGTGCTTCTTTGAAACTACTACTATCATTATGATTTTGTGAAGGCTTGTAACTGCCTAATGAGGCTGGAAAAGCAGGCAAGAGCACAGGAGAAGGTTGGGCACATTGTAGTTTGGCTGCTGTGTCGGTAAGAAAAGTGCACTATTTGCACTGTTGCACTTTTGCAGCTCTCCCTCCGCAGCCCCTCCATGCTTGGACTCCCAACTCCCAGTAAAGGCAAGTCGGTGGCTCAAGGGATGGGACGATGAGCTGAATGACCACATCAGTTTTCTGCTCAGAGTACCTTCCAACTTGCACAATGGACAGGTTTGGTTTGGTTTTTTTTTTAGACCGTGCACAAACCACATTTGGACCCAGCTACTGCCTTTGGCTTTGTAAAACTACAGAGGCCTTGAGAGGTCTCTGCTTTGAAGCCGAGACCTCCAAAGGTACAGGAATAATGCACGAGAAGCTATTAAGTCATTTCATTAACAAGGCCCAGTCATAGGAAACAGATGGAATACAGCATCAGAAGACTTGGAAACAGCCAAGCACAGCAACAGAGCTTCTTTAGAACAGAAGTGATTCAGCTTCACTTCAGGAATTCCTTAACAGCTTAAAAACTCGCAGTATCACTAAGATGCCTGGTAGGGTCAGAAACCTCTCCAAGCCAGATGCACATGGGGTTTACAAAATCTCTCAGTCTCCTGGGTTTAGCCAAGAAAAGCACCTAATAAACCAGCTCTGCTATTCACAGCTGATCTGTGGGTTCAGAGTCACATCTCTCTCCACACACAGCTCTCCACTCCCATCAACTCTTAAATGAGCTGCTCCCTTACCCCAGTGCCAGACTCGCTGAAGGCCACGTACCCGGCACTGGGTACCTGCTCCTTTCTGCTGCTCATCGAGAACAGCCACAGTCTTGCTGTCTGCTCACTAAGCCTCCTCAGAGGGTACCCAGCAGTTTTCAGCTTTGTCTCCTGACTGCAGCCTGGGAAGCAGGACGGGCACGCACGTGGCAGTTCCCATCCCTCACCTCCTGTCCCCAGAGCCTGCCAGCTGTGAAACGTGATGGGCAAAGCAAAGTGACCAAAGGCTGACTTCCCAGCTGATGCAACCTTCATCACCCAAGGAGCAAACCAAGCTCAAAGGAAGAGCACCTACCTCCGCTCATAGCCCGTGCACCACCGCCGTCCTCCGCAGTCCTGCTTCCACACTTTGAGGGTGCGGGTCAAGGCCTGGACGCAGGGCTGCCGGTGCCCCACGATCGCCAGCTCCGGCTCCGCACAGACGTTTGGCCTGGCAGAGAAACATGGAGGTGTAGGGGGTTCTGCGAGAAGAGCACGGTGCTTCCACCACTGCAGCACCCACCAGCTCGGGACAGCTTCGTCGCTTACTGAAAGAGCAGGCGGGTCCTCCACAGCGTGCAGTGGTTGTTGCCTCCTCACTTAATTAAATGGGTGCAGGGAAAAGAAACCTGCCAGGCCAGCTGGCCAGCAGCTGCTGTCAAGTGCAGCCCGCTCACCTCCCCCCAGAACTCTTGGATGTAATGCTCTTGTGAACAGATAGATAACATCATACCTAGATAACATCGTACAGAAAACATACAATAGTATCACCTGTCATTAGACCTTTGTGAATCAGTTAAAAGTTAGAGAACTCCAAGGTGGACACGCAAACGTGGTTGTGGGTGGGAAACTGCCACAGCGAAGGGACACGCTGAGGAGTCATCCCGCGCTGGGAGCCAGTGGCAGCCACGGGAAGCCTGCTCTGCCCTGAACCCTGCTCAAACCCCAGACATGCACCCCGAGAGGCTCACGGACAGAAACCAGCACCTGAAGGTAGAGGTTTTTGCAGCATTGTAGCATAGCAAACTTCACTGAGATCGAGACGCTACTGGAATTTCATACCTCTAGGTCCTGGGACACCCTACAGCCCACTGGGAAAATGCAGCAGTTACTTTTCTGCTGGTACATTAAGGCTAAAAATTAGCCTAAAACCAGAGAGAATGGCTCAGAAAAGAGGCAGCAGCCTAAACAGTATGGTAGCAAAATAATTTCTGTTTGCCCACTCTGTTAATGAGGAATGCAGAGGCTTGCTTTGCACCTAGGGACTATTTTCCTGACTATTGTCATTGCAAACCCTGATGCTATCTGCATCTTCTGACAGTGTTTGGGGAAAAAAACCTTATTCTGCCACTAGAAATTTTATTCTGCAACATCATTTTATTAATACTGGTTTAAATCAGAATGCAGTTTGCTGGCTTAGAAGCTTTCTCGCTCATGCAGAGCTAAGGGCTGCAAGACTAAATCGAGTAAATAAAGTGAACCTATACAATTCAGCGAGCAAGAAAGTAAGGAAAATACCATTTGTGCTTTATTTCTTTTCAAATCCTAACTCTCTTTCACTAAGAGTCAGTAGTTTTAGCTAATAATGAAGAGGGAAACGTTTCTCCCTGACCTGGCAAGTTATGGGCCACTCGTTATTTGGGACTCCTTCTGATGTTTCCGGTCCTTCAAAGGGACCAAGAGTTTTCACAAAAATACTTTTGATAAAAGAAGTTAAACTAAATTATTTGGATGTGGTGAGGCACAGAGATCACAGCTGGCATCCGACTGCTCCAGGATGTTCAGTGGCACGGCTGTGACCGGGGGCCTGGCAATGCCTTTGGGATTAATGTCACATCTCCTGCCCCCTCAGGATTTGCTCTCCAACCAAACCTCCTCTTGTCACCCCCATGTGCTGAGCCTGGCTCGCAGAGCTCCGCACACATCGTTTCACCAGCACCAGGGTCCCCGGTGCTCGTGGCAGCTGCCAGAGGAGCTGCTTCGCTCCGTGCGCGCGTCCGTACGCGGAGGGCTGCAAGCTGCTGCCAAGAGGGTATTTCCCTACCCCTGGCCTCTGCCGCTAGCCCGCGGGCCCAGAGCACGGCCAAAAACAGGACTGAAGGGAGCCACGAGAACACGGCTGGCAGCAGCACCGCTTTGGTGTGATTTACTACAGCGGAAAAAAGTTCTGGTGTGCCCCAGACAGGGGCTGTGTGTGTAACGGCGCTGGCAGCAGTGCCCTGCGGGAAGGGGTGGCAGTCCCAGGCACTGGCTGTTTCTTTTCTCTGACACTTTGGCACACATCTCATCTCCAGTGTCTCATCCAAGAAGTCCTAAAAGTACTTGTCAAGGCAGGAGCACAACATCTCTGACAGAAGGAGAAAGGGCATCTTCTTACAAAACCTTTATCTGCTGAAAAGGAGCCCTTTTCAGTCCCAAAGTTAAAAACCCCGGGGGGAGTAGCCTGGAGCTAGCACACCATGCAACACTGGGTTCATTTACAGAGAGAATTAGAACAATCCCCCCGCATCGAGAGATCATCTTCTGGCAGGAGACCAAATTTGCAAGGAAGTTTTCCAAAGAAGCCAAATGATTAACACCAAACTGTAACTGTAAAATTTAATTAAAAAGAACGGGCGACGCGCTGCCAGAGAAACAGCAAAAGGGGCACAGAAACATGCAATAAGAAAGAGATACGTGAAGTGCAGTAAAACCAGCAGGTCTGTGGAGAAAGGTCAAACTATTTACAAAACAATCACCTCTTGTGCTCACACAACAGCAACACTTCGGTTAAAAACAGTGAGTGGCCTCCTGCAAGCAAAGACTATGCTGATTTTCACATTTCTAGCCCCCTTTATGTATACCTGGTACCAGATAAAGCAACACAGATCAGCCCTCCCCCCCCTGCCCCTCACTCTCCCTGCTCACCCTCGATTTTAAAATACTGTATGTAGCTCCTGCTTCACAGTTCCCTGCCCTATAGAAACATTCCGATTCTCTCTTCTTGCTACTCACATATGGGGCTGGAGTTTGTTCCCAGAAGGAAGAGAAGACACTCGCAGCGCAAGGATGAATGACAGTGCCACCGCATGCAACTCCATCGCAACAGCTCCTCTCTCTCCCCCGAGGTGCTTCCCGTGGGTGCCTAGAAGGTCTCACAGCCTTCTCCAGCACGACTCGCAAGTTCCCACTCCGCAGAGGAGGACGTTCCTGCCTGCCTCCTCTTCCCAACTTGCTGGTGCCTCTTTTTCTTGCAAAGGACAACGCAATCGGAGCGCACGGGAGCCCTTGCACAGGGAGGGCAGGCTGATCGCTCCTAGAGGCTTCTTCCCATGTGGGCTCAGCTCAGCGAGTTCCCTCAGTCCATGGGAAATGATTATAGTGCAGATTGCCGCTGGGCTTTTCCCAAAACCAAGCCTGGTTTCTTATGCTCATTTGCTCGCAGTGAAATGTACTGAACAGACTTTTCCTTCTGGCATTTGCTTCCTGACAAAGCCCAAAGACCTGGTGGCTCACAAGACCTGGGTCCTGTCCAGCAACGCAGCCCCATATGGGTTTAGCCGATCTGGAGTCGCAATCCACTTCAAAAGGCAGTATAAAAATCAGCGCTCAGCACGGGAAGGGAAAAAGGCGGGGTTCTCTCCTGCACCCCGTGAAGTCACCTCCCCGAGGGCTTTCCCAAAGGCAGGCAGAGTGCCTGTCTACCCCATCTGCATAGGGGAAGCCGTCCTCCTGCTCCAGCTCCTCCGCAGATGGGCTCCGGTAACTCCTGCACACACGCACATGCACTACGAGCAGCTTCCCTGCCTTTCAATGGAGTAACAAAACTTTCCTCCTGCCTTTCCCAGGTCTAGCCCCTTTCCCTCATGCTCTCTTGTTTCTTTTCATGCTGACAGTCAGAAATCCCTCCCACCAGCTGTGTCCAACCCTGACGAGAGGAGGGGGGAACCCTGCAGAACAGTAGCAGAAATGATGCAGGTTTGGCTCTCGAAAGACAGCTCTTTTGCACTACCCAAGGCCAACTCTGAACACACCACCCCAAATCCCTTCCCCAGCAGCTCTGAGAACATCCCACAGAGACCTAATCTTCCCCATGCCCTCCGACAGATAGCAAAATCCATCAGTTCCCAAGGAAATGCTACTGTTCATGTAAAACAGGCAGGGACACATCTGACCTGCACTCGGCTGCCCCAGCGCTGGTAAATAACCAGTTCTTGGGGTGGTGGGAACACACCGGGCAAAGAGGGAGCTGGGGAACAAGATTACATTGCTGTCTGCCTATCATGTCAGGAACCAGCACAGAGGATTTGGCTGGAGCTGGGTGACAGTCCACCAGCCCTTGTGAAATGAGGAAAAGGAGAGACGTGCCCAAGCCCACCTCTGAGATGGTTTGCTGCCGAGTCTCCTCTTCCAAGAAACTGCCACAGGTATCACCAGCTGCTACTGCCAGTCTTGGCAGTGGTGGTGAGGACCAAGGAGCCTACAGAGAGCCGAGATGTCTCCTGCCTGCCTTCCTGGAAGGATTGGCACACAGCACCTGACAGCAGGGTCGGGAAGAAGAGAGCAGAGCAGGGATGTTGCACTAAACCCCTCCTGCCTCAAGAAACTGCCAACAAGCTCTCACCGTGGGCACCAGGGCAGAGGCTGGGCACTGCCCCACTGGCCTGGGACAGCCCCAGGCAGCCCTGACCTTTGGTAAACACGAACTTCTGTGCGAGAGGCAGGACGAGAGGGTTTGGGTCATTGCAGTGCCCATGCCGCGCACTGACTTTGCTACTGAAAGACAATGATGACATCAAAGTCATCACCGAGCCAGCAAAGTCACCAAAAGCTGTCAGCTCCTGGAAGAAACCGAGGCTTTTTACACTTTAACCCTCCCAAAGTCACAGCAGTTGCATAAATCATTTAGGTCAGAGAAAAGAGCGAGTAAGAGGCGCTAATGTTTTCACTTAGCTGTAAAATATCTGCCAAGCCTAAAAGATGGGAAGGCATCTTTCATTCTTCCTAAAGAAGAAAGGCAACTACATAAAGATGTTTTATAATGATGGAGAGCACTCTGGGATACAATAAATTCAGGCCTCCTTTTTCTTGTCAGGACTTTAAAAGTTAGAACTTTTCTTAGTGTAGGAAACCATTAACACTGCTCCCAGTTAGTCTTTCTGTGCTAACTTACTACTGCTACCCAAAAGCTTGCTTTACATTTACCTGATTCTCTCCTTGGGTCCAGTTTTGTCACGCACAGTGCTGGGTACGCGGTACCTGGACTTACAAGATGTCCAGGTGAAACCTCGGGGCACAGTGAGACACCAGAGGGTCAGGGAACTCTGGCCACCAGCCCAGCAGGCAGGGAATGGGCAGAACCTGGAGTGTGGCTCCCTCTCCAGGACACAGCTCCATGGCCAGGGACCAGGCTCAATCCCAGTGCAGCCACAGCCCCAGGCTGTGCCTTGGGTGACAATCCTGGCTACCACCCGGGCAGGAGATGCCGAGAAGAGGACCCAGGTTGGGTCTGGCCAGTGGTGCGGTCATCCTCTGGCCATGGCCACCTCAGCAGGTTGCGTGCAGGGAGCAGAGGAAGTGCCAATGGAAGGAGTCGTGCTTCAAGCACGGCGTGAGACAGCACCGAGTGCTCAAAGCCAGCTCTGCAACCCTACGGTAAGTCACTGTAAAGAAAACAACGAGGTTTCCCATGCGAGCGAGGGCTGCAGAGTGCAGCAGAGGATTCGTGAAGCACATGTGAAAGATGGATATCTGAAACCCAACACTGTCTGGGAAGTCAATTGAGTATGTTTTCAATTTTGTACCATTTCCCAGCACAACCGCCCGCTGAAGATGTCATCCTCTGGCTCAGGGTGGAACAGCCCTGGAACGTGGTCAAAGATACGATGAGGCTCCGTAAATAGCGATGATAAAATCTGCAGCAATGCCAGAGACCTCAGAAACGTAAACATTAACTTGCCATTCAGTCCCTAGCATTATTTAACCTTTGCTATCAAGTATTCTGAAAGTGGCATGGGCTTTAGGGCTCTAAACTCGGTTCTCCATCGCTCTGTCACCTCCCTGTGCTTCCTCTGCCACATCCCACCTGGAAACTTTGACCAGGTGGTACTGAAGGATTTTGTACATCTGACTGAGGTGTTTTTCACAGTAGCCTCTGCAGATCCCCAGCTCTCATTGCTTCATGGGTACACAGGACTTTGCATCCAGACTCCCCGAGCAGAGGAGCACACGCATTTGGCTAAGCCCCAGGCTTCCTACATATGTTCCATACAACACGTACGTGCTGGAGGCCAGCATCCCTTCCCCCTCCCTGCCGCCCTGCCAGTGGGCAGCTGGCCAGGGCTGGGAACGACGGATGCCTTGCCATGCCCCGAGGTTTCACCTGGATGTCCTGTAAGTCCGGGTACCGCATACCCAGCACCATGCGCACCAAAGCTGGACCCAAGCAGAGGATGAGCTGGATGCAAAGAAAGCAAACCCCAAAGGGTTGCAGTTCTAAGTTAGTGCTGGAACACCAACTGGGAGCAGTGTTACGGCTTCCTACGGTAAGAAAAGCCCTTTTGAAGTCCTGACAAGAAAACAGAGGCTGAATTTAGCGTCTCCTCAGCCCAGAAAATCCGGGGCAGAGGAGACAGGCCTCGTACAGCGCCGGGCCGCAAGAGCTGCAGAGCGGGACGCTGCAAACCCCCCGCTCCCCCGCCGCACCATCGCCGCCTGCCCCGGTGCCAGCGCTGCGGGGGAGCCCGGCAGCTCCGGCAGCCTCGGGCGGGGGGGGAGCGAGGGGAAGGCGGGCTCGGCTGCGGGGTCACCGCTCCGCTCCGCCCCGGAAGGCGGCGAGCGCCCGGCCCCGCCGCGATGCTGCAGCTGCGGGACGCGGAGGAGAACGGGGGCCCGGCCGGCAGCCCCGGCAGCCCCGGGGCGGCAGCGCTGCTGGTACCGGGGGAGGCCGGGCAGCCCTCGGAGCCCCCAGCCCCGGGGCCGGCCCGGCAGAGGCTGCGCCCGCTCAGCATCCGCACCGCCACCCGCGCCGGCCGCCTCCGGGAGTACTTCGTGTTCCGGGTACGGCCCCGCCGCCGGGCCGGGAGGGGCGGAACGTCCCCCCGCAGCTGCCCGTAACCTCCCTTCCCTTCTCTCCCCCCAGCCCGGCACCATAGAGCGAGCGGTGAGCGAGATCCGCGCCGTCGTGACGCCCGGCGAGGACGGGGAGGTGCAGAGCGCCTGGCTGCTGGCAGAGTGAGTACCGGGGGCTGCCCGGGACCTACCCGTGGGCGCAGCACGGACAAAGGCGCGATGACCTGACCCGGGGGGGGGCTGGGGGACATCGCTGTTCTGTCTCGCACTCAAACCCCCGGAGCTTTCAGCTAAATCCGTCAAAGTTCACTCATTGCAAAATGCAGCAGAGCACAGAATCCCCCCCCCACGCTGCACCCGCTAACGCAGCGTGATGAGCCCCCCCCCATCAGAAACCCTGGTTGTGCACTCAGGTGCAGGAGCGTGGCCAGAGAAGGGCAGCAGAGCTGGGGAAGGGTCTAGAGTACAAGTCTGGAGAGGAGCGACCTCCTCACAAGACCTGGGGTTGTTAAGCCGGAGAAAAGGAGGCTCATGGGGGAACCTTTTCACTCTGTTTATCCTACCAGAATTGACCACTGGAACAACGAGAAGGAGCGTCTTGTTCTCATCACGGATTGGTCCCTCCTGATCTGCAAATACAACTTCATCAGCCTGCAGTGCCAGCACGTGACGAGGATTTCCCTCAGCGCCGTCGACACCATCTCCGTAGGAGAGTTTGAGTTCCCACCTAAATCTCTCAACAAGTATGTTGACACAGTAATACTGCAGTGTTATTGTAATTCTCGTGTTACTGTAGTTTGAGCTGCCAGCCCTTCACGGACCGTTGGACAGCTTTGAGAATTTCTCTTATTGCTCACTTGACATCGCAAAAAATTACTGAAGCTTCATTAGAAGGCTTCAGAGTAGGTGCTGTTTGCTGGGACAGTTACATTAAAAGTGAGTAGGTTTGGGCGCAGTTCATCACCATTATATAGGGCAGTAAGTAGTAGCAGTAGGAGCACCATCACCTTAGCATTACTAGAAAACCATGTGTGTCAGGTTATAGGTAAAGACAGGCTGCCACCATTCAGACGTGGTGTCCTACATGTCTAATGAACTCAGCTTGTAAGGAGGTACCTTAGCAGATCCCAGGGGATGAATTCTTTTACTGTTCTAGAGGCAAGACTTACCCTCAGACTTGTACTTCAGCTTCCAGTTTTAAGTAGGTCTTTTTCAGACAGCACATTTCTAATTAAACTGGCTTCACAGCCTCCAGGGTCTTCCTGTGTTAATTCTGCTGCTGTCACTGTCAGGCGAGAAGGTGCTGGGATTCGGATTCAGTGGGACAAGCAAAGCCGCGCCTCCTTCATAAACAGATGGAACCCGTGGTCCACGAACATCCCCTACGTCACCTTCACCGAGCATCCCATGGCAGACGCCGATGAGAAGGTGGCCTCCCTTTGCCTGGTAAGGATGTCACTGCCCCTGTGCTAGGAGCTCTCACAGGCTGGATACAGCTTAGGTTATTTTGAGAAGATAGAGCAGTGAGATCAAACAGAAGCAGATAAATCAGAGACAGAACTCAGGGTGGTCAGGCACACGTCCCCAGTCTCCAAAGTTTGACTTGCAGGGCAGCCCATATGTGGCTTACACAAGAAGGAAGCTGAAACTTCCAAAGGTGCTAGGGCTGCCAGCTAATTAAACAAACAATTTAATTGTTAACAGTAAGCTTTCACTTAGGTGATTCTCACTTTTTCTTGCTCTAGTTGCTTTCCTCTGAAGGTTTCTTTAAAGCTAGAACACTACAGTAACTTCAGTTCAGCACATCAGGGATAAGGGCAGGAGAACTAGTTAGAAATAAACAACAGTCAGTGATAAAGCTTTACATATCTAGCCCCTGTGTTTAAGTTACATGTAAATAGCATCCTGGTACAAAATTAACTGTATTGTTCAGGTTAAACATCAGGATGTGAAGCTTATCATGACATGTGAGATCCACGATGGCTACAGTGCTGCTGCTGATCCCTTGCGGTTCACCACCAGCAGCTGTTTGCCTAACAGTTTCTAAAACAGTTGAAAAACATCACGGTGATTTCTCTCTTTCAGTTGGAAAACTTTAAAACTCAGCTAATTCAAGCTGTGAAGAAAGCCCACAAGGAGTGCCCGTTGCCAGGCAGGGCCAACGGTGTGTTGGTGCTGGAGCGTCCTCTCCTGATCGAGACTTACCTGGGGTTGATGTCCTTCATCAACAATGAGGCCAAGCTTGGCTACTCCATGACAAGAGGCAAAATTGGGTTTTAGAATTCATTGCATTTAATCTTTTTGAGGGCAAGTAACATGCTATTGGTCTCCTGGGGAGAGCATGCTGCGGGGCAGAACCCTTGATAATCAATGGGATGAAGTTTAGGGAAGGGAAGGGGGTGGTTGTAGTTCATGGGAGGCCCTGGTTGGGTCAGATTAATCTGAAGCAGACAAGACAATGTCTTGGATTTTCTGTCTAATTTACAGTTCATATACAGGGTTAGTGAGCAGTGGTATTTTCTGTCTGGTTTTTCCCCTGTTACTGAAGTGCAACTGGTATCTGCTACACACACCGCACAAATAGCCGAGATAACAGCAGAACGTTGGTGCCACATCCCAGCTGTGTCCCTCGATACTGTGTCAAATCATATCCCGCGTTTGGGCTGTGTTGTTTAACGAGGTCTTAGTGCTTACCCTTACTCATCTTGGCATTCTGATTAACGCCTGTCAAGGACTTTGAAAGCTAGATCAGTCGTTCTTTGGCAAAACGGAGTCCGCAGGTCTCAAGTTGCACCGCTCCGTCAGCTGAGTGGCGCGGGACAGGAGCTGGCACTGGGTGTCACTGGGTGAGCCGAAGGATGTGGCTGAATACGCACACATTCCTGAGCTTGTGGTAGAAACACCTCCCTCTGACAACTGGCTCTGACTTCCTAGGTTCTTACGTACATTTTGCTGCAGCCATGCACTAGTGTCTCTTTGGAGAGAATATTGCCCAAAGCCTCACAAACATTTGCCTTCCAAGCTATTATTTATAAAACTGAAAAGGAATTATATTTTAATTAGATTTATATTCTTAGCAGTTTTTCTTAAATCTACTCTAGTTTGGGACCGCAGCAGTGCAGGACTTTTTAATGGAGACAGATAAAACTTTAAGCACCACACATCAGTCTTGATTTACACTTTCTTGCGCTTAACCTCATAAAAATGTCCAGTAATAAATTCATAAGCAGCAGCAGAGACACCAAAACTGCTCCCAAGGTTGCTCTAACGAGCTTTTTTCATCATGTGTGACCTTCTGTACGTGTCATTCTATCTGTGCAACTGCAACGCTGAATAAATGCTGTGCTGCTGTGGTGTGGTTTAAATAGCTGTGTGTTTATGAACTTTCTGTAAAGCTGAAGTCATGATGCAGTGCAACAAGCTGCACACCCCTCTCAATGCTTTTCCTGAGACATTGATTTGATTTTCATTAATCTTGCAGTAAAGTTGAAGTTTAACTCAATTTGTTCTTTGTTCTTCATTTTGTGGAGACTGAGGCTGTGTAAATAGCCAAAGAAAAACCATCCAGTAAGTTCCTAAACAATGGGCTCCCTTCCTTTGCAGACTGGGTCTGGCTGCTCAGGTCAAAGATAAAGGGCAGTCCACCTGCTCTTTCCCTGCCAAGCCATTCCCTCCCATTTGGCACTGGATAGTTGGGTCCAAAGCTCCCATTTCAGTTGCCTGTAACATATCAATTCTAAATTACCAGTTACACTGAATCTTACAAGAAGGATCATAAGTCTATGGTAGACCCAGGACAGCTACTGTCACTTGTCAGCATCTCAGCCTGGAAAAGCAAAATTATTACAGGTGACAATTTGCTTTCTGAACAAAGAACTCATTTTGCTTTAATAGGAATTGACTTGCTAGAAAGCATCTTACTGATCTACCTACTTCTGCTACAATATTTAATTCTAATGGACCAGAAAAATCTGTTTTCTTAAAACTAGGGAGAAGCTGCACACTGCTGGGATAAAGAGCCACATAATCACACCACTGATAACACAAACAGGCGTTAGACTGGAGAAGTTGGTAGTTAAGAGTCACAGCAAGTTTGTAACTATCAAAATATTTATTGGAAATTATAAAATTTAAATAATAGCTATACATTATATACACACTGCTACAGTTTTAGAAAATAAGGTTTCATAGTTGAAAGAGTTCAAGAGAAAGTTCCACCACACCAATAATAATGTTTTCTTGAAACCCAGACCTCATTCTCTACACTTCAGTTGCTACATCATTCAAAGGCAATCACAGTACTTTACACGCTGGAGTTTGGGGTGCACTCCTTCAAATAAATAATTCATAAATACAAACGCTTCAGGCTGCACAACAGGGTTTGACCCCTTTCCTCATTCTTCCTCAAACTCGTGAGCATTTGTAATGCAAGCAGTTGTTATTTTACCTCTTCTCTCTCCAAGTAACACACGCAGAAGTTGTCCTTGCTCAGCAGCGCCATGGAGTCTCCGCTGGAGCACCAGGAGAGAGACACAATCTGGAAGTCTCCTTGTGGAGAAAGGAAAAAAGGGGAATCTTTGCAGTTTCTGTTTAATATGTAGGAAGGCATTTAAGGGATCTAGCCAATGGCCTTATGTCACCTGCTGCCAACCACAACACTTCTCATCACGCAGGCTGACTTACAGTTCAGGGTCATCCATGTTCTGTCTTTCCACATCAGATTTACCACGCACCATTTCTCCCCACTAGTGTTTTGTGGCAGTTTAGTTTTCAGCACACCCAAACACACGATAATGCTCAGACTGAAAAATATCCCGTAAATAAGCAGCTGCTGCTGGCTGGTGGCAGTTTTTGCAGGCAGCCTTACCTTCCACGGGAACCTGCACCGACACGCAGCCCGCCGGGGACCACAGGTAGACTTTGCTGTTTCCCGTGCACACAGCCAGGCGAGGCTGTCGCGGATCCCACTGGAAAGACTGGATCGCACACAGCTGCTCTAAGACTACAACCAGCTTCAGCTTTTGAATATCCCAGATCCAGACAGCGTTAGGAATGTTATCTGTCAGAAGAAGAGAAAGAGATCATCAAATACCTGAAGGATAAAAAGACACTCCTTTTTTTAAGGAAATGGGCACTAATCGAGGTCTAAGACAACAGAGACCTCGGGTTTCACACCGATGGAGTTTTGCCCAGCAAAGCCTTCAGTTGTGCTTTGGAGATGGGGCAAGAAGGATATAAAAAGTGACTCATTTGTCTTCCAGTCCTTCACTGGCTTTTATCAAATCATTCACAATTAGGCTGCTGTTGATGGAGTTTGCATCTGAACCACAGCTTCGCATCCAGACGTGAACAGCCCTTTAGGACCACCCAAGGGCAAGAGGAAACATTAATTCCATGACTTTCACTATTGGGGGTCATCAAAAGCCCCCCTACCAAAAGTTGAGAGGAATTCTACCTTTCAAGCAACACTTGCTGTGAATGGAGGACACCAGATTTGTGGATTTTACTTTCTAATACAGTGAGCTCACACATATTGGAAAAAATATTAAAAGCACCCTATTTCCATTAAATACAGCACCAAGAGTGAGTTCCTGCACCGATAAGCAGTTCTGGCAGCTCTCAGGCTGAGTTTCCTCTGTAGTTCCCTGTCTGCACGGCAAAGAGCAGATTTTAAACAGGGCCACAAGTCCTCCTATGGTGCAAAACAACTGACTCATCCCTGTCCTCATTCCTTTTATGAAAGCCCACCATGCACAATGAGGAGGTTTCCCCTTTAATACAGGGCAGTAGGAGCTTACCGTTTTTGGTTGCCAGGAAACAGTTATCTGGACTGAATGCCAACATCCCAATTCCCATTTTGGGATTTGCCCGGTCAGCAACTGGTTTGACATAGTGTAGAGAAACTGGCACCTGGGAAATGTCATCTGGAATTTGAAACAGAAGTAGTCTGCTAAGTAAGCCTGAAGGGACAAAGCATTTACATTCCAACTGTTAAAAACTCCTCATCCCTGATGCAATAGGACTGTGTTTTACTCTTCTCCAAGACGGTCCAATCAAAAAACTTTGTTTTAAGACACTGCATCTTCATATAAATTCCTATCTTATTCCTACTCTTTTATCAAAAGGGGAAGGCAGGTAATCCAGGCAAGTCTGAGATCAAGCTATGAAAAAAAGGAGAGATCAAATTTTCTCCCATTTTACTAGTATTTCAGACAAACACCAGTACAAAACAAAGGTGATACACAGCACCACGAACAATAAGAGTAAGAAAAAATAAATAATAAAAATACTAATCATGTTAGTCTGCCATCTGTTTACTACTTCAAAGCCTGTTGTCTGCAGGCAAGTTCAGAGCATTGCTACATCTACAGCTTCTTAGAAAAAGTCAAGTGGCTTTTTTCATGCTCTGCTTTCTTCTATACCCTCATAGGGAAGGGATTAATTACTATCCTAGATCGGACAAAAATGTAACACCTTATGATTATTTTTATAATTATTGGAACTGCCACACACTGTGATAACATTAATTGCAAGAGTTCATCCAATTCTAGCAATTATCTGCAACAGTTAAACTACGTCATGAAGTGACAACACAGATTGAACAAAGCAGAAAAAAATCCACACAATGTTAAGAAAACGTTTGCAAACAGCTCCAGGCCTGAGATCTGGCTGCTCTTTCTACACCCAAGTAGTTACAGTTCTTTTCTACAGTACCCTGCTCATCTCCAACCTGCTCTCAACACCCCCGAAGACAAGAACTCCTCTAGCAGGACACTTCCCACCCTGGGAGCTCTTCAGTTAACTTGGGAGTCTGGAGCAGAGGAGCCATTCTGGTATCAGAGGCAGAGTTCACCTATAACATTTATTTATAGAAAGATTTCACATGGCAAACTCAAGCGTCTCGTTTAGTAAACTTTGGCTTACATTTACTCTGTGTGCTGAAGAAAGAACTAGCCAATGATCTTGTTGGAGGGAGAGAAAGTCTCTCTGTTTCAACAGATGGGGATTTCTCCACTTCTTTATACACAATCTACAAAGAAACAAGGGAGAATTCTACAGAAGGGCCTCAAGAGAATCTGAACGCGGGCTTTTACCAAATCACCCACATCCCACTAACTCATTTTCAGGTGTATTATCTCTTTTTATCTCTCAGCACCCCCTCATTCATCAGGGCAGGAAAGGGCTCAGCAGGCAAATACCAAATCCAGCATTTTCACTGAATCAGTCGCTATTTGGAGCCACGATCAGGAAAACACTCCTGTGACAAATAAACAAATCTTGAAGTCTGTGAGCTTGCCAGAGTACACCTCATTCGCTGTGCCCGAGAGCTAGGTCTGGCAGTGCCATAAATCACCTTCCTTACAAGGGGAACAGAGATCCCATTTTCACAACACAGAATCTTTAATCAGCTACTATCATAAATAAATGCACACAAAGTGCAGCACTGCAGGAGGAAACAGTAAAAAATATTTTAATGGTGTGCCTACACCAACTGCAATTCCTGTCTGTGTAGCAGAGACTAACAGAGCTATTCCCATTTGTTTTCCAGTACCTATTTTACACCTAACTGGAAGTCAGGGCATTTTCCAGTTGGGAGAAGTTTTGTGGAGGTGCATTTAACAGATGATGCCTTGCTCTGGGTTGAGAGGCATCCCCGCAGCTGTGTGAACAGTGCAGGCTCAGTCTGCAATACACCCTGTGCTTTCTACCCTGATGGATGAGAACAGCTTGTGATTGTTGGAACAAAAGCTACAGCTCTCTGCCTGCTGCCAGCTACCCAGGACCCGCCAGGCCTTGCATATACACGTACACAAGGACAACAAAGAGTGACAGATGTTTACAGGAGATGCTCTTCAGGTGAGCTGGGTGGGCTCATACATACACAATGTAAATCTGATCACAAGCCAGCTCCAACACCTTTTGAAGCAGCAAACTGTATACAGTTGAGACAAACCCCTCCTGTTAAGTTTCCCAGTTTGCCATCATCTGCACACCCAAATCTGTAATGCGATCACCATACACATCCAGATACACCAGCACATGACAGAAGTCACCTGTTAATCCATTAATGCTAAAGCTGTGAGAACCATATGCACATATTCTGTCAAACTTGAAAGGATTCCTCTGTGTTTCTTACGTCCCCAAATTTTCATGTAGTTTCCCAACCCAAATTTACACACTCGTAAGGGAAAAAGCAAAGTCCCAGAACAAAATGTGTTTACCAACACTTTTCAGATACAAACAGCACTGCCAAAGAGCTGCTCATGATTCACTGGAGTTTGGATCTGTACTTACAGTCTTGGTGTTCACAATGGTTGCCGGATGCTCAAACTCTGCGATCTTCTTCCAGGTGACATGGTTCAAGATACGCACCTAAGCCAAGACAGCATTGCAAGGCAAAGGGGTTACAGCAAAGTTCTACGGGTGGTTTAGAGAAAAAGAGAGAAAACAAACCCAATTCTTACCTTTTCATCATAGCTGCCAATTGCCAAAAATTGACTGCTGGGGCTCCAGGAGGCTGACTTTATGCCTAGCGACCATTCGTAAGCCCGGTAGGTGGAGAGCAGTCTGCCATCAAGGGAGTACAGCAATATTTTATACTGAAACATAAGTAGATTAATTCTAAAGACTAACAATTTTGTTGATATTCCCCCCTCTCCCCCAAGATAATTTAGAAAGAAAGCTAATAAGGTAAGTTACTGTCGTTAAAGATTCACGTAACAGTTTGACCTGCGCTTGTAAGGACATCCTTTAACAGTTCAAGCATGAAATTTAAAATTCACTTCAGCTTTTGTTATCTTTAAAAGAAAAAAAAAAATTGTTACTGCTTTACACATGGTGCCTACAAGAACTCTCCAAGGAAACACTCTGCTTTTTCCTCCTACCTCTAGACACGTATCCCACGCTGCCAGAACACAGCCATTAGGAGCCCATTCGATGCCAAACAGATCTTGTGTTTCAGTGTCAAAATGCTGCCAGCAAAAGAGAAAAAACAAAACCATTATGCTAACAAATACTGCTGCATCTGACCCAAGTTGTCCTCAGGTTTATCCTTACAAGTGCTGCCATGAATGCAGAAGAGCCTTTTGCACGCTGGCATAGAGACAGAAATATTTTCTCTTGTTAACAGCATGTGGCAGTCACTGCTCCTTTGGTTTCCCTTCACAGAAAAGGCAAAAAGCTGCTATACCTTAAAATGAACAGCATTTACATAAAAAAATAAATTAGTTCCACTGAATCAGTCAAGCAATCCAGCTAGCCTGAGGAAGGTCAGTACAGGATCGTTAGGGAAGAGCTTGGGAACATGACAAGCATTTAGTGGCATTTCCCAATTTTTGCTGTCAGCTTCTAATGATAGCCAGATCTGACACTATGTACAGACCAGTTCTTAAGGAGTTGTAGTTTCTTAGGTCCATCTGGTCCTCCAAGACATGCTAGTGTGTCCCCTTCACAGCCCAGTCTCATTGTTAAACAGAAACAGGACAATTTATATTACACATCCCAAATGATCACTTTATCCATCAGCTGATACTTAATTGTTAACATAGCATAATTTATTGTAAACAAGCTCACATGATAATTTAAAGGTGAACTTTTGCATTCCCTCAGAAATTCTTTATGCATAGGTAGTGCACACTGGCCTCCAGAACAGAACCTGCTGAGGAATTCTGCCTGCAGGCCCTGGGAGCAGCCAGAAACTGGACAGGAACCACCTGGGCGAGTCTAAAACCAGATGACCAAAGCAGTGCAGGACACGTGCAGATGCAGCAGGGGAAGGCAAGGACATCCTTACTCTCAGCAGCTGCCAGTCGCTGCAGACGAAGATGCTGATGAAGTCCTTGCAGTCGCGCCTTTCTGCTACTGCCATATAGCGGCCGTCCTTGGTGAAAGCGATCCCTGCAACGAGACAGGGCTCAGGAAACAGAAAACAAGACCCGATAGCTGACAGGTCTTCAGTGAAGAGCAGCCACTCTCAACTTAAAGAAGCAGCAAAAAGAGAAGGAAAAGTATCTTCACAGAAGACTGCACTACTTAAGCCAATGCACAGCGTCACTAGTTAGCTTGTGTCAGCGATTCTTAAACTCCAAATGTATTATTTCTAAGTTTATTCAGCTTCACAGCTACTGCAGAACTTCAGCATGCTTCAGTAAACCACCTTTGGTTTCTGACAGGCAGCTGGTACAGAAAACCCACAGATTCCCAATCAACAGTTCATTTAGTCTAGCTAAAGGGATTAGTTATGCAACCACTGGTACTCCACCAGCTTCCAGGCACTGGTCCCCATCCACTCCTGTTTTACATGTAACAGGCAATTGTCTTGGTCATAGACTGGATATTACCACAGACAAGCCTCAGACAGGAACCTGCTACCCAAGGCCCCCTGGCCAGACAGCCCTAACACCAGTTTCCCTTTCAAACTGCTTCACGTGTAAAAGATGACAAAAGCCACTTTGGATCAGCGTTTTATCACCGACGTGCTCAAGCTTAATTAAAATCTTAAAGGACCTGTGAGAGGCAAAGAGGACTGAGCTGCGTGTTTGAAGCGCAGGCGGACAGGGCAGGTGTCCCCCTTCATCCAGCACGAGAAGATGGTGCTGCTCGGAGACCTGCACCCCGAGGGTGAGCTAACCCTGCAGGGGGGAGGCTGCCGGGGCCTGCGCCGGACCCGTGTTCTGTCGTTACACATCAGAGTCGTTCTTCCCTTTCTGCTGTATTAAAAATACCTTCCCTGTGTTGGGTTGTGACACTCACCCTGCTGACAAGCTTTGGGATACTTGATGTAGGACACGGATTTTGTACACAAGGACCACACTGTTATCCGCAGCTGTTGGAGAAAGAGACAAGGAGAGATTTGTTTATCCTTCTAGATTAAAACAAAGGAAATAGAAAACCATAAGCCTAAGTCAGCAACACAAAGTAGATCAATATACCTCCCGTGGTTAGGTAAACTTTGCAGCTACAAAGCCCTGAGGAGTACCTGCAGGGAATTCTCCCCCAGATCACAAGGTTCCTTATTCCTCATCGAATGCTGAGAGGGGAACAGGAGACACAGAACACCATGATGGAGAAAAAAGCCTCTTCACTGACACTGAAGTTACCGATATTAGCACAAATCCAGCTATGGGATTGCCAGTGTATGGTATAGACACTCTTCAGTTGGAAAAACACAGTTTCATCACTGATTATGGAAGAGAGATGAGAAGTTTCTTGCATTTATGAATGGAGGAGGCATTACGGCAGCTGAAGAACATTTTCTCTGATGGGAAAAGGCTACCAAGTATGAAAATTTAGCTGTATTTTTAAACTTCCGACACACTCAGCTTTGACAGATGATTTGCATTTTGCTCTTCCCTCTGCCACCCCCAAGAAAGTAACCTTACATCATTACTGAAAGAATTAGAAAAGAATCAAAATGTGGTGTGAAAAGCATGGCGTTTAACATCTTGTTTGGGGTATTTCTGGAGGCTTGTAAAGCACCATGAAGCACCAGAGCTGCAGAGAAGGCAGTCAGCTGCAAAACAAGGCTCTCCACAGCTCTTCAAGGTCACAGCCTGCATTCTGGAAGCTCTGCATTGCCATCTGCAGATTATTCAATTAAAAACAAATACTTGCTCTCCCTTAGCAACGACATGTGTGCATTAAGCAGGATGTCATGTAAACCTTTGCATTTCTATCTGGAGCAAGGAATGTTTCCACTCTTTTTTTTTCTTGTGTCTTCCTACATTTTATTGCACCAAAGTAAGAGATTCTAGAGGAGACACGGGTGGGACTATTTCCACAATGAGGCATCACAGTCAGAGGTGTCTCTTCCAGAACTACTGACCAGCACAATTAGTTCTGATTTACTATATAATGAAAACTTCAGCACTGCTGTCCATCTCAGCACCCTCCTGCCTCAGGTGCAGACCAGCAGCATCACCAGCAGGCTTGGGAGGGAGCTTCTGCTACGCTTTTTTTTGGCGTGTTTATCTTCAATGCACATTTTCTTTCCCTGCAGTAAT
Source organism: Actenoides hombroni (assembly GCA_024336885.1). Classification (NCBI taxonomy): domain Eukaryota; kingdom Metazoa; phylum Chordata; class Aves; order Coraciiformes; family Alcedinidae; genus Actenoides; species Actenoides hombroni. The sequence goes on from WUAM01000017.1 coordinate 1,594,321, forward strand.
TTGGTGCTATTCAGTGGTGACAAAGCACCCTACGAACCTGTTCTATCTGGTAACACTCCAGACTGCGTGTTTCAACAGAGGGGCTTTCATTCCTGACACCAGCATTGTCACCAGAAAGCATGATCCAAGCAGTTGATGTGGTGTTCAAACCAAGTTTTGGAATCCAAATAAATGCTGCCTCGCTCGGTGTGGAGTCCTAGAGCAGAAGAGCAGCACTGCCCGTTCTCCCCACTGCTTTTTGCAGACAAAAGAAAGGGGAGATTTGAAGAATCAATGTAGAAAATGTTTTGGTTGGTTGGTTTTGTGTTAATTTCTTACAGGAAAGAGCACAACCAGATCAGACCAGCCCGCTTCTCTCCCAAGTTAGAAAAGGTGCCAGGCCACTATTTAAAGCACAGTTCATTATTCTCTTCCTTTATTTTACAGGTATGAAATTAAAACAAGACATCAACAGGACCACCTTTAAGTTTATCAGGTCCTAGAGGAATCCACCAGATGCACATTAACCAAGTGTTCTGACTGCAACTGCTCGCTTCCGGACACACAACCCCACAGCATTGTTAGTCTGCTCCTCCTGCAAGATTTACTTTAAAAATACCAACACAATGCCTCCTCACATTCCTCACCAGCAACTGCAACAGGGGCACGCTGCTTGCTGCTCTTCGCTGCAGCGCTCAGGGTACTCGCTGCTGTTCCTCCCTCGACCAAAACACAAAGCACATGCCAGGCACATTCTGCAGCCACTTAAGACAAGCTTAGCAGCTGCAGGCTCGGAATGCCGGCGTCCAGATCATCCTTCTTCCTGCCAGAGGCTTCCAAGTTTATGCTCCTGCTGCACGTCAAACGTCCTTCTGCCCTGGACCGCTTCAGCTGGCTCAGCGCCTCAGGACAAGGCAAGACCGGACCGCTCGCATCAGGCTCAGGTACATCAGGAGAGGAGAGTCTCCAGAGGTGAGAAACAGCACCCGTGGGCCTCTTACTGTCACCTCTCCCTTGCCTGAGGCTCCACCACAGAAGAGCAAAGACAAGCACACCTTTGCTTTAAGAAGTCTCCCTGCACCCACTGTGCACTCTGCTTCAGCCGTGGGTGCTGTTCAGACAGAGCCTTCTCCAAAAGGGGCAAGGTTTGCACTCCCCAGAGAAGACACTGAGCATGGTTTCCCTCATTCTCCTGTTGTGCTCAACTGCTGAGCGTGCACTTCAACACCAAAAATGTCACTAACGTTGTAGTAATACCGTAGGGCCCCACGTGCCCCCAACACACCATTTCTAGAGTGCACAGCACGAATGACAGGAGAGAGACCACAGAACACAACCAACACCCAGCCCTGGGGTGTTTTCATCCCGCCTACAGAAAAACCACAACTATCCACCTCGTATAGCAAAAGATCTATTATTACACGAGACACCTGCAACCCTTCGATAACCAAAGCACTTTGTCTTCAGTCCCAACACACCCATAACAACTAAAAATCTTCAGCCTCAGCATCTCTCCTAAGGCTGCAGGCTGGAAAGGGAAGCAGACACTGCAGAGCTTGAAGTTTTGGTTCAGGGTTTGAAACATGTAAAAGCAAATTTTGATTCCCTAAATCAGGATTCTTTTCAGTTCTATTTGCGTACACAAATATTTTTATAAGCTGATAAAGTTACGTTATGTGCTTGGTGTGAAGTCCATACACCAATCTAACGTGGGTTAACAACGTGTTTACAATTACATTGTGACAAAAGGGGAGAACCTTCAAATTCCCAGCTTGAACTAAAACATTACTCCACAATCTTGCTCAAGCTGCCAATGTAAACTAGGCCAAGAAAGATTTCACAGCCAGCAGAGATGATTATGAAAGGCAGAAGCATAAAACACACAGAGGGAAGCCAAACACTTCAACAACGACAATGAATGGCATTGCTTTTGTTTGCTTTTCTCAGGGGCTTTGGGGAGAAGGGGCAATTGGTATTGCAGCAGGAAAAGAGCTCATGGTCAGTTCAGGCTGCAGCAGGCTCTGCACTGCTCATGTTGAGGGGTACTTTAGTGCAGAGGATTCGATTAAACGGAGTTGTCAACCCCAAATCCTAACGATAATGGTGTCTAAGAAGTTTTCAGCTGTTGTTTTGCAGTGGAAAACCAAACCAAAAGCAGAAGCATTTTTAAAATAGCCTAAAAACAGCTGAGAAATAAAAAGTATTTAGATGGTAACGTGATAAACAGTCTCCAGCGCTGGGCTGAGGACTACAGCCCAACATTGACAGCTACAGGCAGGTGTAAGACTGGTGATTTTCAGCAGATAAAACCACACTTTTAAACAACCTTACATCTCAAATGACTGTCAACTTTTGTCCCAGACTTGACTGGGTCACAAGGCCTCCTTACATAGCAGTGTCTGTCAGCACTGGATTTCAGAAGATTATTCAGAGCGCATTCCTCGACAGAAAGCATTTTTCAACCACCGTGGCCATTCACAGTTACCAAGGATTAGCTCCAACACACACAGCAACACAGGCCCTCTCCAGTGCACCGGTGGATCAACGTACCTAACATGGTGTTGCCATTTTTTTTTCAGATTCTAGATAAACTTGGCATAGCAGGTTTTCAGAAGGTGTTTTTCCAACCAGTTTAGATTTGCTCTTGATTAGTTAAATGAGAAAAGTATCTCCATTTTCCCACCTTCCCCCAAACCCACTTCTCCAGAACCATACGCTAGCTTGATATAAACAACAAGGTGATGAAAAATCAGGTTACAACTATTCTGACCACTTCTCACATGTACCTGTAAGATACAAGCAGACAATTAAAGACAAAAAAAAGCCTTCCATGTTTGGAAGTACCTTTGAAAATATCCAGCTGTCCAGTAAAACTAGTTTTTGCCTGGAAAAACCTAGCAAATCTATCTCTCACCCAGCAATTTGGCAGCTCCTCCAATCCAGCACAGCAAGAATTTAAGGAGCTCACCTGCATCTTTTCTCCATCTCAGCAGGAGTTCCACCCTAGCTGCTGACAGAATGACCCCTCCACACACACCACCTAAGGTAACACACAGCACGGAGATGCTTTCAGAGTTCTGGGGCACGTAACCAGGTACTGCACACCCTTCCCTAATTCTGCTGCACTCATTTTGAGTTAGGAACCGCTCCCCACTCATATCACAAACCCACAGCATTACTCACTGTAACACCAACCACAAAAAGATCTTGACCACAAGTCAGATGATGAATATTTTTCTTCTGAGGCAGTAAGTACAGACTGCTGGAAATAAATTAGCACAACCATATGCTCTAATAATTTTCTAGGAATAAGAGAATAATTTCTTACAGTGGAGCTCCCACGCTGACCTGAAGAATTACAAGCATGAGTAATTAGTTGGTGCTGCTTGAAAACCTCCCACTACCAAAGGCAAGCTGTACTGGTGGACAGGGAACCCCTGAGCCCTCCAAGCAATCACTGAATTTGATAATAATACACTGATATTAAGTATCCTGGCAGTCTCTGTCTCGAGCACTGCTCACGCCTGTCCTACCAGACTGTGGATTTAGCAGAGAGAGAGTAAACACAACTCAGACACTGGCATAACCCAGGCAGCTGTCTGACAAAAGCTAATTTAGCAACCTGTTTACAGCGGGAAAGAAAACCTATCCCAACACAGATGCCAAGTTGGCAAAGGCTTAATGAAATCCTCTAAGGTCAAACCAAGTGCTGTTGGGAGGCAATAAATACTTGCTAGTCCACCCCCACACGCACGTGCCACGAGATACTCGCTCGCAGTGCGGAGCAGCAGCCCTCAGCTTGGGTTACTGACTGCAGCGCTTCTGCCCGACCAGCCACACGTCTCTGCTGACTCCAGGCTGAAACCTGGGACTCGTTTTGTTATTCTCATCGCCATCAGGGTGATTTGGGCCTAAACCTCATGGTTCAGGGTTGGCTTTTTTAGTCTAGAAACCCCAAGCTACGACTACCACACGTGTGCATCAGAACCATGCCACAGCCACAGGCAAGGTTCTCTGTGGGTTGCCTTGAGAGCACCAGCACGGGCACCAACTCCAGCCCGCGCTCGGGTGACAAAGCGCCCATCGAAATTCCACTGACATTGGAATTTGCACAAAAAAAAAAAAAAAGGAAAAATCTTTTTCAAAAAGGAAAACTCTGAATTGAATGCAAGTGATGGTGATGGCACAATAACCTGTCACCTAAAACCCACCTACAGTTTTATGTGTAAATACAGCAAAGAGGAAAACACCTTGTGTGTGGTTCTCCTTTATTTCCATCCATCCATTCTTGTACTGAATAACATGAACGGGCAGCTCTGATCCAAAGGCTGTAGAGACTGAGTCAGACTTCCACATGCCTCCCAACAAACCCAGCATCCACAAACTGGTTTGGAGTCTACCTTAGTGTGGATTCCAGAATATGACCCTTAATCAATAAGCACTTACAGGTGCTTGCATTTTAATTTTGCAAGTGGTTCTATCAACAGCAAACTGATCTAAGCCTCATCTCATCTCCAGGATCTGGATTTAAGTCTTATCTCAAGGGTCAATAAATCAAAGACTATGTTTTTTAATTCCAGAGCCACTCTTCGACGTTTATGGTTTGGGGGGTTTTTTTGCTACAAACCCTGAGCTACAACCACCACATCTGATTTCTAAAACTTCTCTTATGAACACCCATTATCCCTACACTTTTCTCAAACACAGAATTTTACCTCCAAAGCCAAGTGTCCATCAGAAGGAAAAGGACAAAATGTTAGCAGAACAACTAACATCTAAACTGGAATTAACCCAGATCATACATATGAATGGAGAACTATATCTGCATTCTTTACTACCACTACAGCTTTAAGAGCTTTAGGTTATTTTAAGAGGCAATGGGCAGACAGCAACATCTGATACCGCCGCGAGTAACCGTGACTTCACACTTACATGGAACTCAGTGGTGTTGAGAATGTGACGACCATCCGGACTCCAGCATGAAGCCACCAGTCCCGCCGACCCCTCGTCTATCTTGCAGTGCCAGTCAGGCTGCTCCAGGGACCAGACCTGGGTCAGAGAGGAAACCACACGGACAGTGCAGCAGCCGAACAGCTCCTCAGAGCCTCTGCTTACGGGAAAAGGTCCCTGCAGCGCACACCAGGGAGGTCAGGAAGCTCTGAAAGCCTGCGGCCATGAAGGACTGGCGCTGGATCCCGCGACAAAAGTAAGCTCACACTGCCGGGTGTTGACACAAACTGTAAAGCAAGGTGCTTTGTTGTTTGTTTTTCCTGTGACAAATATTCTCAATACCCAGTACTTAAAAAGTTTTACCCATTTAACACAATTTTGCATGTATCTACTTCCTGCTGAACTGTGAAACTGTTACGATAACCTCCAGCTCTGATTTGTTTTGAGAAATATTTTTATTCTATTTTGTTTTTCAAACAAAGATGTTTGTCATGGCTTTTAAAATAACATCATGCTGGGTTATGCCCAGATCACGCGTTACCAATACCAACATCAGGTACTTTAGCAAAAGCACTGAACCTGCGCTCACTGTCAAGAAGCTTGTGCTCGCACTGCGCACGAACCCCCAGTAGGAAAAAGGTTCTGGGTTTTGTCCTCACCTGAACAACCCCGCGTTTGTACATGGCACACAGTATGAACAGAGAATCCGACGACCACTCCATGTACTGGATCTGGTCCAGGCAGGTGTAGAGCTGGAGGATCTGGAGGGTGCTGGCATCCCGAACCACCAGACGGTACTGCACGCACGATGCCTGCACAAGGAAAAATCCAGCACTGAGCTGGGGCACCGACCCCGGGCTCGACCCAGCACCCTGACCAAAGGCTGCCTGTCGCTGGCTTGGCACGCCTTGGGCTAATTAGGGGCTTCAGTTTCAGACTGGCTGGGCGTGTGCTGCGCTCTACTGCGAGCTACAGTATAAATAGTTAAACCAGGAGGGAAGGGGGGGGGGGCAATTAATAAAAAGAAGCCCCATTCACCTTATCATCGCTGATTAACTAATTCTACTTTTCAATTATTCTTTTTCTAGTTGTCTTTGAGGGTTGGACTAAATGACCTTTAAAGGTCCCTTTCAACCCGAAGTACTCCAGGATTCTATAGCTGTTATTGTACTTGATTACCCGTAATCAGGTCTCCACGATAAAGCCCCGTGCTGACCAAAGGCTCCTAGCCAGCGAGCCGTCCCGCAGACGGAGCTCAGTGCTCGCAGGACCAGCGGCACTACCGCTACCCCTTCAGCGCCCGGCCCCCGGGACGGCTCCACCGGGAAGGAGCCGTTACCCGGCCCGGGACGAAGGGCCCTGAGCGGGCGCCTCGCCCAAGGGTCTCCGCAGGCCGCGGAGCCAGCGCGGGCGGGCGAGAGAGGCCCCGCTAAGAGGCGACACCACCCGCCCGCTACTCACCAGGCACTTGCCGTCAGGGGAGAACTTGCCGAGCAGGCCCGAGAGCCTGAACGGCTCGGAGAAGTTCATGGCGAAGGGAACGGGAGAAGCGGCCGCGCCGCGATTCAAACGCGCCCGCCCCGGCCCGCGGCCCGCGCCGGAAGCGGGAGGAAGAAGCGGAAGGGGCGGGAACGCAGCGGCGGGGCAGCCAATGGGAGCGCGGCGGCCGCCGCCGCGGGGCACGCCGGGAGCCGCAGTCCGGGCGCGGGGCCGCAGCTGGGAGCCCGTCGGCGGGAAGCGGGCGGGAAAGCAGCTCAGCGCCGCCATGGTTATGCAGATGAGGCGGTTAATGAAGAGCCGCGGGTCCTCCTCCCGCCGGCCGCCTCCTCCTCCCGCCGGCCGCCTCGCCCGGGGCCGGCCCGGGGTGCTCCCCGAGCTGCCGCCGGTCCGCGGGCAGCGGCCCGCGCGCGGGCGGGGTTCCGGCT
>WUAM01000017.1:1601274-1627684 GCA_024336885.1 Actenoides hombroni
CGCCGGGCCGCGGGGGGCGGGCCGGCGGCGGGCGGGGTTTCGGGTCATTAATTGCTCCTCCTGGCTAATTGCCGACAGCAGGCGGGGTGTCCCGCGGGGTTCCCCGGCTGGCTCGGGGGGGCTGCACCGGAGAGGCACCAGTGGGGAGGTGTCCGTGGGATTCGAGCGAATAAAGGAACGAAGCGGCGGGGGGTGGGCCGAGGGTCGCCCCGCCCAGGCCGCGCGTTCGCTCGGGCCAGAGCCCCCTCCCCGTGCAGCCGGTGCCAGGCAGCGGAGGCACCACCGGGGGCACCGAGGGCCGTGATGGGCACCTCCGGTCCGTCGTGCTGCCAGCGCTGAGGCGGCCTCTGTGCCCCTTCCCCGCTGCAGTGCCGCACTCCGTGCATCCCCCTCCCTCGGTCCTGCCAGCCCGGGGCCCCTGCGCTTGTGGGGGGCAGCGACCCCCTCGCGGGCAGCAGCCCGACCCCTCCGACCCCACCTCCTCGGTGGGGGGACACGATCACCACTGTTTGCACAATAAAACTCGGGATCACAGCATACGTTCGAGTCTTGTTTTCTTTACGGATCCGGCCCCCAACCTGGCAGCAGCCACCCCGCTGTGTGTCGGGGCTGGTGAATGTGTATCGGTTCCCTGGCCGTAAGGAAGGGACAGCCCGTGACAGCTGCTCCACGGCCACCATCTGCCTGGCAAGCGAGTGGGGTGCGGGTGCCTGCGGGCAGAGGTTGGCCATTAGTCTCTGGATGGAGGTGGGTGACTTAACCTTGACAGATTTAACTGTAGTGAGCCCCACCCAATGGTTTCCCCAAGTCACCGAGCACGGGCCGAAGGGAGAGTGGCCAGCAGAACGGTGGCTTTGGAAAACAAGTGTCAGGAAGAAGGTCTGTCAGTGTGACCACAGATTAGAGTCTCTTGGCTGATGGATTTCAATCAAATATTTAATAACCTTCCTCCACTGTCACTCTACACGCACCTGGACAAGCCAGTTTTCCGGTGGGGGTGAGCACGTGATGACACTCGGTCCCCCAGGCAGGCCACCCCCGTCCTCTGACATCCCCGCAGAGATGAGCTCGTCCTTGTGACCAACACCAGCACAAAACCAGCTCAGTCCCTCAACCTGTCAAAGGGAAGAGAGCTTCCATGCGTCAGGGTACTCTATGTCGAGTCTCCTGCCTGGCCTCATTGCCATTGACCCCCAGCAGCCCCCTTGGGCACAGGGCTGTTGGGGGCTGCCGGAGCCCCACGGGCCAGCTTGCCCCCGAGTCTCTCTGGCGCTGGTGACCAGCTTAATTCCCCAGCACGCTTGGCTGAGCATTCCCCACCCCCTTGCAACTGCCTCCTATTCCAGGAAGGAGCGCAGAAGCTTTTGCCTCACTTTTCACATAGCTTTCAACAGCTCCAATGTCATTGCCTAGGCGACCGGGACGCTACTTGATTGTAGTGCAGTAAATAACGTAGATCCTCAATCCCAGGCCGCTCCTGTCCGTGGGAGACCTCCGGGGGAACTCGAAACGCTTGGGGAGCCAGAGCAGGTAGGAGGAAAAAAACTGACAAAAGGAAACCCCTTGCTATTTGTGTGTGTGAGTTTACTCAGTGCGACCCTCTCTCGAGTGCTCGATAACATGTCTGGAAGATGATTTGTGGTCACTTTGCTTCATAGGCTGGTTACACAATATTAAAGTGTCTCGGAAAGTTTGCTCCCAAGTGCCTTAGATCTGTAGTTAAAGCACTCGTGGAGCAAAAACCAGCCAAGCCTTGAATGGAAAAGCAGAGGTGGAGCTGGGTAGGGGCAGGATGCTGAGGCTGGCTGCCCGCCGCCGGGTCCCGAGGCAGGGCTGACGCTAGGCTGCCAGGGAGGGAGGGAGGGAGGGAAGGAGAGTTGGCTGGTTTAGCCTTCTGCTCCATCACGAGCTGCCTGTCAACAGCTCTGTCTGTCAGCGAGCAGTTCTGTCAAACCTGCCTGCTCCTTGGAAAGGAAATTAGTAACAAGCTGCTGGACCCCAAGGAGGGCTCCTGAGATCCAGGCGCGCTTCAGGAAAGCTCGCTTGCGCTTGGTCTCTTTTACGAGCCTCATTTCACAAGGGTGAATTTAATAATCAGGGAGAAATGAGCAATGGCACGGGGTAGAGTTGGCTCCTTGGGATTTGTCAGCACATTGCAAACTTTCAGTTATTTGCTGCGGGCTGGATGAGTCTGATGGTTCTTGTGCAGAGGAGAGGAGAAGGTCCAGGAGGCAGTTCATGAGCCATCAGGCTTGGTGCGAGAGCTGGAAATAGCTCTCAAAAGTCATCCACTCTCAGGATGAGCCAAGAGTCTTGAGGGATTAGGCATAGCCCTGTTACACAGGCTTTGTGCATTTATCTCCTGTTAATGTGACTGCGAAGTGCTGTCACGTTTCATCCTGGGCTGTTGGAGTGGCAGGACCGTGGCGGATGTGTTATTGCTGGGTGAAATTGCAACAGACATTTCTGTGTGCCTAAAACTGAGGCTTAAAGTTAATAGTGAGATCAAAGATACTCCTTCTAGAAAGCGCAGAATCTCACTTGCTGGGCACTGCTCTCAGCAAGCCTTCAGCCCCTCACTGCACCTGTGGTGCACTTCACCTTCCTTATATTGATGAATGAAGGAAGTCGAGTTTATAATAATTCTAAGAATACATTCAAACTGTGGTCAAGCAGGGTTGGATATGTGCAAGTTCATCTGCTCTGCTTCTCCAAAGACTGAGGACAATGAGCATTTCCATAGTACTCTTTGGAAATCACTCCAGTGACCATTCCCAGAGAAGGTACCTAGGCAGAAGGAACCAGCCCTCGGAACACCCCGACCCTCTCCTGCAGCCCCGGGGGGGGCTCAGCCGGCAGCGGGCTGAGCTGAGCCCCAGCACAAGCGAAGCTGGTGGGTTGTCTCTTCACAGGCTTCCTCTCTGTACTCCTGGCCTCTTTTGCGAGCGCGGTTTCCCTGCAATGCCCTGACTAGCAACAGAGGGAAGCAGCAACCCAGTGAACAGTGGAGCTGGCTCGGGGAAGCCAGGGGAGAGCTGCTGTCCCAAGGGAAACCAGTCAGATCCCACCAGCAGCTGCGGTGCCCAGCACCAAACCTCTGCCCCTGCTTCATGTGTTTTGGCCTTTCTGCCTCGAGGACAGCGCAATAAATGCGGCATCCATCCTGCCGCACACTCCTGGGCTGCATGGGTGCCCACCATGCTGAGCATCCCCCATCACCTCCCTGCTGTGCCGAGGCAGGAGGAACGGAGGACCCCTTGTCACACCCTTCCCTGGGCAGAGAGTTTAATAAGCTGGAGGTGTTAAATCCTCCCGGTGGGGGTTTAGCTGGAGAACTCTTTCTGGCAGAAGTTGGGGTGATACCACAGGTCTATCCTTTGGTGGTGGGAAGCAGGTGACATCAGGGAGCTGACACTGTCATGGCAGAGGTGAAACAGCCTCCAAACAGAGCGGGGGCGCTGGAAGTGGCAGGGGAGCTGAGCCTGGGCTGTGGCTGATCTCGAGCTCTGCCACTGCCAGTGTGTTTAGCCCCGGGTTAGGCACCTCCCAGTGCCACCTACCTAGCCCCTAGGCTTTGGCAAGGTAATTACATCCAAGCCATCTAGTAAAGCTCTCTAGCAATGTGGAATTAGTCTCTAAGACTCTTCCTAGTTCACCTTTAGTTACGCTGTGCCACAGGGGCCTCCACTGCTTCCGACGGGGCATCTTCCTTCTGCTGGACCTCACCATCCACACTTTCCTGACTTTCCCGAGTGGGAATGCTTCCAGCGTTTGCTACGTAATGGGCTCTAGATGGCACCTCATTTGAGAGTAAATTACACTGGCACTGGCACCGCTGCCAACCTCAGGGAACACTATTTGCAAAGTCCTTGGTGATTCTTCACCATCCTGGCTGCCCGGCTGTTGTTCTTGCCGCGGAGCTGCTTTCCCGGGGTGTGCAACCGTCACTGCAGCAGGACGGGCATTAACAGTGCCCGCTGCCCGAGCTTCTCCTCCCACCATGGAGTTTAGAGCTCAAACGTGAGCAGATACTGCCCTGGCTTTGCGAGCACTGGTTGTGCTTTGAAAGAGAAAGGGAACTTCCAAAAACGCCCTTAAAATATTCAGATTTTTTTCCTTTCGAAAACGAGTGCAGCCACGTGGTTAGAGCTGGTGTCACCCATCATGACCACGCCGCCGGGGCGGTGAGGAGGTGCTTTCTCTGCTGAAGGGAAAGGCCGGGCTCCTTCCTGAAGCTGCCGCTGCCCTGGGCCAGGGAAAGCAGCATGGAAGCAGGGTAAGGCCACCAGCAGTCGCCTGCCTCAGCTCTAAGCTTTTCCTTTGCTCAAAACTGCTGCGTAGGTCCTTTTGTTTCTCTGTGTGTCACACCTGGGACGAGGAGGGATGGGAGGACACCAGACTCTCGCTGGCAGCTATTCTGCGATCAGACTTGCGGGGAACGAGCCCTCCTCTGCTGTAGTGAACCCTTTTTGAAGAGCATCTGCGGGTGCCTCGCAGACGCGGCAGAAAGCAGCCGGCAGGGAACACCGCTCTGCTTGCTTTCTCAGTCCCAGCCCCTGCAGCCACCCACCCGGTCCCCAGCTGACTCAGAGGGGCCCGGGTGACCCCGAGCATCGCGTCGCTCCGTTCGAAAGCGGCTGCCCTCGCGCTCGGCAGATCGAGCCCCGAAAGCAGGAAGTTCTCGGGCTTTCACTATTAGATGTCGGTACTGAGTTGAAACAAGATGCTGACACTGGCCTGGGTTAAAGGAGTGGGCAGATGGTGCCTGGGGAACATCCATGTCAGCTGGGGCAGGGGAATGGTCTTGCTGCTCCCAGGGTGGGCGAGGAGGAGGAGGAGGGTTGCGTGGCGGGGCTGCCGGCAGGGAAAGGCAGCGTGGGGCTCAAGATGGCTCCGTGAAATCTGCCGCTCCTGCTGCTGGTGTTGGAGAGGTGCTGGGCACAAAGGGAGAGCTGGGGTGTGCTGAGGCACATCTTAAATGGGAGCCCTGAGCAGCAGGACCATTGCTGGGCGGACAGGGGCTGACCTCCCCACGCTCCGCCACTTCGGCCCTTTCCAAAATACCCATGGGTTTGTAAGAACGCTGGTCTGTGACGTCATCATCCCGTCTGGATGCATTTCTGAGTGATCTGCCCTAGTTTTGGTCCTGCTCTGGAAGGGGGGTTGGACTCGATGATCTTCGGAGGTCCCTTCCAACCCCAACCTTCTGCGATTCTGTGATTCTGTGATCACCAGCAATACCCCCACCCTGGGAAAGCCTGGTGGTTCAGTTTTGTTGTCTGTAGTCCTGATCCACTGGGAAGGTGCTTGCAGTCAGGTCCTGCCTTGTGTCTTTGGGTGCAGCAGCCTCCGGGACAGGCTAAGCCGGGGTCCTCGTCCCCGCACGCTGCCCCTGGCCAGCAGCAGCCCCCACGATGGGCCCTCGGGGGCTCCGGTCCCTGTCCTGCTGCCAGCAGCGAGGTGGGAAACTCCTGACCTTCACTAGTCATGTTGCTGACGTGAGCTGGCCCTCCAGCAATGCTGACCTCGCTGTTTCTCTTTGCCCCTAGAGTGATTTACCCTCTGTCAGACTCCCCCTCCGTGAAGATGTCCCAGGCATCTCCAGCTGATGAAGGCACAACGTTTGAGCACCTCTGGAGCACACTGTAAGTGGTGGCTGATCATTGCGGGGCAGAAGTGGCTCTTTGCTCTGTAATCTGTGTTAGCATGTCACCTCTGTGGCCCAAAGGGAGACAAGTTTCTTCAGCAGGCTCCAGTTTTCATGGATTCCTTTTCCACATTGAGAATTTTGCTCCCAGGCCCCGATCTCTCTGTTCAGACCATTTCTTTTGCCAAACACCTTTGCCCTGGTGATGCCAGGAGGGAGAAGTTGAGAAGGGCACAAGGTTCAAGGGAATCACAGGTTGCTGGGTGGTAGCGTTGCAGCTGGGAGAGCTGGATGGTGACTGTGCCATCACCCTTTCCACAGGGAGCCAGACAGCACCTACTTCGACCTCCCTCCATCCAACCATCCAGGCGGCAATGAGGTCTCCAACCGCACGGAGGTCACAATGGATGTCTTCCAGATGAGAAGCATGAACGACTCGGTCATGGTGAGTGTGCTCAGACTGCTCAAACGGGACCTGCATCAAACACAGACTTTTTTTCCCCGTGGTGGGAGGGGCTCTGGGGTAGGAGGTGTGATGCTCACTGGTTCACGGACCAAAACCAAACACTACAGGTGCAGCACATAGAATTGTTTTGGTTGGAAGAGACCTTTTAGATCATCAAGTCCAACCATGGCTACTTATTCCCAGATGACATTGCTGCGTGCAGCAGTAGGGGCTCCGTGCTGTGCCGCTGGTGAGCTCAAGGAGACAGGAGCAGAGAATAACTCACTCTGGTATAAACACGCTGTGTAGTAAAAGCTGTTTGCAAGCTGCTGGTGAGGCAGAGCTGCTGGAGGGGCACGTCGTGCTCCCAGCACCCAGCTCTGCTCCTCCCATGGTCCCTGAGGGCCTATGCCATTGCCCTTCCCTCCAAGAGCTGGTGCATCTTAGACAAAGGGTTTGGAAAGCGTAGTGGGAGCGTGAGACATCCGGGTCTCTTGTGCACATTCAGTGCTTGGAGCGGGGTGGTCTCCCGGGAGTGTCCCTGCAGTAGCTCTGGCCGTTGGCAGCATCTCCCTCCAGAAAGCCGCTGTTTCCCTCCACTCCAGCTTGTGTCCCCTCCCCCAGCCTCCTTTTCCCTCACTTTTCACTCACTTTCCCTCCCTCCCTTCCCCGGCCTTTGTCTGCAGCAGGCAGGAGCCTGGCAGAGGGATCAGGTGCTAATTGGGGAGCTGCCCCTCGCTGAGCTCACAGGCACCTTTGCCTCTGGTTCCTGCTGTAATCGAAGCTGAGACTGGTGGGAGTTGGTGGAGCCTGGGGAGCTGCCAGGGCCTTGCCGGTCGCTGAGCACACAGCTGCACACGGGCAGGGCAGAGCTGCCTCCCAGCCCCTGCTGGGATCATGAGCTGATGGTAAATATTTACATTTGTCCGCTGGTGCAGGTGCTGATGCTTGGTGGTTGCAACAGGCCACCCAAATGCTCTGGGACTTGTCCCCCAGTCAGGCATGATGCTGGGCACAGCAATGCCCCTCAAAGCCTGCTTCAGGGTGCTCTGGGAGGAGCTGCCGTAATTAAAGATGTGAACAGCTCCTCAGCCACCCTTTTTGCTCAGAGATGACAACTTCAGGACAGCGGCTTGTGCAGTGCTTGAGGCTTTAGGTACAGCACTGCCACAGGTCTACGCACACTTGGAAGGTCCCACCTTTCAAAATACACAGCCCTGAACTGCTTATCTGCTTCAGGGTGCAGCCTTCCGTGGTGGGCTTTGGCTGAGGGAAACACCCGTACTGCCTTGAATCAGAAGGATATCTGCCTGGTTGCTCCAGATAATTAATCTATCTATCTATCTATCTATCTATCTATCTATCTATCTATCTATCATCTGTCTATCTATCATCTGTCTATCTACCTATCCATCCATCCATCCATCCACCCATCCATCCACATCCATCAAGATCTCTATCCATATCTGTTCACCTAGCACCTAGAGATCTGTCCAGCCATCGATCCCTCTCCATCTCTCTCTCTCTCTTCACCTAGATACCCATCTACCCATACCCATCCAGATCTACCCATCTAGGCAGGGAAAACTCCACATCTCAGAGATATAGAGCTATCTCAGGGTCACTGCTTCATCTGGCCGATGCGCGTGAAGCCACCTTGGTCTGCTGGTAACAGGACCCGGCCAAATGAGTTTCCAGCCCAGTGTGGCTGCAAGCAGCTTTGCAGAGTGGAATCTGGCTGGGCTTGATGATGGAGCTGGACCCCCGCTCTCCCTGCGGTCGGAATGGTTGGTATCGCCCGGTCCATCACTGGGCAAGCTGGGGCCTGCCCTGTGCTTTAATGAATAGTCATGAGGGACAGAAGGGGTGGGCCCCGTTTTGTTGTTGGATGCAGCTAGTTGACAGAACTAAGGGAGATGAAAAAAGCAAAAAAGCCAACACACAGCGGCACACGGGTGGCCAGCGCAGCATCCCTGGCGTTGCCCGCCCCAGCCCGGCTCCCGTGCTCCCTCCTTCCACCTGCCTTCCCAGCCCGGCCGTCCCTGCCGCCGCCCCGACCCCATGACTCCCGTGGCGGGATCCTTCCCAGCGCTCTGTGGATCCCGAGACGACTAAAATGCTGTACATTAGCGACCCGATGCAGCATTACACCACGGTAGGTGCTACTGGTTGTTAATGGGGTACGCCTTGCTGCTTTGATTTGAAATCCTCCTCCCCCAGCCAGGCAGGAGCCGGGAGCATGTCCTGCTCTGCCGGCTGAGCCTTCGTGCCCAACGCTGCCTGGGCTGTGCCAGGTCATGGTGCTTGTCACGGTGCAGCCTTTGCCCGTCCCGCAGCTGCACGGAGGAGCTGTGGCTGCTCCGGCCCTGGCCATGAACCACGAGCTGTGTCGGCGAGGGATGCTGCAGCCTGGGTGGCTCGGCCAACATTTCTGTCTCTCTTTGCCTGATCCAGTGGTTGCAGAGCCCAAGGGGTGATTTAGAGTGTTGGTGCAAAGGGGTGCAGGTCCCTCGCCTGCATACGTGCAGACGGGAGGGCTGTTCACTGGAGCATCCCTCCCAGGAGCACCCAGCACCAGTTTGTTGTCCACTGGGTACCTCCTCACCGAGCTCACGGTGTGTGCCTGTGGCCCCAGGAAGGCTTTTCTTCCTGGGTTTAAAGTTGCTAGGAGAGTAGAGCAGATGAAATGGTGCCTGTGCTGCAGGTGATACGTTTTCAGCCCTGTTCTCAAGCTCTGTGATTAGTTTCTTGGTCAAAAGGGGGTTGTGTGCTCTCTGGCAGTCAGAGAAGTCAGGTCCGGGCACAGATGCTGTAGAGATAGGAAGGTGTGATACTGCACTTCCCAACCAGAAATCACTTCATTCCTCTTTTTTTTAGTCGCTATAAAGCACATATGTACTGGGTTCATCTTGTTCTGTAGTCCTGTTACCTGGGAGGTGGTTGCTGCCTCATGTGGATATTTATCTATACGTGTGGATACATACGTGCAGAGTGTGTGTATCTGTGTATTTACAGACATACACACACAAGGCTTTGTTGGGTTTGTTGACACACATGCTCACACAAACACTCCAGCCTTTGATTTGTCTGTTAAGGGAATGTTTCCAAACTTTAGGCAGCTTTAAAAAAACAGTTGGTCATTTTTCCCCCTGCACCTGACTTGGGGTTTCTGTGCCAGTGGATTTGCAAAGCCCCGGTGCTCGGGCGCTGCCTGCTGCTCTGTGCTGGCAGGAGATGCCGGCTCAGGGCGGCCAGCCCTGAACGCAGAGGTAACACTGGGTCTCGTGTCTCCTTCATGTGCAAAGACATCGCTGGTTTTCCCCAGGAAAGGCTCCGTCTGTGCAGAGGTTGGGATGCTCTTCGCAGTGGGTCGGTCCCGATTTACTGACCTGTGAAGTTTGCAGCACTTTCCTGGCTGGACAGCACGGGCTTTCCACACGCGCTTTCAACGCCCATTTTACTGATGTTTCTCGTGCTGAAACCTGGTGAAGCCTGGGACTGTGGAAAGCTTGGCTGGGGGTGATCTGTCTTTAGCTGGGCTATTTATAGAGCAGGGAGAAAGAATAGAGGGGTTTACACACATATTTTAGGGGAGAAAATGGCTGTATGTGTAAAAGCAAGCCAGATCTTGTTCAGCATTCCTCCAGTTAGTCACAGGCTCCAACGACCTTGTGAGAGATGCAGGCAACAGGAGAACTTCCCTGGAGAAGGGCGATTGCCTTTAAACCATTATACACCATAGCCGTTTGGGTGAGGTTGGGATCCCAAGTTAAAACACGTCTCTTGATTCCTGAGCCGTGAGCCTCGCAGCCCTTCAGAGGAGCAGGCAGATGGCTGAGCCTGCTGCTGGATGTCCCCATGGCTGCCTTCCAGTAGCTCTTGGTCTCCTAGAGCTGCCCCAACTGGTGCTGGTGGCCGGAGGATCAGTCCCCACTGGGGGAAGCTGGGGCTGGGTGAAGGGGGGAGTGTGCAGGTGGCCCATTCGGACACCGGGTGCTGTGGGGAGCTGGGGTGATGAGCAGCAATGCAATGGCTGCTGTGTGTGGCCACCAGCACAGCCCAGAAAGCCACCGGCAGCACTGGGACTGGCAGGGTGCTGCTGGCTTGCGAATGCCAGGAGAGCAACCCTTGAGTCATTTGGGAATGGCAGATTTTGGAGAAAAAACAACCCCATCCCATTTGCTTTGAGAAATGGTGACATTTGGGATATGTTGTTTGAAGTATTAGTTTGTTTCCCTACCACAGTAAAAGTGATTTTTTTGGGGTCTGATTTTCAGATGAAAGGTTAAGGCTGCTTTAGCCTGTGGGTTTGGAGAACATGGCTTTGCCTAGGCTGTGCCTGCAGGTAAAAGAGCTGCCAGCTCTTACTGGAAGTATCTGACAGTAGTTGTTCAGGAGAGGAATACAGTGAAAATTGTAAGAAGCCAGGATTTGGTCCAGTGTGTCTGGAATAAGAGCCAGTACTCACATAAACAGGGAGGTTTGCTCTGGGACCTTGCTGCAGCATGCTGCATCCCAGCTACTCACTTTGTAGGTTTGAGGTTTCCTCCAAATTAGCCCTGCATCAGCGAAAGCCGCTGGAAGCAAACACCCTGGTGAGGAAATAAATTACACAAACCACCATTCAAAGCTGGTTCTTCTTGGAGAAACCCTTCCAGAAGCGGGGTGCATGTGAGCGCAGGCGGGAGGCGTCCGGAGCCAGGGTCGGATGTTCTGTAACGTGGTTGCAGTGGGAGCGATGCCTTCACCTGGGGACTGGTGGTCGCCCCGTGCCAGGGCAGCTTCCCCAAGCCTCGATGCTCTGGCTGCTGGAAGGGCCACCACTGAGCAGAGCCCTGGGTGCAGGATGGGGCCATCACTCCCCGTCCCGCAGTGGGACATCTCCCGCACCTCAGCACTCCGCGGGAAATCCTTGCCCGGTCCCCAGCTGGCAGAAGTGTGTCTTGGCACAGCCAGGTGAGCTGGAAATCCAGGGATCTTGGCACCTCGCTGCCTCTGGGGAGGACAGAGAGGATCAAATGGGGCAATTTGAACACACTGAGTTTGCCCCCTGCACAGGCGGTGACCTGTTCAAAACCCCGAGCGCCCCAGACCCGCTCTGCTCCGCACACTGGCCCTTTAAGGAGGCTGTAACAGGACACCTGGAGCCCTGAAGAAGTGTGGCTGAGGTTTCCATGTCTCTAAACTGGCTGGTGTTTTCTTTTTTCCCTCCTCCCCTTTTCCCTTCCTCCAGTCCCAGTTCAATTTGCTGAACAACAGCATGGATCAGAGCATCGGCAGCAGAGCAGCCTCCACCAGCCCCTACAGCTCCGAGCACACCTCCAATGTCCCAACGCATTCGCCCTACTCGCAGCCCAGCTCTACCTTCGACGCCATGTCCCCAGCTCCCGTCATCCCCTCCAACACTGACTACCCCGGTCCCCACCACTTTGAGGTGACCTTCCAGCAATCCAGCACCGCCAAGTCGGCCACCTGGACAGTAAGTTGCATGTCTTCTTGCCTTCGCTTGAGAGATGCTTGTCTCTGCCGACAGCGCTTTTGGCTGGCTGGTCACAAGCACCCGAACGCCCTGGTGGTGCTTTGCCACTCGCAGAGGGTGGCTGCAGGATGCAACCACCACCCGACAGGGGCTTCACCTGCACGGGGGACCCTGGAGAGCAAAATGTCCAGGAAATGTCAGTGCTTGATTTTTCAGGGTTTTCTCCAGAAGGGCTGTTAATCACAGTGGTTAAAATGTAACTCCTCTTGCAGCAGTTCCCTAAACTGCGGGTAAATGCCCCTGAAAATTGCAAAGCTGTTGGAATGTCCTGGGGAAGTACTTGCCTTGTTCCCGTGGTGCTTCCCCACACATTTGCCAGTGACCACTGTCAGAGGCGAGGCAGTGGGCGAGACGGACCTTTGCTCTCATCTGCTGGGGCGGTTCTCACTGCAAACTCTTACTTCTCATTTACAATCCTTTTTCATCTCATATCAGAAGAGTAACTCAGTCAGGGCAGAGCAATAGAGGAGGTTTTCGATCTCGGAGGGGTCACGGCGCGGCACCGTGCCCTGTGAGGGCGCAGCAGCCTGGCGCGCGGGAGCCGAGCTGCAGGTTTCTGGTCCACTGCTGGTCCGGCTGCACTCCTGCAGAGAACGCTGCCAGGCAGGGACCCGGGAGCTGCGCGGGGGCTGCTTTGCTTTCTGTGGCAAAACGTCCTCATTTGCGTCCTGGCTCCCGGCTGAGTGTAGCACTGTCCCTGTTTGCAACAAAACACATCACTTGTGGCTGGCGTTGGAGGATTTTCTGCAGTGAGTGCCTCCCCGAGAGCCTGGGAGAGTGGCTTCCCCGCACGCTGGGGGCAGGCAGGTTCTCTCCTCTGGGAAACGTTAGTAAGGCAGAAAGGCTGGGATGAGACCACTGACACAATGAGGGAGCGACGGGGTTTCCTCCGGGGCTGTGGTTTGACATTATTGTGACACAGGCGGAGCAGACCAGGAGCGGTGTCTCAGCCCGAGGGGTGATAATGAGTTATATTTTTGGAAGCTGATGTGCTTCATTGCCCAGAGAGCCCTCCCCGCCGTAGACAGAAGGTGTCCTGGGATGCTTTCGTGCAGGCAGACCCTGCTGTGGCTGGTGGGTGCTGGCCCGCTCGCTGCGGGCTGTGGCACAGCACCGTGGGCTGCTCCCGGCGCGTCGTGGGGAGAGTGGGCAGGAGGGGACGGGCCACGGCCGCTGCCCAGCGCCGGGTCTGTCCCTCCCGCGAAAATCACCGGGAGGGGGTGGGAAACCAGCAGCGAGCTGGTGGCTGAATGCGGGCAAAGCCACAGCTGGGGCAGCGGAGCAGCTTCCCTGTGTCCGGTCACTGGAGCTTCGTGGCTTCACTGCTGCGGAACTCCAGGGCTTGGGACCAGTGCTGCCATTAAATATGACTTGCTCTTGTAGGAGCACTTTTTCCCACTGCCTGTCTTTGCAAGGTGTTGCTAAAGGATATGTCACATTAGGTACTGGATAAACTGAAGGTCTTCAGGGTGAGATGTGACTCCAGCCCACTCCTATCCCTATTGGGGGATAACTCACATCAGTTAAAAGTAAAGCTGCGCAGAACCTGCCCAGGGAAAGGAGGAATTCTTGTGTCACAAACACATCTAAATGGAAACCAAACTCCCAATGGTGCAGGGTGTCTTGTCCCAGCTGTCCCAGTGTGGAGAGCTGGGGAGCATCTGATGCTCGCTCACTAATGTCCCCAGGTAGCAGTGTTGGGGACAGCTTAGGGATGGAGCGGACAGAGCCATGGGCAGGACCGGGCTGGGTGCTGCAGGACACCCTCAGACAGTGCTGCGGGGAGGGTGTGCTCATGCGTGTCAAAGGCAGAGGGTGCACCTACCAGAGGTGAGCTCTGTGCTCACTTTAGCTCCATCATCCCAGATGATGCATGATGCAGCTGCAGGGAGTAAATTGCAAAAGCCATTGAAGTCTTTTTGACCTGTTGTCCCCAGAAGAGCAGAGGGACTGGCAAGAGGCTCCCCAAGGCAGTCCCATGTGTCACGGGAGCCCATGACAAGTCCCTTCCCTTGCTGGAGCCATCCCAGCTGCCTGGGACCTTTCCCCAACTCAAAACCGAGCCCAAACTGCCTCAGCATCACCACGTGCTGACTGTGCTCCTGTATCTGCCATGTCCCACAGGAGCTGTGCTCATCAGGACAGGATTGCTTTTTTCCCTAAGCCTTTGTGGTAAGATCTCCTTTATACATGAGAGCAGGCAGTGCCCCGTCGATGCCATGGAAGCCCTTCTAGCCCTGGGGGAGCAGCTGGACATGAGAGGTGCTGGGTTAACCTGCCATGGGCCATGTAAGCACCTGTGGAGGATGCTCCTGCCAGCCAGGGCCAGGAACTGAGGCTGCCGAGCAAGGAG
Source organism: Actenoides hombroni (assembly GCA_024336885.1). Taxonomy (NCBI): domain Eukaryota; kingdom Metazoa; phylum Chordata; class Aves; order Coraciiformes; family Alcedinidae; genus Actenoides; species Actenoides hombroni. Next base: position 1,615,259 of record WUAM01000017.1, read on the forward strand.
GGGGCTCCCAGGAAGCATCCCAGAGCAGGGGAGGTAAATGCCTGAACTGGCTTTAATCATGGGCAAGACAGTCAGCGAGATGTGCAGACGTCCAATCTGGGATGCTTTGTGCATCCCTCAAAAGCGGGATGGCTGCACAGCTAGTGCCCACTGGCCCAGACTTCACTGTGCTGAAGCTGAGCCTTGTGGAGAACAGAGGTGGGTCAGCAGCATCTTGCACCTTGGAGAGCATGGGGCGTGTTTCATTCGAAGCAGTAATTTCTGCAGGACTGCTGTCCAGCTCACCGAGGTTGCCAGCTGAAGAGCTGTGCTGCTGCAGTGACAGCCAGAGGGGCTCCATCTCCTCCCGGCTGACTGCTGTCACAATCACATTGCTCATGCTGGAAGATGGGGCTGCTGCCTTCCTCCCACGTGCCTGGAGCTCTGCCTTGCCACTGTCATGCTTGGAAGCCTGTCCTGGTTAAATGGAGAAAGGAATTCAGCAAAAACATCTACATTATACGTTGCCAGTCAGTCAACAGACAAATAATGATGTCTGTACACAGTGTGGTTCTCTACATAAGCTGTGAATGTGCAAGTAGCAGCGTACAAGTGAGGTTGGGAAAGCTGTTAGGAAATGCAGGCCTTTGGGAAGGTCAGTGGGGCTGGGGATAGTGACATCTGACAGCTCGGAGATGGTCCAGCCGAGGGGAGCTGAGATAACCACCTCGGTGTGCATGGTTTGATTAAGCGCTTTGAAAGAAAGAGCAGTAAGATGCCCAGCCTGCCGCAGCCACAGCCGGGCAGCCTTGTGGCTCTTGAACACCCCAAGGTTCACCGCAGCAGGTGATTTATGCCAGGACTGTTGCAGGTACTGACAGAGTTCAGCAGAGCCAGGAGGCCAGGCAGCATCTGGGGGCAACGGGGAGCCCCCCGCCCCGGAGAAGGGCTCCACCGGACCAGCAGCTCCAAAGGCCTCCTGCAACCTGAGGTCAGACCGTGGAGAATCCGTCCAAGGAGGAGCTGGCAGCCAGCACACGGCAATGCCAAAGCAAACAGTTCAATACGAGTCATCCTGTCAAATGATTTGACATCGTTTTTTGATGCAATCATAAGCGTTGGTTGATGGAAGTGTGCAGACCCATGGAGTCCTGGCTTTGAAGCGTTTTGGCTGAATCCCTCTGGCTATTCCTCTGGGACATGTGGTGTTATCCATTCTTCTGTGCTTTGGAAAGGAGGCTCCCGAGGAGCCCAGGGTTCCTGGCCAAGGACTGTTTGGAGATGAGGTGTCTGCGCAGTGAGCAGGGCAGGTAAGCATCGCCCAGGCAGGGGTACAGGGGGTCAGCAAGTCCACTGCCCTCGTGTCCACGCTTCAAACCCTCTGTTGACAAAACAGACAAAGTTTGGGAGGGAGATCCAAAGAAGATGAAATATTTGGAACAGATGCCTTGTAGGGTGATAGCAGAGAAACGTTCTGCCTGAAAGGTCTCCACAAGAAGAGTAAAGGTGGCTCGGTCGCAGCCTGCACGGGAGATGGCTTCTGATAACAGACAGCTCTTTAATCTAAGAGAAAAAGACATAATGAGATCCTGAGCTTGGAAGCTGAAGCCAGGCAAACTCAGACTAGAAAGAAGGTGGAAATTTTTTAACGGTGAGGATAATTAACCATAGGAACAATTCACCAAGGAATGTGGTAGATTCTCCAGCTCCTGAAGTATTCAAATGAAGAGTCTGCATATCTCTCGAAAGATAAGCTGTGCTTCAAGCAGGCACCGCTGGCTCCACGCAGGGCAAGCAGGCAGAGGTCTTAGGCCAGCAGAATCCAACCAGAGCATCGTCACCTCAAAATGCTGCATTTCTAAATGTAGGAAAGGGACAAAAGGAGAAGGGGCAAAGACCTGGGACAGGCCTTTGGGGCTCACGTTGCCAGAACCAGGCCTGTCCTTGCAGAGGGCTGCTGGGCAGAGGGTGGGTGACGTTGGGTATCCCGATGCTGGGCTCCGAGTGCCGCAGGCTGCCACAAGCTCCGAAGCGGGAATCCCTCCAGGCTGCCACTGCCTCCCTTTGCATTTTTAATGGCCTTCTTATCTGCAGAAAGCAACAGCCAGATGCTGAAAGTAAGGTTTCCCTGTGGGTTCGAAGCCCCCCTCGGGTAGGCCGCTTCGGCAGGGCTGGGAGGAGGCCGGGGAGCGGCGGCAAGACGGGGCACGCCAGCGGCCCGCCGGCTTGTTGGGAGCTGTCAGGGCTCCCGGTTCCCCGGCGCTGCCCGTACACGCTCGAGCCGCGGGCCGCTCGCGGCTGTTTTCTCACCGGCAGCCCCTCGCCACGCCGGCCAGCTGGTAACTGCTGGATAATTAGGATTTTTCTCAAGTCGGGCTCGCGGCGGATCGGTGCCCCCTCCCCCTCGATTGCCACCGCGGGGGCCAGAGCTGGCAGGGCGTTAATGGGGCCTTTGGCCTCCCAGGGCACAGCTGCAAAAGGACGCGGGGGCTCGAGCCCCTGGTGCGGGGCAGCTGCCCGGGCTCGCATGGAGCCCTGGAGCTGGGGGCAGATGGACAAACCTCTGAGCTAAGCGGGTAGGGGGGGGTGTCTCCTAACCTGGGCATGGGCACAGAGGGGTCTGGGCCACACCCAGGGTCTCACCTTCTGCTTCAGGGAGCAAACAGCCTGTGATGGAACGGCTGGAGAGGTTCAAAGCTGAGGTGAGCTGCTCCTGCTACAGTGGACATCATCCAGCAGTCACCCACGGCAAACTGGTCTGCATCCCAGTGCTCAGTGGGACACTGACATGCTGAACCGGTTCCAGTTGCTCCGTAGATCTTGCAGCTGAAGCATGGGCACTGGGAGAGCTGAAATGATTTGTCTGATGCTAACTGGATGAGGAGGATGGGAATAATTGGTGTGGCAGGAGGTGGGTTCTCTCTTGCTGGCCATTAGTCTGAAGGCTGTAGGGGTAGAGGTGGTTGTAGAGAGGAGGGAAAAACCTTCGGGAGGATCTACAGAAAAGAAGCCCCCTCATCAAACCCTCCCTGGCCCCTTACCATGTTTTAGGGAGGGCCCTGTCCAACAGCAGCGGCCTGGAGATGAGCAGGGGCAGGCACAGCTCAGCACACGCTGCCTCTGAGCCACAAATGTCTTTGTTTTTACCCGAGTAGCTGGGCAGAAGAGCGTGGATATTTTGGCATGCCAGAAGTGGGAGAGCAACCTCAGCCTGCTGCAAAGCCCATTGGAACCAGCCCACTGGAGGCTTTCCACCAGCTTTCGCAGGGCGTGGATGAGGCTCCAGGAGCTCCAGACACAATGGAATTAAGAAAAAAGGCAAAGGAATTCAGTGTGCGATGTTCCAACACGATCCCGCTATCGGCTCCCCTATCTCAACGCGTATGGTATGCGCAGGTCAGGGGAACAACTCGCTGGCAGCGGCTGCTGCGGCGGGAAGGCAGCGCTGTCCCACCGGGACCGCTGGGCAGCGGGAGGGGACACACCTGGGAAAGGAGGCAGCTCTGGCCGGAGCCTCCGCCTCGGGATCTGAAACACACAGGGTAGGTGGGAATGGCTGTGAGAGGATGTGGTCTTCCCCCAGGTATGGGTCTTGCTGGTCTGTTTTTCACATCTCATTTCCAGCAGTGATGCCCAAGTCTGACTCAGCCTCTTCCTCCCTCCCAGCCTGCTCCCTGTATCCAGTCTTGATAACGCAGCATGAAAAGCTCTGCAGAGACCTTCTTGTGGCCTTGCAGTACTTCAATGGGTCTGTCTGACAGAAAGATGGGGACAGTCTTTTTAGCAGGGTCAATGCCCCTTCCCTGGCACCATTGCAGGGGAGGTTGGCCGGGGCTCTGAGCAACCTGCTCCAGTTGCAGATGCCCCTGCACCCTGCAGGGGGGTTGGACCAGATGAGCTTGAAAGGTCCCTTCCCACACAAACCAGTCTATGAAATAACTACCTTGCTGGATTTTCAGCTTGCTTTTTGGATGAGAGGGAACTTCAGCACTGGCTTGGTCAGAGGACCTGCGTATCCAGACACACCAAAGGAGTCAAACTTACTAGAAGAGATTAAAACAGCCCCCAAGTGTGCCAGCACTGGCTGGTTGAGCCGTGACTAAGAAAGGCTGTGATCCTGGCTGGCAGTTATTTTAAGGATGTGCACACTAGGGAAGGAAGGGAGAGAACTCCTTTGGGGGTGTACCAAGGGATTTTAATTAGCAGTAATGGCATGATAATGAAGGTAGAGGAATGCAGGCTGGAGCACTTGCAGCCTCTGCGCTGTGTCTGCTCTGCGGGCAGCCCCAGCCCTGAGACATCGCCGGTAGTCTGGTGCTCACGGGAGTGGGGGGAACCTACGGTGATGGGGGTTCCCTGGAGCTGCTGATGGCTGGAGAGAGCAGAGGGGGTCTGCCAGCCACCTTGGGAGCATCCTGGGCACAGCTCCAGCACCCTGGCATCACCCTGAGGCATCCTCACCAGAGTGCAGGGGCTGCAGGCACAGGGAGGCAGGTTTTGGGGCATACCTCACAGTCATCCCTGGGGCAGCATCTCTGCAGCCCAGCCCACCTGTGTGCCACGGGCATTGGAGGATGCTCTCCTCCAGGGTATCGGTGATGCTCTGGGTATATTCAAACTCAGCTCATAGTAAATGAGCAACAAAATAGCCTGGGGAAGAATTTCCAGTTCAGTGAGAAGTTATATGGACTGGTGATTAAAAAATGGTTATTAAAAAAAATTAGAAAGAAAAAAAATTAGCTCTGTAGTCGGCATGTCTTCCAGGATCTGTCGTAACAGATTCATCCGAGCCGGTTAACGGTATTTGCGGTTTGCAAGATGCTACATGTCTGAGTAAGATGACAGACACATTATTATCACCTCTCCGCTGCGATCTGCCCGAACCTGTCCCAGGATGCAGCTCTGCAGCTGCTTGCTGGGGAGCGCAAGGAAATTAGCAGCCGGAGGCAGCACTTTTCTTCTCTCTCTCTTGCCAGGCTAGTGGCTTTATCGGGATCCATTGACTGCAGTCCTGGACACGTCTTGAGTAGAGCTAATGAGGAGACTGGAATGTAGAAGAGGAGGAGGAGGAGGCTGGTAGGGAGGAGGGGGGAGGATTTGTGGAAAAAGTAATTGTTGAGCAAATCATTTCCTTCAAGAGAGAAAGGAGGACTTGGCTGCAGCCCTCCTGGAGCAGGCAAGTCTAGACGCTTCGGTGTCAACAGTTGAAGATAAATAAGATTTTATCAGCTCCGAATCTGTTGGGACACATCCTCCTAGCGGTTTTGCTGCCCAGGGAGGGCTGGGGGAGATGGACTGCACCGGGAGGTCTTTCCACGCAGGAGATTCAGGTTATTCTTTGTGCCAAGCTGTCAACATCCATGGGGAAAAACCTTCTCCCTGCTCTTGCTTCCTGAACAGGAGAGGCAGCTACGGGTCTGAGGAGCGCGGTGGCCTCTTCCAGAGCAGGTCCTGGGTGTCTGCTCAGGGTGGGTAGTGGCAGATGCAGACATTTAATTTCAGTGCTGCTTCGTAGCTGCAGCTGCATCCATCACCGTGACTCGTTGGGGTGCTTTGGCTCATTTGGATCCTGCGACATGCAAAACCTTTCCTCGGATGCAGAAGCAGTGGTACCAGGATAACCTTGGCAACCCCTTGCTGGGGCCGATTGCACCCTGGGGCTCTGCGGTGCCCTGGGCTCATTTCCCATCGCATCCAGCACCGATGCAGCGTGGTCCTTGTCTTACTCAAGAAGTAGCCGAGTGTCAATGTGGAGGTGAAAGAAACCCCATCTAAAGACACTTTGGGGTGCCAGGTCCCTAGAGAAACAGAGGTTAATGCCAATATACTGCTAGAGCTTAAATAATCTGGCTTTTCCAATTATTCCAAGTGCTCTGGCCTTGCCCTGCAGGACAGATCCCAGCAGCAGGGCAGGGATAGTGGCCGAGGTGACATTTTACTTCCAGCCCAGCAGGTGAGGGCTGACCTTGAAAGCTGCACAACTATAGCAAAACCCCAGAGCAGCGTATGTTCTGCACCTTTACGTAAGCTTCAGGTGGATTGCTCACCTCTAGCTCTGCTGGGTGCTGTTTACACCCAACCAGCACCCACAAGCCGCACCGACACGTGAACCTGTTGTGCTTCACAAACCTGTGGCAACAGACGCTGTCCGACTTCCATCAGCAGCGATGGCCTTAGGACTGCCGGGCCTGGGGAGGCAGCTGCTGGCAGCCCAAGGGGCAGAGCAGGGACTGAAATAAAGAGAGGAGGTGCCCAGGGGCAGAACATAGCCAGGGGCAGAACGTAGGTGTGGAATAAATCTTGGAGCTGAGGTCTGGATGTGCTGATGCACAGAGGCTGGGAAGTGTTCAGGTGCCCCACGATGCTGTTCTGAGGAGCGGCAGCGAGTCGGTGGCAGCGTGAGCTTTGGCTGTGACCCAGTTGCCACGTGCGGCCGGTTTCACCAGCTCGGCTTGTCCGAACGCTGTGGAACAGGAGAGAGATGAGTTAGCAGCCCAAGGTTCACCCCTTGGACAGGTGGCAGAAATATGACCCTGGTTAAAAAAAAAAAAATAATAAAATAAATAATCCCCAAGCAGTGAGGCGGCTGCACTGGCTTGTGATTAAATACCAGTGTTTTGATCTCCCGGGTTCCACTTTGCAACTGACTTGCACTTGAGGAAAGCGCGGTGCCTTTGGGCTCTGCGAGCCGGGCGTGCACGCTTCAGCTGCGGCTTGCAAGGCACCAGTAAATCAGATTATGTTGCCCAGCCCTGCAGAGATGCACGTGTGGCAGGTACCAGCAAAGGCAGAGAAGCACGCAGGAGCGGAGGCCCAGCTTGGCACTCCGCTTGGCAACCGAGCGCTTGGCCCCGGCAGCGGCCGGAGAGGCGGTGACAGGACGGCTGCGTGCTGCGAGGAGTCAGGAGCGGGGCCGTGCGGGGCACGGCCCTGACTTTCCTTGCCCAGAGTTATCAGCGCGGAGTTCCTTAAAAGAATAGTTTGTTATTGTGGAAGGACCTTTGAAGGCAGCGCAGGAGCTGTTAAGACACGATAAGGTTATCAGCGGAGGCATGCCTGTGTGGAGCGGCAGCCTTTCCCCCGCGGGGCAATCACTCTGCTATTTAACTGAGATTTATCCATGTCATAACATGGTATAATGAGAGAATTTGTTACCAAAGAACTTGCCATAATGCACCTCTACTGTTCCAGAGCAGTTATATTTCCCAGGCATGTTGCGGACTGCCCGGGAATGTCTACATGAAAGGATCCTTTGACAGGAGTTGTCAGTATTTTAACACCTGGCAAGGAAGATTCCCCCCTCCAAAAAACCCTTGTTTTGCCACGTTGTCTCCTCAAAACGAGGGTGTTAAACCCCCATCGCGCTGTGGGTGAGCAGGTTACACGGGCCACAGCCGCACAAGAGCTTCCTCTTCCAGCTGGGCAGTAACTGCCTTCCAAGCAGAGCCCACACCTCCAGCTTTGGCACAGACCCTGCTGGAGATGCAGGACAGGAAGCTCACCTGGCGAGAGTCAAAGTGTGGTCACTAGACATCAGTGCAAAATTGAGAGATTTTGGTGAAAGTTGATGTTTCTAAGCATCCTCTCTCTCTCTGGGCAAGTCCATGTGCCTCCAATACTGAGGATTAATTCTTGCTGCCAGGTTCAGCTTCATGTTACACCTCCTGATCCCAGCCTCTAATGACCATAGTATCTTCCTGCTCGCTCTAGCCCAGAGCAGGCTCTGGCCCCAGGACACAATCCCACTGACCTGCCTCGCTGGAGCGGGTACCTGCTGCTGGCCAACCATCAGTCCCACACATCCTCACAGTGAGAGCTGCTGCTGTGTGGCTGGGCGGGAGCCTCACCCCTTTACATCTCCTCTGGCCTTCCCTAGAAACACCACCTGAAAATGGTTTATCTCATTTGCCTCTTTAGCAGCTCCTGGGGTGGAGGAGGAGCCCATCCAGCCCCGGTGGGAGCTCCATGGGCCAGGGAGCCTCACTCAGCCCAGGGTTGGATCTGCTCCTAGAGGGAGGGCAGGAGGACTGGGGAGCACAGACCCCTTCTGCAAACCCACCTGAGGTGTGGCTGCACCGGACTGGGCGCGGGGCAGTGGGGAAATGAGGACTGAGCCATTTGTGCCAGCCCCTGATGTCCCTCCAGTCCTTGCTGCCCAGCCCTGCTGGCCCCAGCTTTGGGCAGCCCTGGCTCAGACCCCCCACCCTGGGCAAGCAGAGCTGGCCTCTGCCCACCTGCATTTGGCTGGCTCGGGACAAGCTTTAACCTCCTCAACAAACACTCTGCACGGTGGTATTTCTTTGGCACCAGGCACAATGTTGTGGGGATGAGATAAAATACTTTGAGCAGGAACATGCCCTGCCATGCAGGGACTGGCTTCTCCCCATGCGGCAGGGGTGGGCTCCTGTATAGCAAACACATTCCTCGGGAGATGGAAAACAGCGTGGCACTGGTGAGGTGGAAGGGAATTGCACATCCCACACCTGGGAGCCAGGACAGGCGCTTACGGGAAGGTGAAGGGCAGGCTCTGCCTTCCCACCCCTCCTCTTGGAGCCCCATCCTGCTTGCTGCCCGCTGCCACCCCTGCCTTGCTCCAGACAGTCGCTTGTGGTCGGCCCGGGCAGCAGCAGAGGATCGAGTGGTGGTCAGGACGCGTATCACACATGCTCGACAGAGCCAAACGATTGCACGACGAGCTGTGATTCCACTGGCGACGTTAAGCAGGATTTCCTCGGGTGGCCCCAGCCCTTGGCTCAGCCAGGAGCTGGTAACAGACTCAGGGTAACGTTTCCAGAAGGGGCTGAGCAATGTCCAAGTGAGGTTTACACTGATTTTCAGCAAGGTTTGCTCCAAGGCGCAGTGCAGCGGGTGCTCTTGTGCTGGCTGGGAAACCCTTCGCGCAGCGCCCGGCCCCGCACCCAGCAGGTGGTTCTATCTGTTTTACATGGAAAGCGGTATGATGAAATGTGGGTCAGTTTGGTCATATTTAAAGATTTCCAGGGGAAAACCAAATATTGAGCCTAGAGAATAAACCATTACGGCAAAGACAGGCTGAATTTCCCCTGGTCGCTGTCCTCTGCAAGGCACTGGGAACGTGTGACCGCCGTTGATGGCACCGTGCTCCGTGGCGGAGCTGCCACGATTCCTCTGCCGGTGCCCGGAGCAGCTCTGCCCTGGCCCAGCGCGGCTGCCAAACGATAGGCGGTAATTGGTTTTATAACAAGTCATTACTTTAATTTGCTGCTTTGCCGCCGTGTTCGCGTTTCGCTCGGAGGGGTGCGAAGGCAGCAGGCGGAGGGGTGAGAGGAGCCGAGGGAACAGAAGCGCCCATCTCGGCGCAGCCGGGAGCATCAGCCCAAGCCCCGCACCCCCCCCGCAGCAGTGCCGGAGCCAGGGTCAGAGGGGGGAGCACCCGCCACCCCATCAGACCTGGTGACATTCACCCGACGGGTGCCTCTTGGCAGTGCTGGGTTAATGGTTGGACTTGATCTTAAAGGTCTCTTCCGACCAAAATGATTATGATTCTCTTTTTTTCCCAGTACTCCCCCCTGCTGAAGAAACTCTACTGTCAGATCGCAAAAACATGTCCCATCCAGATCAAGGTGTCCACGCCGCCGCCCCCGGGCACCATCATCCGGGCCATGCCCGTCTACAAGAAGGCAGAGCACGTCACCGAGGTGGTGAAACGCTGCCCCAACCACGAGCTTGGCCGTGACTTCAACGACGGTGAGCGCTGCTCTGGCGGGGCGAGCGTCCTGCGCGGCCACGTCCCCTAACGGCCAGGTTTTCCTTGCAGGCCAGTCGGCCCCAGCCAGCCACCTCATCCGGGTGGAAGGCAACAACCTGTCCCAGTACGTGGATGACCCCGTGACGGGAAGGCAGAGCGTGATGGTGCCCTATGAGCCCCCGCAGGTACCTGGCTGCTCCCAGGGCGGGGGGCAGGACCAGCCCCTGCCTCTAGCCAGGCTTCTGCTGGTGCTGAGGGTGACCCTGCTGGGGACAGGGTCCCTTGGTGGGAGGCAAAGGGCGGGAGTGTCCTGCTTGCCCTGGCACATCAAAGGCCACCCCCTGCTCGCTCCCCGCACCGGTGGCAGCTGTGTTCGAGCACTTGCAGCTCCCAGCCCTGTGAAGCATCCCTGAGAATCCCATTCTTGGGAAGTGGGCTTAAAAGGGGGAATCCCCTCCAGTCCTGCCCTGGGAGACCCCAGGGTCCCCCAGTCCTCATACAGCCCCCTCTTCCCATCTGGGACCGTCCCCACACCCCCATTCCCTGGCGCTCCCCTGCTCGCCCTGCCAGGGTGCCAGCCCCATCCTGCCTCCCCTTCCCCTTCACTCCCCGGGAGGACTCATCCTGCCTGCCCCCCATCACTCCAGGCTCAGTGCCTGCTCTCCCCTCCCGGGCAGGTGGGGACCGAGTTCACCACCATCCTGTACAACTTCATGTGCAACAGCAGCTGCGTGGGAGGAATGAACAGGAGACCCATCCTCATCATCATCACCCTGGAGACCAGAGAGTGAGTGGCTGTGGGAGCCAGGATGGGTGTCCCCTGGCTGCGGGAGGGCTGAGGGCCCTCGGGGAGCAATCCTGCCCTGCAGGGAGCACCCCAGGGGAAGGGACACAGCAGCTTCTCACAGCCCCAGCCCACAGGGCTCTTCTCTGCTGCCCAGGAAAAGGGCTGGAACAGAGGGACCAGGGGCCCAGGCCCAGCATCGGCTCCTCCTGCAGCAGCTGGAGCCTTCCTCTGCCCAGGGAGCTCTTCTTCCCACAGGAGATGGCTGCTGAGGGCTCCCTGCATTCAGCACCTCAGGGCTCAGTTGCTCCCTGAGCTCTGGTCACAGGGAGGGGTGGGAGGCAGGTCGCTGCCTGGTCTCTGAGCTGGACCAGAACATGCTGGGCTGAGCCCCATCACTTCCCAGGCAGAAACAGGTCACTGGTGATTCCTCTTTCCTGGCAGTGGCCAAGTCCTAGGACGGAGGTCGTTCGAGGGACGGATCTGTGCCTGTCCGGGCAGAGACCGGAAAGCTGATGAAGACCATTACCGGGAGCAGCAAGCGCTGAACGAGAGCGCAGCTAAAAATGGCAACGCCAACAAACGCAGTGAGTGCCCTGCCCGGGGGAGGCTGCCAGGGAGGCAGGCAGGGAGGGAAGCAGGCAGGCAGGCAGGCAGGCAGGCAGGGAGGGAAGCAGGCAGGCAGGCAGGCAGGCTGGCTCTGGGCACCGCTCTGCCACAGCTCCAGCTCCTGGCCCCCACCTGCACCCCATGCAGATGCCTCTGCCTCAGCTCCTTGCCCATCACACCCAGAATCACTGTGCTCCTGGAGTGTGGGCTCAGATCCCCACCCAGGCACGATGCTTTGAGCTTTCTCAACTAAATCTCATGTCTCATAAATAGGACCTGCTCCCTTTTCCCTCCAGAGTGCAAAGCTCTTTGAGCTGGGCTTCCATGGTCAGATATATTTGCTCTTCATTATTATTACTCATAAAGGGGCACCAGCAATGGCAGAACCCTGGTGGGCACCCAGCATGGCTCAAGCTTAAATCCCGCAGAGGTGCTCCCGGCAGTGCCCTGCCCCGCCGCAGCCAACTGACCAACGCTCTGCTCTCCCTCTCTCCTGCCCAGCGTTCAAGCAGAGCCCGCAGGGCATCCCAGCGCTGGGCACTGGTGTCAAGAAGCGGCGGCACGGCGAGGAGGAGATGTATTATGTGCCTGTAAGTGGTGGTGAGATGTACTGGGTGAGACCCCAGCTCGGGGCGGCCGTGGCATGGTCCTCTCTGCCAGAAACTCCTTGGGGGTGGGATGTCAGGCAAGAGGGGGTTGCATGGTCTCCTCCAGGCACCGGGGCTGAGCAGAGACCTAGAGAACAGGAGCAAAAGCACCTTTGAGCACACACATCCAAGGGAGTCCTGGGCCCCCAGGTAGCGCCTGGCCACAGTGAGGCTGCACCTTGTGTGGCTGGGTGGAAAAAAGGGGCCACGAGGACAGTGGGCAGGTGGGATGGGAACAAAGTGAAGCCCTGGGCTTGTTCCTTCCTCCAGGTACGAGGCCGGGAGAACTTTGAGATCCTGATGAAGATAAAGGAGAGTCTGGAGCTGGTGGAGCTGGTCCCACAGCAGCTGGTTGACTCGTACCGGCAGCAGCAGCAGCAGCTCTTGCAGAGGCAGTGAGTACCCCCACAGCCCCCCAGAGCCCGCAGCGGGGAGAGCCCCCCGGCAGCACCAGCGCTGTGTCACAGCATGGCTGCTGAGCGCCTGCTGCTGAGCAAGGGCTGACAACCCCCGTGGAGCTGCTGTCGCTGCAAAGAGGCTTTTTTGTGCCACAGCCCACACTGGTGTGGCTGCCTGAATCACAGCTGTGGAATCATTTGGGTCGGAAGAGACCTTTCAGATCATGGAGTCCAACCGTTCCCCCAGCACTGCCAGGGCACCACTAACCCATGTCCCTCAGC
>WUAM01000017.1:1631862-1642581 GCA_024336885.1 Actenoides hombroni
CGGGGAAGCTCACAGACGGGAGCGGGGCTTTACAGCCCACCAGCACGCCACAGGGGAGGCAGCTCCAGCCGACCCACAGCCAGTGGACGTGTCACGGAGACGGGACCTGTCCGTGTTGGCGAGACCAGCCCCGGCCACTGCTGCCCTGCCCTCGCTGCCCGTGCTCCCTGGTGTCCAAACCCAACAGGTTTTATCCTTGACAGGACTCGGCCCTCGCCCGTCCCCTTCTCTGTGCCAGCATCTGCCAGTGGCTGAGGCAAAGCACCGCCACGCGCTCCTGACGGACTGACACAAAGTCCCCCTTCCCTTCGGTTCCTTGTAGAGCAGAGAAAAACCTGTTTGTCAGTTCCCTATGTGTTCATGTACTTAAATATTTGTGTATATAAACTGAAGCAAATGTACATACAGTATACTCATTGTGCTGTACGGAGATAAAAAGATTTATTTTCATGTAAGCTATAAACATTGATACTTACTCCTGGGACACAATGGTGCCAAGTAAATTAATTCCATGTCCTAGCACGTAAACATGCAGAAAATCATGTCTCAGCCTTGTCTATTCAAAATCCCCTTTTATTTCCTGCTCGGAATATCACAGAGGAGGGGGCAGTGAATTCTCCTGGGAAGCTGGAGGTTGGATGATCCCTCCCCGCTCCGCGGGCGGTTGTGCCAACAGCTCAAGACCTTCCCTCCCTGGGAGGGTCGCAGGGAAAACGAGCGTGAGCCTGGTCCATGCAGTACCAGCAGCCCCGGGGCCCAGGCCCTCGCTCTGCCGCCTTTGTCTCGGTGTCCAACGGCGGCCCCGAGCCTTCAGCACACAGCAGGTGCCTCCTCTGCCTCCCCGGGCTCAGCTCCACTCTCCAGCTGAGGCTGCCCGCGCACGGAGCCAGCCTGGAGCTCCCAGCAGCAAAGAAACCCCCTCGCTCTGGATCCGTTGCTGCAGTGATTACCAAGAGAACACTGCCTTAGATATAAGTGAAAGTTGGGTTTCTTCCAATAAATGGCTAGAAACCAGAGAGCGGAATGGACAGCAGTCTTTATCATCGAGACACAGCTCTTCTGAGGTTAAAAAATGACACTGTTAGAAACAATTTCCACAAGAGAACTGTCCTTAGTTCTAAATGCCAGCGCTATTTCTAGCTTTCGCAACATATATGCCATATATAGGACTTGGAAATTGAGCTAAAGAGTCTCACAAGAAGTGTCGTTTAGAGACTAACACTTAAGGCAAGAACATGATTTTAATGCAATAAAAAAAACCCCAACTTTAAAAAGACCTTGAAAACTGGTGTGCGAGACGCGGGCAGGAACAGCCGAGCCCGTACACCTGCAACAAGCTCCCCCCAGGAACACCGCGGGACGCAGCCCCAGCGGGACCGCAGAGCTGCCTGTTGCTGAAGGCACTGCTTGGTTCTGTGGTGTCTGTTCCAGATCTGCTGGACTGTAAAAAACACCAAACCTTTAAAACAGGCGATCAGAGGCCCTTGCTACGCTCCAAGGACACAATTATTGCATTTAAGGAGGGCAAACAGCAGCCTCCAGGCAGCTGCCGCAGGGGGTGCCGCAGCTGACACCCAGCCCAGGTGCCGAATACCCCCCAGCAGCCGCCTGTCTCGGTGACAGGCACTCTGCAGGCCCCGTACAAACCCACTGACCACCTTCTGACACCCCTCTGACAGCGCTGCGAGCGTTGCTGAAACACCCAAGCGCGCTGCTCCTCGGTGGCCTCGCTACCAAGCCCCTTGTCCCTCTGACATCAGGGCGCTCGGAGCTCTCCCTCCCTGGCTTTATCTTTTCCCAGCCCCTCAAGAAAATTAGACTGTAACTTCTTTTCAAAAAGATTTAGAAAACCCAGTAAAAACAACTAACAAAACAATAAATAGGAGGCTGAGAGGCGAGTTCAGCCCGGAAGTCTCACTCCTGCCCACACAGAAGGGAAACGAGCACGGACCAGACAGATGCTCCCTGTTTCTCTGGAGCGTTACGTCACCTCGCTGGTGAAGCTGCCCCTTGCAACGCTCCCACCACGGCTGGTGGTGGTCTGTGCCCTCGTACCACAGCCTGAGGGGCTGCCCAACCTGACCTGGTCTTCTCCGAGGAACACTGAGCTCCACGGCCAGCAGGGATCTCCGGGATGAAAAGCCACCAGGACGAAACTGCCCCAAATCCCTCGTGGGCTCTGCCTGATGTGCCAAGAGACACCCGCAGCCTCCACAGGTTCAGAAGTGTCTCAGTCTCCCGGGCGTTCCCAGCGGAAACATCCAAACCACAAGTCTCATTTTAAGGTCACAGTGGAGACAGGCGGACAGAGCTCCAGGGCTGTCCTTCCCCTCGGGAAGCAGCAGCGGCTGTCACAGCCTCTCACTCTTGATCGCAGACGAGTCGATTGCTTCACTGCGCAGGTCAACGGCGGATCCGTTCCTCCAGGACTGCTCGGCAGCTGCAGCGACCTGGATTGTCCAGAGAAACTGCTCTTTGGTGATCACGGGGGGTTCCTTGCCTGCGGGGACAGGAACAAGGCTCTGGATGAAACTCTCGTCATCACCAGCGCTGCCTTTCGGCACATCGCTTCCCGCCACGGCGTCTCTCGTCAGCTCCCAGAGCTGGGGTCAAGTTTTAAAGAGAAAGTTTCAGCCCCATCTCCTTCCTGTCCTGTCACTAAAATCCCGTGGGTCTGTCAGCGCAGCCAGTGGAACAGAAATATTTTTACACCTCCTGAGCAGCCGGGACTCCAGCAGAGGGGCTCTGAGCTGCTCCAAACGGCTGCTTTCTGCACAAAGTACAGTGAGGCCCAACGCAACGTTCCCTCCCAGTTCTCATTTCTTCTCAGAACAGTTCCAGACCAATGCTCCACCCCTCGCCCATCTCAGAGCAGCCACCAAACCCTGGGTTTGCTTATGGGGAGCTCGCCCAGCACCTGCGCAACACTGGCTGAAACAGAACCACGACAAAACCCGATCCTACTTTTCCCAGCCACTCATTTCTTTTGGGAGTTTCAGACACAAACACTAAAGTGCAGCTGCTGTTGGAGCAGTTTCCAAGGGAGGTGTTGGCTGAAAGCAAACCCAGAGCACCTCCAGCCGTTACCCACCTTTCAGGGTTCTCAGGAAGTGTCGGAAGAGCTCCCTGTGCGCGTCTCGGTAGCGATCGGCCTGGGTCTGAGCACAGATAGGCACCGAAGTCCCGTGTTCCGTAATCCCCAGGGGATTCTGATTATCTACCCGTAATGTCCCTTGGGAACCACGAACCTGCAGGGAAGGCAGCAAACGGTAAAGAGAACAAATGTTTTTTACCTCATCACGCTTTCGATCTCAAACACAAAAATCTACACAAGCCCTCGTTTGTACAGCCAAGAAAAAACTAACTTCTAAAATGAGGAGTTACAACTGAGATAGCCCTTGTGTGGATCAGACACGACAGAAAATACCAGGCACATGCTGTGGTACGGTGGCTTCTGCTTATTGCAGACCTCCACTGTTTTTTTTCCACCTGAGCAAAGCTCGTTTTTTAGTTATTTCACAGATATCACTCCTCAAATCCTGCCCACGCATCTGTTCGAATTCATGACTTTAGGAGTTTACAGGTAATTTGCCTCTGAATTTACACTTTTCTTCCCCTTTAATATCCTTAAGCCTTGACTTGTTACATACACCTAAAATCACCCTGGAAAGACAAGAAACGAACTGTGTGACAACATTCCAGCCTCGGGAGAACTGTCACCCATCCTGCTCTGGCACGATCGCAGGCAGCTCAGAACCTGATGGAATACGTGCAAGCAGAGGTGAAATTCGGGTGAGAAGGGAGAAAGTGGATTGTGGATGAAACAAAGACAAGGAACCCCCCACAGCCGAGGCGCCGGCGAGCTCCGGGCTCCGTGGTGGCGGGCGTACCGCGGGGCCCCGCCGATCGCCCCGCACGAGCACCGGTGCTGGCCTGGGGGTGTCGCGACGGGCTCGGCCGAAGGGTGAGAACGCACCTCCAGTCTCTGATCACAGCTTTTAGTGCAGTGCTGACTGACGTCCACAGTTACAATTGCTCCGCTAGGAAATTTCATGCTGATCGCTACAGTGTCTGCATCCTTCAACTGGGCCAGATCTGAGTGACAAAAAAGGTGCTCGCTCACAGCGGGAACAGCAAACCAGCAAGTACTACGACTACACGGTGCTCGTCGTGCTCTACGAGGCGACACCGGCTCTACGATACCTTTGGGCAGGAAGCAAGGGTGACAGCAAAGCGCCTTCCGCAACGTACAGCGGCCAGTTTACCTCTGTCGGCGCTTCAGACAGAGAACAACAAGCTCTGCAGAAACGCACAGCCCCTGAACTCCACCTTCCCAGCCCGCGGCTCTCCCTCAAGGCTTCCACTTCTTCATCCACACACATTCACCTCTGCAGCTTATTACAGCCAAGATCAGGCACCTTCCAGAACAGCAGATGGTACCAAATCCTCCCCAGGGCACACTGTTTGTTGCATTTTGACACCCTAGCAAAGAGCAGAACTTTGCACCGTGCACCTCCCAATGACAGCCAGCCAGGGCTGGCTGCAGCTGCGATCACCTTCACTAAAACTTTGTCTTTCCATGGAAAAAATGGCAGCTTTCTGACGGAGGGTTCACTGAAATAAGCCTGGTAACCCAGAGCGTGCCCATCAGCTTGACACAATCCAGAGTGAATTCCCACCTTTAACTGTGCTGAGCTCACCAGGGAAGTGCCAGAGAAACCAGAGCAAGCAAAGAACTGAAGAAGACAGCATCGACCTTCCTGCTCTGCTCTCACAAAGCTTTGCTCGTGATTTTCCACGCTCTGGTTTTCAAACAGCAAACCTGACACCCCTCAGGTGCCGCCCGGGGCGGGGTTCAGCGACGCCTCTGCAGCAACCACCTCACACCAGCGAGAAACGGGCAACATTCTGAAATCATTGCTAAACACCCCGTCGGCAACAAATTCCGGCCTTCTATTTCACTAGACTACTTTTTTCCAGCTGTTGTATGACGGAACAGCTACGTCATGGCTCTCACACACTCTTTTCTTCCCAGTTTTAGCGCTGGAGTCCAGAGGCACAGGATAAACTGACGAAAGATTTATTCTTACCTGCGCAGAACGCGTGCCCCAGGGAAAATATCGTATCTGGTGCACTCTCTCCCAACAACAGACTGATAATATCTATATCGTGCACAGCAGCGTTGTAAAAAATTCCACCTGGAAAAGCAAAACTGGGCATTAAGGTCTCCAGATTGACAACCCAGAGTCAGTGTGCCTTTCTGGCCTGCGCTGAGATCGATACAAGAAGCCCGACGTTGAAGAACCAAACTAATACTAAAAGCAAATAGAAAAATGCAGGAGGCGTAGAGAAAATGCTCCTCTAAAGAAAACCCACACACCTTAAGGCCACAGAAACATGGGCACTTCCCACCAGAACGCGGTGCGAGACATTTCCAGCCCACTGAGAAGGAACTGTTGGAAGAAAGCTGCTCAGTACCTGATGTTTTCAGGAGGCTCAGGGAGGCTGCTGGGTACACGCTGCTAACCGCAGATATCCGGTGGATCCTGCCCAGCGCCCGGTTGCCGCGGACCTTCTCGTACAAGAACTGCAGCGCCGGGTCAAAGCGCCTTGAGAGAGAAGCACGGAACGTGGGACAGCGTTTGGAGGAGGAGGGGCCACCAGGACACCGGCTCCACGGCAGGTGGGGCAAACCTGGGGCATGAGCTCAGTGAGCAGAGTGCGTCAGACGCGGCTTTCTAAGTCTGCGCGTAATAACTGTAAGGGTTTCTTATTAAATACTAGTTTTGCTTCCTGCAAATAACCCTGATATCTGCACTTGTGAAGATGTAAACAACTTTAACAGAGAAATTAAATAGTGGGGACTAAAAGCTTTTAAAGGTCCAGTAAACTTGCCTACAAGTTTATATTCAGCTGAGCATTGACCAAAACCTCAGCTGAGGTTCAGCCTTAGGGCTGGGACGAGACCTGTGCATACGGCGCTCGAACGGAAGGGGCAAACGTTAGGGCAGGTACTTTGTGTAATTACACATTGGTGGAGATGAAACCCGTATCTATTTGTCCACCTAAGTTCTATTTGCAATGCGATGAACTATTCTCAGCAGAGGAGCACAAAAAGATCACGTGTTTACGAGCAACCCACAGCCACTCAGCCTATGGCCTCAAACGCTGGCTGGCTTTCTGCAGAGCTCCCTGAGTTCCTGCAAGCTTGGAGCAAATTAAAATGAATCTACTTTCCTTCCGTTACGGTTATTGAGTCTTAAGGGTCCAGATATAAGATCACAAGTGAAAATATCACTTTACAAAGATTAATAAATCCATTCCCATCAGGCCAGCAATTCTAGCGTCGAGTGGAATTTTCCCAGCCACGCATTTTGTAATTCTCGAGGTTAACAACCCTCAAGCACCACCCCTCGCAAAGGCCTTAGAAAGAAGGCAGGGGTAAAACACAGCTCCAGGCTGGAAACCCCATCTGAGGAATCAACACTGCTTTCAGACACGCGCTGCTTAGCAGGTATAAACCAGAAGAAAAACGCTGGTCTTACTTGTAAAACCCGCACACCAGCGGCCTTCCGCATCTCTCAGCTTCATCGAAACAAGCCTCTGCCACCTGCCTGTCCCAAGCGGGCAGCCTCTCGCAGAGCACGCCTTTCCCTGTGCGGAACAGTACAGAACACGGGGCTGAGGGCAGGAGGGGGGGCTGCACGGAACATCTGCGTCGTGCGGCAGCGTTCAGGTGTCGGCAGGGTCTAGAGAGCGCGTTTGCCGAGACGGAAGCGCGGCTTTGCACGTGTCGGTGCCACTGCCTCCCTTCCGGGCTCCAGCTGGGGCGGTCCCAGCTGCTGGTGCAGCCCAGGAAGCGTGGCCATTCTGACAGACAGCTTTCCTTCGAGTCCCACTGGTGTTTCTAGGACCAGACACGCTCTGTGCGGCCACGCTGGGGTCGGCACGGTACAGCCTCCACTGGTGGTAAGCCAATAACACCAGTGTCACCAATTTCTTGCCTGCACGCCTCAAGGGACGCTGCCGGGAGGAGGGAGCACTCGCACATACAGCGTTTAGCCCTCGACGCGCGCTGCCAACTGCGGACACGAGCTGCCCTTGCCACCGCTCCTCTTACCCGCTCGTAAAGCGCCGATGACAACCTCAGAGGCTTCTGCAGGCGGCGAACAAACGATGGCTCCAGAGACTCTGCAGAAGGCAAAAGGAAGAGCTTCAGTGAAGATAAGGTTTCCATCAGAACGAACAGCCCTCGACAGCTCCTTCCAGTCACAGTTAATTTTACAATTGCTGCCTTAAACTCTGAGGAAGAGTCAAAAATAGACACAAAACTCCCATTGCTCTGCAAGAGTAAGTTACGTTCCGTGAACTCAGTACCTGCTTGCAACGATGGAATACGGGATGACAAATGTAGGTTAAAATGACAAGTGGCCCAATGGGATTGCATCACTTGTGCATCTTAAAGGAGAAAGTCTTTTAAAGGTGTCCTTTGGAAAGGCTAAACCCTGCTAATTAACACTTGCAGTGAAATCACAAGTGTCTCTGTGCTAGACCTGCTGAAGAAGGGACAGGAACACCTGAGCTTATCACCAGTCTTTAGTTTCTAGCAGCACAGCTCTGCTTTCCACTTTTGCAATGATGTTTCAAATACCAATCTGCCAATCAAGCATAACCCCATCACTTGATGTTACTCGTTCAGTTCAAACAAAGCAAAACGCCAGGACCTGTCCTGTTTACAGCAATCCTCGCTTATCTCAGTTTCAAAAGAGCCCCCAACTCAGTCAGCTGCTCCGAGGCAGGAAAACTGGCAGGCAGCAGGCAAGTGCATCCCTTACTGCTCTGTGGGAATGGGAAAAAACAAAAGGGTTTTATATCTCTTTATGAAACTGCCTGCAACTAAACTCCTCCCAGTTTCCATTGATTCTGGGCACCTGAGTCAAGCTAAGCTGCTCAGGGCTTCTGGAGCATCTCTGGGCAGGTGACACGCTCCATAATGCTCAGCCTGTAACAGCCCCTCAGTCTTGCCCCGCTGCCCTCCATGGGGCCAGAGAGGCACAGTCTGTGCCCACTGTGCTGCAGCGGCATTTTCCAGGGAGGGGAGGTGAGCCTCGCACAGAGATGCTCGTGCCCAGCCTCGCACAGAGATGCTCGCACCCAGCCTCGCACGGAGATGCTCGCAGCAGGGGAGCAGCGCGCGCGCGGGTGGACAGTACCGCTGATCGCCGAGCGCCACATCGGCGTCCTGCCGCCGCAGCACCCTGGTGCCAGCCAGGAACTCGGCTCCGAAGGCACGTTCCACCTCCTCCAGCTGATCCTCCACGACGTAGAGCAAGCAGCAGCCGTTTTCCTCCATCAGGCTTCGAAATAAGGCTTCATCCAGGAGCCCCGTGCCGAAGAGGGCGAGCCCGACGGTGCTGCCGTGCTGCGTGGCGGGTGCCGGGCTGTCGGAGGCCTTCGAGGGAGCGGGCACGGCCCTGGCGCGGAAGGCGGCGAGGGCCGAGGGGCGGCTGGCGGAGGTGGAAGGCGTCGGGTCTTGCCCCAGGCCGGTGGGGGAGCCGGCGGCGGCGGCGCGGTGAGCAACCGGCGGCTTGCGGCAGGAGGGCGGCGAGGGGCCCGCGGAGAAGCCGGCGCTGGTGCCGGCGGCGAGGAGGAGCGCGGGCTGGGGCAGCAGCGCGGGCTGGGGCAGCAGCGCGGGCGGGTCGAGCTGCAGGGGGAGGCCGGCGCCGCCGTCCGGACCTGCAGAGCTGGGCGAGACAGAGACGGGGGTTTGGGGCGGGGAGCGGCGGGGAGCGGCCCCGCGGCCCCAGGCTCCGGGCGCGGGCACTCACAGGAGGAGCGGGGCGCGCAGCCCGTGCTGGCGGAGCAGGCGGCGGTTGCGGTAGTGGCGGCCGGAGGAGAGGTGCTCGAGGATGCGGTCGCGGCGCACCCGCATGGGCAGCTGGCAGGAGGTGCAGTAAAGCGTCTCCACCACCACCGCCGCCGCCGCCTCCCCCCCGGCGGCCCCGCGCTCCAGCAGGTGCCGCTTCACCGCCAGCTCCGAGAACTCGGCCGCGTAGTCGTGCAGCGTCTTCTTCTTCCGACCCATCGCCCCGGCCCCGCCGCTCCGGAAGCGGAAGCGCGGACGGACCGCTGCCCGGCAACGGGGACGCGTCGGTTCCCGCACCGCCCGCCCCGAGCCCGCCCCGCAGCGCTCACCCTTCTCCGGCGCGGAGATGGAAGGAGCGAGCGCGGGCAAAGCGGCCCCCGACGGAGCCAGCAGTGACGAGGACACTCGCGGGGTCTTGCGGGAGCCGGCGGCAAAGCCCGGCGAGACCCACGGAGCCGAGGGAGAGCTCCGCGAGTCGCTGCGGAGAGCGAGGGATGACTACAACATGGCCACAGGTACCCGGGGCGGGCGTCCGGAAAATCTCAGCTACCGAGTTCATCTTCTTGAGATTCGGCTCCTTTCATCTAGCAAAAATCCTAGGCTAGGTTCTCGTGAGCGTGAAAGCTCCTGCTCTTGATTGACTGCTGCCATAAAAAAAAAAAGAAAAAAAAGCCCCAAAGCTTTTGGCAGGGATAGGGTTTACTCACAGCAGTACTCCCACCTTACAGGTACCATCTCTTCCTTGCAAAGACAACTGGAGATCCAAGAATCCCAGCTTCGGAGAACCAAATCTGAAAAGGAAATGCTCCAAAAGCAGCTCCGAGAGCGAGAAAATCAGCTACGGGCCATGTCTGCCAAGGTAGCTCCCCGGGAGCACAGCGGCCACCGCTGCTGGGAGAGCTGGCAGCGGGGAGCTGGGGCTCTGTGCAACAGCACAGCCCCTCCTCCCAGACACAAGGGAGGTCTGTGATCTTGAAAGTGAAGTGGAAAATATTTTCTCTTAAGTTTTGCAGTTTAAGGGAAGAACGGAAACACGAAGACATGATAGCAGCAGCAGAGAAGGAGAACTGCAGCCTTCGGCAGGTGAACTCAGTGAAAGCCCTGGTATTAGCTGCTTGGTT
This sequence comes from Actenoides hombroni, assembly GCA_024336885.1. Lineage (NCBI taxonomy): Eukaryota > Metazoa > Chordata > Aves > Coraciiformes > Alcedinidae > Actenoides > Actenoides hombroni. The sequence continues at coordinate 1,641,850 of WUAM01000017.1, forward strand.
TAGGCTGGGAGGAGCCTGCCACGTAAAAATCCCCACTTAAGGTGGTAGTTTTAGAGAAAATGGCAAGTAGTAACAGTTACCAGCACTGGCAGGGGCGTTAGGTCGCAGACTGCCCAGGAAATGCATGAAGCGTTCGGATCAGATAGTGGGAAGATGAGGCCAAGCCTCCTCACCTTCCTCCTGACAATACGGGCTTGATGTCTCTATCTCCTCAGCTTGTTGCAGAACAAGAATCCAAACTGGCCGAGCAGAACAAGCTGATCAATGAGTTACAGGGGACAGTCAGCCAGCTGCAGGCAGAGGTTCTGACCAGCCGATACCACATCCAGAAGCAACAACGGGCCCAAGAGGAGATCCAGAGCCAAGCTGAGATGCTGCAGCACAGGGAGCTGCAGACTAGAGTGGCACTTGAATGCCTCAAAAGCAGGGTAAATGCAGCCTCCCTCACTTCAGTCCCACCTCCCTCTTGGGAGACACTGCAACCACTTCAAGCAGAGAATCTGAAAGCGTAGAGACATTCTTGGGCAGAAGCAGAGTGGGAGATGCACCAGGGCACTGCAGCCCCGTGCCCTCAGGGCCAGAGGCGCAGGACGCTCAGCCTGTTCACTTCCCAGCTTTCCAGAATGCAGCTCTTAGGTCACTCACAAAGCAAAAAGGCCTCAAATTCCAGAGGCCCTTAAAAAAACTCCAGCTGAAAACAGTTACACAACCAGATTCCCACTACCCTCCAAG
>WUAM01000017.1:1649708-1666311 GCA_024336885.1 Actenoides hombroni
GGGGAGCGGAGGGAGGGCCCGCAGAGAGCCGGGCTGCGCCTGCCCGGTGCGGGAGCGGTAGGTACCGGGGGCACAGCGCAGGCCCGGGCAGCGGGGAACCGGCCGCTGCCGCCTCTGCCCCGCAGGAGAGGAGCTGCCAGGCCGCGCCGCGCTCCGCGCCTCGACAAGAAGCGGTCGCGTGGCTTGGGAGCACGGCCTATGGCACCACGGACACGCTCCAAGTGCTGCCAGGGCACCACCGCACTGGGAACCGACCCTATGGAATTGATGTCGAAAGAACTAGGCTAAAAAATGTATCATCTGCATCGAAACAAGATGTAAAGGAGCCATAGGGCTTAACCCGCAAGGACGTGGCAGAGGCTTTCTGCTCTCCTCGCTCATCCTCCCCCTGTACGTTCACACAAGTGAAGCACGTCGGGCATTTATTCCAATATTGTTCCCTCCTGAGGATTCAGCTGAGATTTCTAAACCCCCATGGTGGCACCTAACCAGAGGTGGACTCACTGGCCAAAGGCACAGCATTTAAAATACTTTTTTAGTTCAACAAGGTTGAGGCATCACAGAAAGTACTGAACCTGGAATAAAATGCAAACCAAAATGTGTCTTAAGTGTTCTTTTGCTGTTGCTGACTTAGTCATGACAAAATAGATAACTTTGGGACCAAGGATGAGCCAAGAGTGTACCCTAAAGTAACCCTGGGTAATTATAACACTAAAATACACGCCCCTAAGGTGAACAATGCGAAAATACTCCCCCCTGAACCTCCCCCAAATGTTGTATCTGTGAGAATGCATACATATGTATGTTGTAGGATGGAAAGGGAAATACAAATAACCAATCAAGTGCCTCCTGCTGTTATAAATACAGTGTGCCTGGCACTGCGGGGGTGTGCTGGCTGGTGGGAGATGCCTGGCACTCTATTCTGCAGAATAAAGACAAATTTCTCATCAGTGTGCTTATTAGGGACAACAGAATCAGAATCACAGAATGATCTGGGTTGGAAGGAACCTTAAAAATCATCTCATACCAAGCCCCTGCCACTTTCTCTCATAACAGCTTGAAAACGCAGAGGTACCATCCAAACTGCCTAAACAAATTTATTAAGTAAGTGCCATAAAAATAAGTTATGTATTTAACATAATCAACTTTTTCTCTTGAAATGACAGCGATAAAAGCTCTAGGATTTCAATACCTTGTCTGTTTATCCGGTACTTAGGAACTGCATAATCAACGTCACTTCTCTCTGGGGTCAGCAGAACTCCACACAGGCGCTGGAGATCAGATGAATTCCTGCACACAGTGCTGCGGGCTGCTCCCGAGTCATCTCTGCAGTTTAGGTGGATGAAAAGGGCTCTGTTGACATTCAGGTACAGCGTGGTGAAAGAGATTGCTGAGAAAACAGCCCCCAAGACAGAGACCAGAGCCTGTTTCTTCTTCAATAATGAGGCACCGTCATCACTGGTTCACATTTTCCAGTCCAACAGTTTGGAGAACTCCTTCCCGTTGGCCAGACCCGCACTTGGGCAATGCTTCTGCTCCGCAATATTTTCCTCAAGACTTCATGCCAGAGAAACAGGCCTTGCTGTGTCTTTCACACCAGTGTTTATTTTGCCACTGCAGAAAACATGGGTTAAGTGACACAAACTTTGACCTCTGACACAAATGTGAGAAACAAGGGAAAATGCCTCCAAAGAGAGGGGCTGTAAAATGCCTCACATAGCTCCCAGCTGTGCTGCTGGTCAGATGGGGCAGTACTGGGAAATACAACCCTTACTGTAATTAATAGCATTTGGGCATCTTAGTTTTGAGTTTGGGGCTTTTTTGTTTCTTTGTTTGATTTGTGTTTTAATTTTGTGATTTAATTTTTTTTTTTTAAACAAGTTTAAAAATGTTGTCCCATAATATTAAAAAATAGAAAGCACACACCCTGCTACAGGAAAGATTTAAGACATTGTTTTCATTACACTTTCCTTGCCTGGGTTTAAAAGCCATGGCTGAGGAGCAATGGAGAGCTGTATTTACCAGCTCCATACGCACACCACATTGGCCAATCCCAGCTACATGGGGGACCTTTGCAAATGGGCTTTTTTCATTAAACTTGCACAGCAAATAAGTCACAGCTTTACGTCCAGAAGAATAAAATGCTCTGGACAACAGCTCATGAGCTGCTGTCCATTGCACATGCCAATCTCTGAGCAAAATCCATGGTTATTTCGCTTGAATAAGGAATCAAGTTCTCAAATAGGAACCTGTGTCACTAAAGTAGAAATAATAATAATAAAAATTTGTTAATATATAACTATATATTCCTAGCACATGTATATTTATTGATATATGTGTATTTGGAAGCATTAAAGAAACTATTTATATTAAGACTCTCAAAATACTTGCACACCGACCTACCTGCAAAATTCAGAAGCTATAAAAAGCGTGTACTACAAAACCAGGGCTGTATATACAAAACAATACCACAAATTCACCCCGTGGTAGCCAGAAAACCCGCAATGCCCCTACACTTACATTATCATGATCACTCTTTCTGGTGGCGGTGGCGAGCACAGACACTCCACCCTGGAAAGCAACAGCCCGAGTGTCACAAGCAGAAATACCGGGATTGTTGCTTTAGGTATAAAGCTTCACACATTGTGTCCTGCTGGGATTTGTTCTCTTTGAAGCTCTTAAATGGCCACATGCTGTAGCTTCAGGGTGTTTATTTTAATCAAGATCTAACTGGAGGAACTCAGAGCTGCATTTAGAAGCGAGCTGAAAGTACACTAAAGCAGGAAAAAAGGTGTAAATGTATTAATGCAGCTTTTCAGGGCTCCACTAAGATTCTGTCTTTTCTTTAAGGTGCCATTTCTTGGGGATATGTTTCAGAATTAACTGAGGTTTTAAAGCATAACTTTAATCTTCACAGTAGCTCCATCAGCACCCCCTGGTACTACATTTCAAACGCAACCCTTGCGGTTTAGTTGAACCGTCTTGTCAAGTGGACTAATAAGGCACTTGGTGCACAGTGAGAGGCCGCGTGGAGCAGCTGTTTCACATCACTGCTACGGAACGACATCTCACGTGGCAATAGCCAACCAGCCCTTCAGCTTTGTTATTTGGTGCTAATTCTGGGAGCTGAGTAGCACTTTGGGTACTGTCCCAGAACACGGACGTGTTCCAAACACGAGCATTTCTAGGAGAAACTGCCCATGCTGCACAGAGAGCTAACACAGAAGCCATCACAATAGGCAGGGGCTGCCCCATGTAGTCAAATGAAGATGATATAAGTTATCCACAATTTTATGCCCAGTTATTAAGACAAAGGAAAAAATACTTGTCCTGTCATCGCTTTGAGTATCTTTTGCTAGTGCTTTTATTTAGGCCCCCTCTTGGGCTTGGGATCTTGCTTCCTTATAGAAGGAGGCTGAGCTTTTGTTGCTGAAGAACCAGGCTTCCTTCCACCAATTTTGCCTGTGAAGAGAAAATACAGATCATTACTGCAAGCACATCTAAGTCCCAGTCTTGAATTTTATCTCCCATTTTGATCCTTAAGTCTGAAAGACTGATACTGGCAACTAAAAGTTGGCAGGCATCCAGCCTGAGGTGCCTCTCCTACCAGCAGTGGTGGGACTGAATGATCAAGGTCCTTGCCTACCTGTAGGAAACTGCTCTGTACCCAGGCAGGATTTACATTCCTTCTATGTTTCCAGATTTTAAGCAGCAGCAAGCTAAGTTCTCCTTAGCAAAGCTGAAGACAGACAGACATTATTGTAGGTCCAGTTCAAGACTGGAAACTGTTGAGTTTAAGCACGTTCACTTACGACAGCTGAAAGAGACAATTCAACCATTCTTTGCCTGAACTTGTAGTAGCTGTTTGCATTGCTCACTGTGTTTCACATCACACAGGAGGCTCACTCCATCAATGACCTGAATATGCAGTCAACTAAAGAACTTAGAAAAAATTCTGTCAGAGGAAAGGCTTTGGGTATTACTGGCCAAAACAGTTTTGGTGCTGCAGGCAGTAAAAACAGCTCATTTGTTTAACTTCTGTGTTCAGGAAATAAAAGGATTTTGCACGTACTTCATAAATAAATACAACTGTTAAAAAAAAACAAACAAAACACCTGACATCAGCATCGCTTTCTCTTTGTTGGGGAAAAGCTGCACAACCATAAATTCTGCCTAGCTCCTGGGTCTGAATTGAAAAGGAAAAGCAGCACACAGCACTAAAGATTCAACTCATCGTGTAATTAGGAGTAGATTAGCGTCCCCTGATTGGACATTAAAAGCTAAATCAGGCTCTCAGTTCCCTGTGTCAGCATTCCGGAGCTTTCCAGAACGTTAACTGTTTCGTGTCACTGCTGATTGTTCTATTCCTGATCACACTATTATGCAGGAAAAAAGCCCTGAACTGATCAACTCATCAAACATGCCAGTGTCCCCACGCGACTGAGCTAACGCCCTTGTTTTGAAATTATTGAAAGACGTTGAGAATCTGCTCCCTAAGTGTACTGCAGTCTATAGGGGCATAAGAAACACCAGCTAGGGTACACAAGTGCAAAAAATATGTTGAACAAGTAAATAAGAGCCAACCTGCTCTCAAGGATTAAATACTTTTCTCAACCAAAAGCAACAAAGTAAACCCAATAATTATTACAGTAATAATTATACAATAATATCTTACCAGGCTGCAGCAGAAGAGTTTTATTTATTGTGGATAACCTCCGTTGATTCATTTTACAGCCATCTTTGCCTATTAGGTGAGATTTCCAGGCCTAAAAGTCAGTTAAAAAAAGCCATTACAGACCCCAGCAACAATCCAGGCGAGTCCTTAAATCATTGGGTATAAGCCAGTGTCAGAAGAGGACATGAATTCCTTCCCAGTGACATAACATCACCAGACCAATCTGGAAGGCAGCCTTACCTCCTCTCCTGGGGAGAAGTTTTCATGGCACAACGGGCAATGGTTTGCCACATTTTCTGGTTTGGCAGCTGAAATTATTTGAAAAATAATGTAAGAATGGCAGAGAAGGGCTAATTTCAAATACAAGAGGAGAACTCGCACAACAAAGAGCATGAAACCACCCCATGGCTAAACCAGCTCCTACCCCGTTGTCATTAACTGCTCTCAAAGAAGTGCCATGTTTAATCATCTACATCAAAACAAGATCAAAAGATCAATAGGGCTTAACCTGCAAGGATGTGGCAGAGGCTTTCTGCTCTCCTCACTCATCCTCCCCACATACATCCACACAAGCAGAGCACATCACACTCTGGGGAGCTCAGGCATTTATTCCAAAACTGTTCCCTTCTGAGGATTTGATGAGGTTTCTAAACCCCCAGGGCAGCACCTAATCAAAGGTGGCCTGACTGGCCAAAGACATGTAGCATTAAAAAGTCTGACTGACTTGACCTTTGAAGTTCAACCTTCCTGTTGGAAAACACTCACAATTGCAAGTCTTGCTCCTCACGTGTTTGGACAACTCATCTTTTGGGATGGCCTCTGTGCATCGTGGACATTTCCCAAAGCTGTCCTTTTTATCACAGTTAGTCAGCAAGTGCTCTGTCAGACCTGCTATTTCCACCACCTGCAACAGAGCGAGAGGATTTGTACCCTACTGAGGAAATAAGGAGAATAAGGAGAGTATTTAAAAAACCTGCATATCTGATTTTGGGAAGTTGTATCTCACTTTCCAAAAGGACAAAGAGAAAACGAAATTTTAGTCCAGTTATTCATACAATTTACAATGCTGCTCTTCTCGAAAAGTGCTACCCAAGATTACACAGCGGTGGTCAAAATTCCTCTACCTTATAGCACCTTAAAACCAGAGTAACAACAGTTTCTGTCTTGTAGTAGTTCTAGAATGTTTCTGCCTAACCTGCTTGCAGTGCTCACATCTGGTTAACACAGGACAGTGTTTCCAGTAGTGGCGATCCAGTCTTTCCTCTGTGAAGGATTCGTCCCTTTCACCACAAAAAATACATAAACTAGGAAAAACAAATATAAACATCAGTTAACATCACAGAGTGAAACTGAACATCCCTGTTTCTTCTGTTAAAAACTATTCTGAAAAATAGCTAACATCTTGGTACACCTGCAATATCCCTACATAGGACTGGCCTTAGGATAGGGCACAAATACTAGTGTATAATTTATGGCCAATAGAACTATAAAGCATTTGTTCATATAGAAAGACACCATACTACAAAAGCACTGAGAACAGCTCACTGGAACTGGCTTTCACAGCTCCAGAGTTTTCAGATGTGTTCTCCCTGCCCCTGTCCTACAACACACAATATACAAAATATCTCTCTATCTCTGCTTTATTTTGTACTGTCACTTGAACATTAAACTCTGGCAATTTCTTATCCCACAAACAACTACCCAGAAAACAAGCCCAATGCCACACTGCCCAAGAACTTTAAAACACAAAACGTCTAGGGTTGCTGGTGGTAATTCCCAATCTATTAGAAGATATTGTCATTGTTTTAATGCTGTAAGTATCAGCTTTGATCTTCTAGAAAAATGTCATTACTGTTATTAGCTTGCAGGTCATATGGAATGCTTAAGGTGATTAGAGGCTGCTCATCTAACTTACTTATCCAAGTAATTTGCAACAGAGGAATGATAATCTGGAATCTCTGCTGCTGCAGGCTGTGGGCTTTCGTTTACCCGGTAACCTGTAAAAAGAGAAGTATTAAACCCAAGTCATCTTGAAAGCTCTACATTTCTTAATACTGTTTGAAACTACCTACCTTGACTCTTTGGCTTCTGAAAATCAGACTCTTTCTCCTATTGAACAAAGAAAATTTAGTCAGAAATTTGCTTAATGACCACGATGCTTGCCAGGGAGAAAGAGAAAAGATTCTATTCTGAGTTTTCTCTGGAATTAAAAGCTTAGAAGCAGAGCCAATGCATTACAGCATTTGTGCTCCTGGTCCTACAGCAAATCTCTCAGGTGTTGAAGCAGCGATCTGGAAAAACAGTCCTACTTCTGGGCACTGGGGTAGCTGACTACCTGCCTGCAGTTCAGGTACAACACTTCACGGATGTGCAGTACAGAATGTTCTGATGCTCTCAGGACAATTTCTATACTCTAGCTGGTACAGAAACACTTAGACTTGCAAGAGCACTCTCAAATTTACCATAAATAGACAAAGATGTCATAAAAAAGAATCCAAATTTTATACTATGTTTGGAAAAAACCAACCTCCCAGATTTTAAACTGGACTGCTGAGGAGGAAAGTCAGTTAGTGTATGTCATGGAAACTGTCTTTTTGTTTGTTTGTTTATAAAGAAACAACAGTAATGTTAACTATCAAAGCCTGTGATACCTAAGGAAAAAAATACTAAAATCCAAACCACCCTAACCTTTCCAGCTTGAATTTCTGCTTGTATCTCCTTCAGAGTTGCCAGCTGATCTTGCAGAACTTTTATTTCTTCCTCCTTCTGTTTCTCTGCTGCTTCTGTTGCTGCCTTTCTCTGTGCCTGTCAAGAAATACTCTTTCAGTTCCAAAAGTTTTTGAACCATCTATCATCAAGAAGAGGTCACAAAACACATCAGCATGGAACAAATGGTCAATGATGTACAAGGAACATTCTGCTCGGTTAAATGATCAGTTGGTGACAGTAACACTTTGCTTCCCCTGAATTCCTCTGTACTACCTGAAAGAAACACAGAGTGCTTCCTCCATGTCTTCTATTTCCAAGGCTAGCCAGCATAAAATAGCATATGGGGATTTTCCAAACTGATTATTATTTCAGAAGTACCATCTCTGTGTTCAGTGTAGGCTTTATTCATGTGAGGGAGTGCATCTAATAAACACAACACCAGCTTTTTACACTCGGTGATGAAGATACTCTGCAATTTGTGTCATGCAGTGTCTAATATAGCTATGAAATCAGTACTTTGCTCACTGGAATGCAACATTTAAAGTAGCTACATATGTTCTGCAATCTTATTACGTACCCTAATGTCAGTTTCAGAAAGTTTGCCATCGATTTTAGTAAATCCATCAAAGAGTGTTTTGTAGAGAACAGTCTTGCGAATGCTGGCATCGCCTGGAGGAAGGTACTCCAGGATGGCAGCCTTGTGCTTCCTGTACATATCAAAGATAATCCGCAGCGCTGTGTCACGAACTTCGTAAACTCTGTGTTCCAAAGCTCCTGTTGCAAACTGAAAATAATTAAAAAAAAAAAAAAAAAAATGCCTCTCTTTTCCCATGTGATTTTTAAGGGCTTGTTTATTAGTCTAAGACAATTATTTCACCGCAGTGGAAGAAATCTTCATACAGATGGGCTTTTGCAAACACTTTTTGACCCAGTGATTCTTTTTCCCTGTATTGGCATCTTGCTTCCTCAGAAGGTCGTTGTGTCGTCCCCTCCAGGAGGCTCATACTCTCTTCAGTGATTCACCAAGTGCTCCAGAACAGACAGACAAGCTCCAATAAAACACCAGTGGGAAAAACTTCACATGCTGTCAACTCAGACTCCTACCTTCATGACGTTGCCGATGGTAAACCCCGAGTTTTCCGTTCCCATGGCTTTCAAGAGGCTTTCCACTAACTCCACTTGACTCATTGCCAGATGCGTCGGGGAGTTCGGTTTTAACGGTTGAACCAAATGAACGGGAACAATCTGAAGGGGTTTAACTTCACTACACAGTGCCATTTCCTGCAAGTGCACAGAAAGACAGCATGCAGGTAGGAACACAAATGAGGAGAGTTAACTGCCTCTGCAGGGTAGAGTTACTCCAAGTTACTTCAACAAGTTAAGCAAAAATGAAATAAGCTTTCCATAAGTAGCTGCTGATTTGTTACTTTAGCAGCCAGAAGTTGCTCTCAAAGGCTTTAAAGAGAGAATTATAGACATTTTGTCTTGCTAACCATGTTTTCCTTCTCTACAGGCCATGTCCTGTCTACAAAAATACATTTCTAGCCATTTCATTATTTTCTTTGTCTTTTCAATTACAAAATCTGTTAGAAACGAGCCAAGCAGTGGTAATACAGAAACCTGTCACCTTTGGGGTTCCAGTGACACACCAGATTGCACAATAATGCTGTTAAAATTTTAGTTACATCTACAGTGAAAGACAAGTCTTTTCCCTCTGTGTGTGGATGCGAGCAAGGGTACGTAATCCAGATATAAGGCACAACCCTTTACAGCAACAAACTCTGGGCGTGAAGTCAAGTCTGATTAGATGTTTTCTCCCAGCAAGCCATGCAAACCAAACTGTTACCTGAGGAGAAGCACCTACCTGAATAAAGTTAGAAGCCAAAAGGCGAAGACGGGATGAAGAGTCTCCTGTTCTAGAAAGCAAATTTGGAAGCATTTTTTCCACACAATGAGAAGTTTCTAGCTTTCCTAGTTTATGTTTTGGTATATATTGGGTAATGATCATTTTTAAAAGTTTCAGGGAAGCCTGAAAAACCTAAGGTAAAAAGAAAAAGGAAACACTGAACAAAAATACCACACAGGTCCCTGTTATCAGACAACACCATAAAATCCTTTCTGTAGTTAAGGAACAACAGCAACAGGAATCCAGAATTACAGTAACACTCTTAACAGAAGCTGCTTCAGATACCAGAAAAAATGTTGCTAGGGCTTAGGTGAAAGGCTTCAGAATTTGTTTTATTAAGAATAACACAGCTCTTGATTTTTTTTTTCCTGTTTTTTTCATGTTTAAGGCTCACTTGAAGCCCAAGTCCCCTTAGGCTAATTGTAGTCTCTCAAGTTGGAAACTAAAAGTTACTTCATTGATGTATTTCAACTTCAAACAAAAAAAGAAGAAAGGCTTCACAGCAGCAGACATTTACTGCCTCAGCAGTTGTTTCTCAAGGTCATTACTCAGCTCAGAACAGTATTTTCCATACTGCTGAATGGCAGACTGTGCCCAGTCCTTGATCCTAACTAAAAGCTGACATTTCAGTTAGTTTAGGTTTTGTATGGTTGGTTGGTTCAGGTTTTTTGTTTTGTTTTGTTTTTTAAATTTAGTCAACAGCCGTTTTACAAACTACCTGTTTAAATTATGTAAAGCATCTTAACCACACACTTCTGCTATTTTTGCTGTTAGTTCTTCACTGGAGCGTTTCTCATCAAACATCCCAACTTACTGAGGACACGATGTCTTTGATGGCTCTCCTCACAAGGAAAATGGCAGCCCTGAGCATGTTCTTCAAATCATCCTTTGGAGTGTCTACTGACATTTCCATCAGCTTCTTGTAGACAGCCAGTAATGCATCTTCTCGATACGACCAGGTTTTGGAGTATGCTCCTGAAACCTGAACACAGAACACATTTATCTATTTAAAGGCCAATACTGATATTTCAGTATTTATTTAACATTTATATAGAGGAACAGCCACAAAAGAACATAAGAACTTCAGCACGTAATCCCCAGGTGTCTCTTACAGGAATCTGGCTTTTCTTAAAAGCACTTATTTCTGAAAACCAACAAGTAAAGTGGATTAACAGGTCAGGCTCAAGCAATGACTGTTCTCCCTACAAGTCATGGGTGTTCTGGTAGGGTCCATACTCTAAAGCAGTCTACCAGACATTATCTGCTTCATACCTCATCAAGTAATCAACCATAAAAGATACAGCATCATGTAAACATTGAAAACAGGCACCCATATGTCCAAGGTCAAATTTCAATCTCGGATTTTTAAGTAACAGCTCTGACTGTAAAAATCACATCAGTAGGTCTTTGCTGACAGAGTGCATAAAAATCAACTCAACATAGGTCACAATAATCTATATGTTTGTGTTGTTGTTCCTTACCAAAGCTTCTCCAAAAACTTCAACAGCAGGGCTGGCCTCCCTCAGTGCCTTCTCAGTTAATGGTTCTGGTTCCCCAGCAATTCCACCCCTTGGAGCATTGGTAACATCCTCCTCAGCCCCCTCCAGCTCAAGGTACGCGATTGCTTCGTCAGACTGCTTACAGATCGCTGGAAGAGGTCTCTCGTCATAAGGCAGAGATTCAACCTAACAGAGAAGATAACATTTGCTATTCTAGAAATTACTTGGATGTGAAGTAGTTTCATCACTAATTGGATTCACCTCATTGCATTTTTTTTCCCCATCAAAGCAGGATCACTTTACAATGAAGTACAGATACTGGAGTTCCCATAATAATATTGTAAGAAAATGGAATCAGTGCCTGTGAATAAGACTTATTTCTTTCCTATAGAATACAATAAACCCCTCACAAAATGGCTTTTATGGAAGTGCACGCTTCTACAGAAGATATCACCTGTTGATAGGAATCCAGCCAGTCATATAGCTTTATTTGTTAACCTATTTTAAGACAATGTCCCGTTCAGAGAGAATACTCCTGCTGCCAGTCAATGCCAGTCTTCCTTAGTTTCGCCAGAAACTGGAGTAGGAAAACCTAAAGATCAAGCTAAGTATTTTCAATTATTTTCTTCCTCTCTTCAGACGTGACACCAAGACCCTTACCCTACAACTACATTCTAACAAATTCCCTTGCTGCTGTAGATTCAACTGACGTGATCTCTACAGAAGAGATTAAGCCATTAAAGGAGCAAGCAGAGCTCAGCTTCCCCCATACTGTCTGTGTGACCCTTGATTACTCACTTCATATCTGTTTGCTTCCTTTCATCTCTTTGTAAATCAGGTATAATCCCCTTTTGCCACAATCTCAATGAACATTTGAAAAAGCTTCCAAAAAAATTCAGGAGAGAGAAGGACCAATGCCAGTGATTGGTGGGGCCCACCTGCTCAGCACCACAGTCCATTTCAGGCACTATATAAGCCCTGAGAATAAGCACAAAAGACCTTGTAGGTTTGGAAGGTCAAACTCGAGTGCATTTGCTCTGCCGCATCTCTGCAGCGACACAGGCACACGACTCACGTTTTCTTTGGGAAACTCTTCCCCGGAGGTTGCGCGATGAGTCTCAGGAGGAGGAGGGGACTGATGGGGAGCTGCGGGCTCAGCAGCAGTGGGACCTGCTGCCATCTCTGCCAGCAAAGGCTCTGCTCCCCGTGGCTCCTCTTTGTGCCGTTCTATGTGCTCACGAGAAGGTGAATTTGTAGCTTTTGTGCGCTGGGGATTGTCAGTATAAACCACAGGCTCCAAAGGCAGTTCAGGTGGTTTTCGAATCTGAGAAAGGGAAGGAGATTTTGTAAAGCACAGCCAACAATGTGCTAAAATCAGTCAGTACAGCTCCAGCTCCTGACGAGCAGTAGGACTCTGGTGCTTTCAAGCAAGTATCAGACCTCACGCACAGGCGTGTTATCATTTCCACTGGATGGGGCTTTATTAAACAAACAGAAAATAATCCTGTGAGGATGTATGTGTGGAGAGATTACAAAGCTTCCTGTTCTGAGAACAACATAAAACTATGTATTTGATCACATTACTTCTGTGTGGTTAGCCATGGTGCCAGCACAGGCCTATTATACCCCTTCAAGATAGGAGACAGCACCTTAGGAACCTGCATTGAGTAGCCCTGTAATTATGCAAAACATTCAGGATTCTAATGCCATTTGCTCAAGACCTTAATCATTTAATATAAGGTAATTTATGAAGAACTAAGCGTGTTTATAAAATGCCACGTGCTAGTCTTTGGTTAACAAAATCCACAATCCAAACAGAAAACTTAAAACCCACATGTAATTGTCATCAACCATCTGTGTAACAACTCCCATTCCCTGAATTTATTTTGGTCACTCTGCCATTTGTATTTACAACACCCACATGATAAAGACCCCTGAAGGAGGAATAGCAGCACCCACCACCAGCTCAGCGTCCAGGAGGTTGTGGAGCTCCAGCTGCTGGTACACCTTCATGCGGTACGCTTCCATTTGCTGTTTCTTCTTTTCAGCAAGATCATAATCCTCTTTCTCCACAGCACAGCGCTTCTCTACCTCATACCGCCCCAGCCGCTCCCCTACCTAGAAGGTGGTGTCACAAGCTGGGTTGGAATCACACTACTGCACATACACACACGTGTCAGCATTGCCAGCCAAGTTATTACATCAAGTTATCTGAGTTTAAAATTACTGTTCTGAAAATAAACCAGAAATCATTACGATGCCATGTGAATATTAAGAGTCCCTGCTGGAACTCTGGAACACTGTCCATCTGCGGAGATCAACAGGCTCTCCACAATACCTTTTGCAAGTCTGCGATGGCTTGTTTGAGTTTCTTGGCGTAATCGTAGTGTTCGTGTCGGACAGCCTCACGCTTCCTCTCATCCAGCCTGCGGATTATCTGAGCAACTTCGGGGTCCTGGTACATGTCAAAAGCCAAATCATCCAGCGGCGAAATGGAGTCAGGTTTCCTGAAGATACAAAAGGAATAAAGTAAACTTTCAGTTAATCCACAGTAAACCAGACTGAGTGTGTGTCTTCTCTTTTCACTAGTACGGAACTAACAAAATACAGACTGAGAACTGCTTTAGACTGAGCAGGTGTTTTGCCAGGAAATATGGCAAAGAGCATCCTTACCCAAGGTAAGTTCCATCTAAGGCAGGATCATCGGATTTAATTCCCAAGTAATAGTCTATCAGCTTCTCTCTGGAAGGCTTTGCAAGGGGAAAAAAAAAAAAACACAAAACAAACTCTTAATGCACATTCATCAATATCAACTGTGTCCTCGGGACAGAAATTCTGCCTTGCTACAATCAACATCAGCTACACAACTTGGAATATCAAAGTTTGGGGACATATTCAAACAAGAGAATTTGGAGAGGCTTCAATCGCCAATGTTCCAATTGATTATGTTTTATTTTTTTGTATACTCATATTAGGCTCAATTCTTGGGAACTTTATTGCTTTAAGACAACGTTAAAAAATAAAAAAATCAATACATGGCAACTCTGCTACAGGAGTAGAAGAAAAGGAACAGTTCTGTTCCAGCAAATGGAACAGTAAAAAGTCAGGGATGCTTTGCACTTACAGTGTGATTGCTGTCACTACTGATGTCTGCTGGATCTCCAATAATGTTTATGGCTACCAGAGCAACCTGGGATAGAGTTAAAGACAACGTCAATTCATAAGGTCATTGCTCCTTCCATATCTTACGAAAACTGAAACAAACAAAAAAAACTGAACACAAAAAAAACCAACCAATAGGAGCTAGTGGTCTCCAGGGTGGCACAGAAGCAAAGGACAGCATTAAGTGCTAAATACACTTCAAGCTTCATTAAAAATTTCTTACTAAATCCACAGACTACACTGTACAGTCACCCACTTGTTCCCTTTTCTGGCCTGGAAGTGAAAAGTCACTACAGAACTGAGGCAGATTTTTGCTTTTTCTGTACCAGGATGACTGTACGAGCCCTCCACTTAATGCCACATCAGATCCTAAAGACTGTGAGTGGCTTTGCAGAGACCACAGAGCTGTTCTCACAGGAACTTCAGCCCAGAGCACACCACGCGTTCTGACACCCTGAAGGAAAGGCAGCAATGGAATGTGTGCTTGACTTGTTTGTGCTGGACAAACTGTGTGCACTTGATCATGATTCCAAGTCACTTAGAACATATTACTTATATTTTCTGTTTTAAAAGAAACCAAAAATAAATCCAGGAGCTTTCAACCAACATTTTTAGCTTCCACAAATCAAGGGGGCAGATTTCTATGTCTGCTCTGTACTACTGAAACATCATCCAGCTCACCAAGTAAGAATTCTTGACTTAACTTACCTGACCATATAAGTTGTATTTATTGACATAATTCTTATGGAAAATCAGCTTCAGGTACTGGCCAACTGCATCCACATACACAGATTTTAACTCCCGTGCTCTGAAATCAGTCTTTTTGTTGTCTGAGAGAGGGACGTAACTGAGAAGGAAAACGTAACGAGTAAGCAGAGGAAACGTACAAATCCACAGCTGTATTTTTGCTCCTCAGGTTAGTGCTTTGAGAAGGTTTAAAACTCCCTCATAACTGAAAGAATGTGTCTTGTTATCTGACAAGACTGTTCCTCTTACACCTACATCTTCAGCTTTGTTACAGATCTAAGCAGGTACTGAACGTTCACCGCTGGCAGCACAGCGTGGCGATGCTGCATGCAAAGCACAGTGAGAGTTATTTCCTCCTGAGGCCTTTCTGATTAAGGGAATAAAAGAATTTGGAGCTTTTTGACTCACCCTAGTCTGCGAAACCTCTCTGACTGATAAGGAGTGAAGTATTCAGGCAAGCTTTCGCTGATGTAGAACTCTATTTTGCTTGAAATCATGTACTGGTGAGCCAGCAGCTGCAGCTTCCGTATCCGACACCTCTCCACCAACTGCAGGACAATTTCCTGTGGATACTGACACAGTCTGAAAACACACGCAATTTATTTTTTATTATCATTTTAAAGAAGACTTTGCT
The DNA here is from genome assembly GCA_024336885.1 of Actenoides hombroni. Lineage (NCBI taxonomy): Eukaryota > Metazoa > Chordata > Aves > Coraciiformes > Alcedinidae > Actenoides > Actenoides hombroni. Next base: position 1,665,041 of record WUAM01000017.1, read on the forward strand.
TCTAACTCGAGTAACATTTAATCAGGAAACTTTCTAAAGTTATTATAGTTTAACTCGGCATTACAGAATGAAACCAAAGAGTAGAGCAGAAACACCTTTCACTTTATTGCACACACACGTTTGTTAAAGTGTCCCATATGTACCCAGGGAATGTGCTGAGAAGACTGGATTTTTAATATAAAGCCAAAGAAGCTGCAAACTCCAAGACAATTCACAGGAACTTTTTTTTTTTTTAAATTTTTATTTTAAAGGACTTTATTTAAGTGCAGTGTGATGCCTTGAGGTGGTAACCAAGGCACTGTCTTCCCCAGGACAGGGATCCCATGGGACTGAAGTAATTTTGAGGGGTTTATAATGTTTGGCCTGGGATGCTGTGAACTATTCTGACCACGCACGGTACATCTCCCACTAGTTTTAAACCCACACAGTGCTTCAAAACTACGGCAGTACCTGGGCGACCGCCAGCCGTTCACGGTCGGCGCATGAACCATCAGCTCTTTCGCGCTGAAGCCATCTTCGTATCCTGATGAACTAACCACTATAAAACCGAGTTTGTGAGGCATCCTGGTCAAAGCAATGGTATTTCAACCTTAAGCAAATCCCTGGAAGGACAATAAAAGAAAAAACGAAACACTTCAGTCAACAAATTAATTCCTGTGGTCCATCAAGTCTACAAGATGACTACGAAACTAAATTTTCTTTAATTAATATCAACGTCATAAACTGCACCATGTTCTAATGCTGAGCATTTTATTTGCATTTAGTGGAGCAATAGTTAATCTAAACTGTATAGCAGTTTGCTAATAAACTCAATTAAACCCACAAATCCAAGATGAAGCTTTAAACTACAAGATCCAAAACGTGGATCTGAACCATCCTCTGGGTGCTTGAGGCAAAGGTAAAAACCCTGCCCAGAGATAACAAGTCAATTTAGCATCTTTCCACAGCTACACCCACACCCGGGCTGCTGACAGGGACGGCAGAGGAGGGGAGGCCACGACAAGCGCCGAAGACACCGCTACACACCCACCCCCCGTGCTACAGGGGTATTAGGCATCAATTTCGTCCCCTTCCCTCCCTCCCCGTCGCCCCGGCCGCAGGAGGCGGCAGCAGGCCCCGGCCCGGGCCCAGCCCGCAGGGCTCACGGAGCGGGCTCGGGGGGAACGGCCGGGCAGCGGACAAAGTCGCCCTACTGAATAAGTATCTTTGTTCTTCTTGATCACTTCTGCTGTGGAAATGGCTAGTGATAATGAAATCGGGCATGTAGAGAG
>WUAM01000017.1:1678424-1696472 GCA_024336885.1 Actenoides hombroni
TTAGGAAGAATTTCTTGCCCATGAGGGTGGTGAGACACTGGCACAGGTTGCCCAGAGAGGTGGTGGAAGCCCCATCCTTGGAAGTGTTGAAGCTCAGGCTGGCTGGGGCTCTGAGCAACCTGCTCTAGTGGGAGGTTGCATGGCAGGGGGTTTGGAACTGGATGATCTTTAAGGTCCCTTCCAACCCTGACAATTCGATGATTCTGTGATTCATGAGGCCTCATCATCCTGAAGGTCCCATTATACCCTGGGCATCCCCTCAGCCCCTCCCTGGCTTTCTGCCTTTGGTGGTTAAGGGCATGTTCTTCAGCCCACTGTAGCAACTTTTTCAGGGCGCTCTGCATATCCATTTTTAGCTTTCTAGTCTCCTGTTTCCAGCAGAACTGCCATGCTTTGTGGACTTCCCTCTTCTCGCCTAGACAAGATTTCTGTGCCTGAAACGTGGGTCCCTCTGTGGAGCTCTCCCACCTCACCAGGAAGGGGGTTGTGGAACCACCTGGTTTTCTTTTTGAATTGTGGCACATTTCACCAGGCTTCTCAAGCCCTATTTAACACCCTTCAGGTTTTATTTAGGATCTTGGGGTTTGGTGTATTTTTTGATATTATGTTCCATTTCTACATAGTTCCCTTTCCTGAACTCATTATGGGATATATCTGTCTCTCTCTGTCCCACTGCACTGTTAAACCTGCTAGTGCTGTGGTTTTTAGAGCGTGGCTGTTCCCCCAATTCCTCTTCAACCTGGTCCTGTTCACTCAAGGTCCAGCCAAGCCCAGTATCTTTGTTTGTGGGTTTTGGATCTTGTCACTCCAAGAGGCTTCATGTACTGCACCCACAAACTGTATCTCTACACCTCATCTTGGTGGAGCTGGTCTGTGTGTTGGGGGAGTAATCTCCCACCTCCACTCTTGGAGCTCACATGTTCTCTAGTCTCACTTAACGTTTCCAGATGATTTACTGCTCTTACCATGTGCAATCTGAGTTTCACCTTTTTATTCTAGGAGCCTGAAATTTTTACCTGCAAGTATTTTTTTCACACACTTTTTCCTACACTGTTTCACTCTATACAGTTCCCTTCCTAACCACAGCTCTCCTCTGGCACTCTTAGGAAGCTGGTAGCCAGGGCGTCACTGCACCTTGGTGGTCACCATCCTTTTGGTCCTGGTGCACAATGCCATCTCATGCTGCCAAGCTTTCCACTTCCCCTTGTGCTCTCAGCACTGGTGTGAAAGCATTTCCAGTCCTTCCCTTGCTCCTGGGCCAGCCAGCTAGCAGTGTCAGGACTCAGCACCCTTCACTTCTGCTTTGTGACCTTCTCTGAACAACCAGGGCCCAGTTTGTCTCCCAAATGCCCTAGCTGTGGCTATGCTCCCATCTGAGTCTGCCCAAGCTGGGGCCTCAGGAAGGTCTCTGTTTGCATTTGATCAGAGCTGGTCAAGTTATGGTTTTAAAATAGCTTCAGTTATGGCTTTAAAATAGCAGCTGCCAGGAAGGGAGCTGAGGCTGCAGGCACATGGGCTGGGTTTTGAAGGGTGATGTATCCCACAGCTCCTCTTCCTGGGAATAGCCTGGGATGCTTGTGCTGTGTAGTGAGTTTCCTTTCTATGCTCCACAAAACTCACTCTTCTTTGCATCCTCCTCCCTGGTCTCTGGGTGCTCCTAAGCTTGGTGGCTCTGCTCCTGCCCCGAGGTGTTTGCATTCCACCAGTCCAGCTGTGACAGGGGGGAGTCTCTGGTTCTTCACAGGCTGGCTAGCATGCCAGCTCCTGCCTCTATCTCCTTGCACTAGGCTTGCCATCTCCATGCCAGCCAGGAGGGTAGGCAGGGATGGTGGTATAAGGGTGGGTGAGGTGAGGTGGGGACTTGCCAAGGGGCATGGCTATCATGGAAACCTCAGAGGATGCTGTCATGTCCTGTGGGTCACAGAGTGCTTGGGGGCACGTTGTGGGCTGAAGACAAGCTGCAGGATGAGAGCAGGCAGGACCATCAGCATGGCCAGCACGTCTCTGGTGCTCTTCAGAAAGAAAAGTTGAGTGTTTGGCAAAGTGCAGAGCAAAGCAGGGCAAAGGCTGGACCAGGGAGAGAAGTGCAACCAAATCTGAGGGCTGCAACAGGCACAAATCACCCCAGGCTCACAGGAGGCCTGGGGGAGGATGAGCAGAGATATCCGTGGTGGAGACAGGCTGGGACTGGCTCCATTTGTGGCCCAGGCACTCGTGTCCTGCTTCAGAGTGTCCCCTGGCACTGACGACCCATCAGAGCTGGATGGCAGCTGTGGACCTGCCAGTGCAGACCTGCTGGGCTGCTGATGGGTGGCACATGACCCATGGTGGCCTGTGTCTGAGGGCTGGTGCTCAGCCACCTCTGCTTCATGGGACAGCAAGAGGGGTGGATAGTAGAGCAAGAGGGCTGCTGGGATAGCTGGTTCCCCAGAGCCCCGAAGGCTGCCCAAGTGCCCTCCAGGCCACCCCTGGTCTGGCTGCACGGGTGCAGAGGGCCAGGAGCTTCACCTTGGCTGGAGCCATCCACCTGACAGGGTTGGCACTTGGAGCAGGGTCTCAAGGTGGAGGTGGCAAGGTGTGTGTCCATCTGGGAGGTGTGTTGGCATCCTCAGCAGCGTGCCACTGGGTGCCCCTGTCTGGGTGCATGTGCTTTGAGCTACCCAGTTGCTGTGTCTCCTGTCAGAAGCATCAGCCCGGGCACCTCCGTGCCCAGAGGTTTGGGGACTCTTGCCCATACGCCCACACGTGTCTGTCCACACAGGTCCTTCTTCTGCCCTGGGCCTGTCCCCTCCACCCCAAAACCCCAGGGGATCCTTCCCATGTGTGTCCAGGGGATGATGCCACCATGTCCCCATCCTGGCAGTGCCACCCTGCCCAGCGGTCAGTGGGACGAGGTGGGAACATTGCATTCAGCAATGCTGAACTCCGTCCAAAATTCGAGTCCAGGGTGCTCCCAGCATTATTTGTCTAATTAGATTTAAAAAATTAATTAATTATATATATATATATTGCTCTTCCTCTGTGCTAAGTGCCCAGTAAAGATGAGGCTTGCCCAGCCCTAGCCAGATTTCCTACCGGTGACAGGCAACACTTTGGTAATTGTTGTACATCACCTAACATTGTTTCTTTGAGGAGATTAAAAATTCTTTGAGTAAATGCAACCCTCTTCCCCACACACCTGACAGTGATAGAAGAGGCTGTTTTACACAGGGCTCATTAAAAATAAACCCACAATGTCGATTTCAGCAGGTTAAATTACTTAAGCAGTGCAATGGGATAAATATTTGATGGTGAAGTTTATTAAATTTCCGCCACTATTATGTTGGTACTAAAAATATAAAGGATTCTTTAGAGCCTGCTTGGTGGCCTCCAAAGGGAGATGGTTGGAAGCCTGTCTCAAAACCCCCCCCGCAGAGATTGCTTTGAGGATGGGAAGGAATTATCTTCCTCCCCCTATTGTCTGCAGGTAATAGCAAATTCCGTCTGCTCCCATCAGAATTAGCCAGTCCCCGTTAGCAAGGCAAAAGCAGCGTGGGCTGAGGCTGGAGCTGCTGGGAAGCTCCGCTGAGGAGTTACCCCCACTGAGATCCAGGGGTTTCCAGCACAGCCGTCCCTCGGGGGACACGGGGCACTGGCTGCGCTCCCCCAGAGCGGGTGGCAGCGTGCAGCCGGCTGCTCAGGGTCAGGCTCATCTCTGCAAGGCCCCCACCTCCCCAGTGAGAGATACAGATTGGGAAAGATAAAGAGGGACTGAAAATAGAAGATTGACAGGATATTTTTAAATGCCGATTTTACAAATTTTTGCCTGATTTTATCACATTAGCACATGCCTTTGAACCCAGCTTGAGATGAGACTTACCTTTTAGCAGGGTCCCATCCCGAAGTGTTGCTCTGTGAATCTTTAGCACAAGTCATGTCAGTTTACTGTGGCAAGTTTTACAGTCCTGGATCTATAAATATTTCTATTTGCCTTTGAAATGATTGCTACACAGTGTCACTCTCCCTCTCTGTCATTTAATTAACTCTTGCTCATTTTCTGTCACTTATCTTGTGATAATTCAATACATAGAATTTATAATGCTGCAGCAATTTAATTCTCGGGTCCTAAGAGTCACCAATTGCCAGGCAAACGATATCTGCAAGGACAGAGTTGGCCCGAGCAGAGGTGCTGTCCCCACTGGTGACTACCAGTCTGAGAAGGAGAAGGTGGCTGAGCCAGGTAGCACCTTCTTAGCAGAGCGAAAAGCCATCAGCATTTTCCTCAAGAGGCATCTTTTTCCCCGGTAGTTTAAGGCAGTCCAGAAATGTTATCACAGTTCAATAGCTCCCCAAATTAAAAAAGGGATAATTACAGTTGAAACACCCTAGAGCAGGAGCATGGAACAAGCCGCTGAGGTCCGTCTCTTGTCAAGTCTCACAAACTCCTCCCGGAAAAGGAGCAAGCTTCATCTGAAAAACACTTAGAGTTATTTTTTTTTACCGTCCATTACCGATGCCGGAGGTTACGTGTAAAGAGCTGTAACGGTACCTCAGAGAAGACCTTCTACCACTGGGGCTCCTCAGACAGCATCTATCTCAAAAGAGCAAGGAAAAACAATCAGAGGAGACATGTTCTGTTCATGCAACAGCAAGCAATATTGTACCATTGGCAGGATTCATGCTAAGACAACTGCTCCGGCGTCCTGGAGTGCCGCCTGTTTACGCATTCATTCCAACTGGGGACTTGAGTGCAACAGGAACAATTCAGATATCAGCCCTACGAGGCTCCAGTAATGAAGCCAGATCTTCATTACAATCTGTTTAAGTAGCTCCTACATGCAAGTTTGCCTCCATCAAGAAGTCACTGGTGGATCTCCTGTGTAGCGACTCATTCGAAGCAGATTTTTTCCAGGAGCAGCTCCGTTACACGGTGCCACTGCACTGCGGTCATTGCCCACGGGCTGCGTGCCCTGTGTCCTTCCACCTGCATGCTGCGCCCATCCGGGCACTGCTGGTGAGCAGGAGCTGTGCTCCAGAGGCAGGTTAGCTGTGTGGATGGACAAAGGTTTCAGCTGAGAGCTCTGTCACAAGCAGACAGTTTCTAGGGCTTTTCTGTGTACGCTGACAGTGCTCAATACTTGATCCGAGTCAGAATTAACTAAAACCTGGAAGGAAGGCTTAGAGCCTTAGAAGTGTTCTAGTAACAACTGCTGTCATACAGCTAGAAACTGGACTGCCACATCTTTCTGTCCCTCTCCTGGCCTCCTTCCATGCCCAGGGCAGGTGCGTGGCAATGCAGACTGCTCTCCAGACTTGGGCACTGGCTGTCTGAGCACACCAGTGCCTGGCCGGGAGCTGAGCTGTCACCAGGAGTGTCTATAGCCAGGTGCTGGCAGTGTTCACAGTGGCTCTGTGTTGGGGATGCTGGCACAGTCCAGGGCTGCCTGGTACACGGCAGAGATGCAGCAGTCAGAGGAGTGGTTGTTGTAATTCCAGTCCTCTCAGATTCTGGTAAAAGTTTGTGCGTTAGATTTTTCTTACCAAGTGTCTTGGGTCATCTTCTTCACTAAATAACCCTTGCTGATTATCCTTTTCTACTAAAAATACCTGTTCCTCAGATGTCCATCCTGTGGCTAGAGGCAACGGCTGGCATACCAGGGATGTTATTTTGACACTTTGATGTGAGAATACACGAATAGAAAGCCACCAATGAATAGAAGAATAAATCCATATATCCCTGCTGTCACTTCAACCAGAAAGCAAAGCCAGTAGCTCTCAGTCTCTGGGGAATCAGAGATTATTTGGACAAAGGTTTCTCCGTGGGCAGCACACTTGCAGGAACAAAGTAGTAGGGTTCACAGTATGAACAAATGTCCTACAGCCAGTGTGATCAAAAGCGAGCCCTGAAACAGTCTGTAAACGAGGGTAGGTAGGAAAGATTTAACAGCAATCAGGCTGCACAAGAAATGTGTTCAGAGAGCAGATTCTGAGAGAATTTAAACAGCCGTTAGCTCTGTCATTTCCAGAGACGACTGGTGCAGGCAGACAAGCTGCTCTGTCTGCAGACAATAGCGATGTTTAAGGAGAAGCTACAATATACGTGGTGGTGATTTTGTCACCCTGCTTAATAGGAAAGGAAATCAAGTTCCTCGGCAGCGCTCAGAAAGGCAGCTGGTACCGCACCAGTACCGCAGCCGTCGCTGTCTCCCTACCCTCACCAAGGCTTGTCATTGCTGCTTGATGTCCTGCAGAAAAACAGCCACCTCATCCCCAAGGACTTCTGCTCTCATGCTTAACTCGGTGCATTTTGATGTCAGAAGTGTTTCAGGTCAGATTTTAGGGTTAAAAGCAGGAAATGGTAGAGCTGTGCTAAACCCCCTGCACTGGCCAGCTTGGAGCATCCCAGGCAGATCTTAGAGCAGCACCATCTTCCAAGGCAGCTGCACTGTTCCGTGGACCACCTGTACCCTCTCCTGGACACTAGCAGACTCTTCACCAGTGTCAAAGCCAGCAGAGCTGCTCTGACCCTGGGTGGGTGCCTGGTTCTTTGCCATCCAGCATCCACGTCAGGGCAGTCCTCTTGGTAACGGATTTCTTACTGGAAGTGAAGGAAACGCAGTGCCCCTCATTGCTCAGCACACAGCCAAGCATGGGCTGCACCTTCCCTCAAAGCTCTCCAGAAGAGCTTTCGCCAGCCAAGAAGCCCAAGAGCACATCAGTAGCTACCACAGCTCCCAGACCTTGATGCTCTCTGGGGAGCACATTGTTCTTACTGCTGCCTGACATTTCCACTGCGTTGTCAAGGTCAAGCTCCTTGCACTTGATGTGCAGCTTCCCCAGCACCTGACCCGTGGCCACGCTCTGTCTTTGCAGCTACACATTCCTCACCGCGTCGCGCTCTGGGTCACGGTCCTTTGCGGGGAACATGCGAATTCCTCAGTTTTGCCTCTACACTCAGTAGGCAGGGAAGGAAAAACCCCTCAAGAAGTGCCTGAGTTGCATCTTTGGGAAACAGAAATGTACAGGTGTGCACTTCCATAAATATTTCAGAAAAGAGTTTATTAAATTCTAGTAACATGGCAACTGCTGCATTACAGATGCCTAAGACTCTGGAAAGGAGCCAACCATCAGTTTCTGAAAGAATATTTTTACCACCATTGCACTGTGCTGAGCAGGGATTCTTCTCTTCAGAGCGTGGATAGCTGGGTAGGAGGATGAGAGGGGCCACCACAGTCAAGTTGAAGCAATTCTTTCTTCTCTGGTTTAATCCTCTTCCCACCCCTTGATACGAAGTTTATTTAATTGCGGAGACAAGATGTATTTCTTTCTTGAGGGATTGTGGGAGAATATTTGTAATCCAAGGGCTGTAATTGAACTCAGTAATAATAATTATACTTCTCTTCATTAATATGTCTTAAAGCTCATTACAAACTATTTTTGTGCCAGCATCTTTGCCAAATCCCTACAGGGTTAGAGATAACTTTCTATTCCACTTAGAGCAGCAACTTTCAAGAATGCTCTTACTCTTGCAGGACAACAGCAAGAGCTGAACCCTGAGCTCGGTGTAAGTCTGGGGAAGCCCAGTCCCAGGTGTTATGAGGCATTGCCCCAAGTGCTCCAGCCGGCCCGGGCCTGGCCCAGGAAGGGGAACCCCCAGACCCCAGCACCTCCGCTGCTCCCCACCAACCACCCATCTCATCTGACCCGGGGCTGTTCAGAGCAGGGACCTCTTCTCCATACCCACGGCGCAGGCTGAAAACCCTGCTCCAAACCAAGCGGTTGCACTAAAATACCTATTGCACTAAATATGGTGCTTGAATTTACCTGACCATAGAAGGGGAACCTTTCTGGAGCTGTGAGGACTTTCTAAAGCGGCTACTGAAGGCAAAAGCCCCTGGGAGCCAGCCGTGCTCTCTGATCATGTCATGCAGGCAGCGGAGACTGAGGTCACACCTTCATCATCGGATACCCCGAGGAAAGGATCTAAGAGCAGATGCTTTTCAGTACAAGAATGTTTATTCCAGATCACAAGCCTGTGATTAAAATGAAAAATTCAAACTCATTTTACTTAGACAAGAGATATGAGGGACACAGTGCATTAAGAGACGCTCCAAACTCACAAATCCCATTAACACTAAAGCGAGGCCCCTGTGCAAATACCAGCGTGCAGAGGAGAAAACATTCCCTAGATTTAAGATAGTTTTAAATCCCTCTCTGATCCAGGGATGCTGCTTCTTCAATATTTAAGCTCGGTCTGCAAAACACAAGTTATCTAACATTCATTATCCTGTTTGTGCCAGCATCTTTGCCAGGTCCCCAGGGCAAGGGGAGAACCATTTTCTTCCTAGAGCAGCAGCACGAAGGTGTGCTGCTGCAATTACAGGGGAACATCAGTTTAGAGCTCTCCTGAAATCGCAGTGCTCCTATTAAAGCAGCCCACTGGCTATGTGCTAAATTTGCCCAGACAGAAGCATGGCCAGACAATGAGGGCCTGTTGAGATACTCTGGAACACGCCAGGTGCCTCTGAGCTTGCTTTTGGATGAGATGAAGTCCTCTTTCACTAGCTCTCCAGCACATATCAGTTTCAAGAGAAAGAAATACGAAAACAGAGCAGAACAACTGACAGGAGCCACAACGGGCTTTCTTTGAAGCAATTCTTCCAGGTATATATGCACTTGCTCCCTAGATCTGCAAGTGTTTGATAAAAACATGCAATTAATTTTCTCAAACAACCCCCCTACTTTTCTTTGGGATCTCTCCTGTGGCATGTGAAGTTCCTGTTTCCCAGAGAGCCACTATGACCTCAGGCAGCAGGAGCTGCAGAGCCCCAGAAGGGCTGCTGGCCACCCAGCCATGGCCCGGGGGACATCCCAACTGCCTTAGGTCTGCGGAGCTGCTACACGAGCCAGGCAAGCCCCCAACTGGATCATCAGCTCCAGGTGGTGTTCGCAGGGACAGAAGAAAAGCAGATGATAGTATGATTAAAATGATGAGGTTCAGAGGTCTGAGAGGCCGGCACAGTTGCCTGGAGAATCCATGTTCTGTTTTGGAGCAGAGCACAGCAGAAGACATGTCAATAGGCATCCCGGCTGCAAGGAGACCATTCCTTCCTCTCCATCACTGGAGACCTGTGGCCACACAATCCTGAGCTTATAAAGAAAACCTCAAATCACACAAAGAACATCAGAGAGCCCCAGGAGCAGCGAGCTTGGCTGAAGACAGCAGCCCCACACAGGTTTCTGTGAATGGGCAGCCCATTCACAGGCCCCAAGACTATGGACCTGCCACCTTTACTTTAGGCAACAGAAGAGGTTGTTCTCAAAAATGAGCCGTGTTTTTCTCCACTGAGCCGATGCTAAATACCAGAAACATCTAAGGATTGCTCCCAAAAGAAAGCTGCTAGCCCCGACTTCTCATGCTCGCCCTCACCTTGCTGCCCCTCAAAAGTGCCCAAATGCTCGTCCCCTGGCACTTGCCCCAGTGGCCTCTGTGTTCCCGCAGCTCCAGTGTCTTTTTCTGCTCTCGGCCGCATCTCGCCTTGGACTCCTGAAAGTCATTTCCCACCCTGGACCAGGAGCTGCAGCTGCAATCAACTGGCTGGGCTTATATGCTCCAAATCACCCTAATGGCACTTCAGAAATGCAAATAAAAGTGAGATTATGATATTTTACGTAAATAAGCAATGTGGCAATTCCAGACTGGCTTGGCCTGCCAGGGATATTCACTAGAGAGATATTAACATTGAAATATGTGAACATGTTTGCATGGAACATTTATTGTATAACTCAGGGCTCCAATAAAGGCTTGTATAAATTATTCATTTTGGAACTGAGATGAAATGCCAGAAGCCCCACCCACCAAGGGACTGCTTTTATTACTACCAAAGATCTTGTCTTAGTTAGCAACTAAGCTGTTAAGACAGCGTGTGGGGTAATTATGAGTGGGAAATGAGCAGCTACCTCCCTGATGACACGTGCCCTACGCTCACGGCAGCTGCTGGTCATCCCCACACCAGACGGGTCTTGGAAGATGCAGAACCAGGTCCCTGATTAAAGAGTGCAAGCCCGTGCCCGCTCTGCTCATCACAGGGAGACTGGTAGGCAAGTAAGGGTTTGCTAGAGGAAGCCACAGCTTGGGCAAGAGCAGGGCGTACTCAGAGCTGTGGGTGATCAGTGGCCATCTCGCTGCGAGACCCTCTGGGCACGAGGCCCCAGCAGCAGCCACCACAGCTGTGCCCACGGAGGAGAGCGGGCAGCACAGGCTGTCACCGCAGGGTGGGCACAGAAGTGCGGCCGCTGCGCAGTGCCTGGGCACACACAGCACGAACGTTCCCTGTACCGATGCGCAGAAGAGCCTGGGTGGCAGTTGCCATGGCAACTCCTCTTTAAACATTGCTGTTAAACAGTTGCATGGAACCCTCTGCCAGCATCATGAGCCCTCTTGTGAGCATCGTCATGGGAGCATCGTCACAGGGGCACCGGCCTGGCTGCTGCGTGGGCTTGTGCTGCTCCCCGCCAGCGTGTGCCAGTGCCGTGGGGTGAGGCGTGATGTGACAACGGGTTCCTGTGTTTTCTGGAGCTGCAGAGGTAACGTTAAGGATCTGGCTACCAATTTGCAGTTGAAAATTACTTTTCTCCATCTCAAATGCCTGCAGCACCCCCAGTCCCGAGGTACAGCTGCAATTAGTCTTCCACACACCCCCTCCCTCCTCCCACCTTACGCCTCCCCTCTCCGGATTCCAGGAGGCAAAACAAGCTGATGGATCATGGGTGTGAGTTTGGTGGCTGCTGACTTTCCTGATCTGAGTATTGAGGGCTGGAGGGACTCCCTTTTTGAGCTGCATGTAGCCTGTCCAGCCCTGACAGCCCCCTGCCCAGATCCACCTCCAGCCCACCCCGGTGGGCAGCGAGATGCTCCTTCAGCCTCCACACACAGCCCACCCTGTCAGTCTCCTCCTCCAGCACTGGGGCAACCAGAGCTCTAGAGCCCTTCCTCCCACCCGCAGCTTTTCATAATTTTACACTAGAGGTTAATTAACCTGCTCTGGTTCCTCTGTTAACCCCCTCCTGCCCGTTTCGATGACCATGACAGTTGCACTCAGGGTGGGATGTAAAGGCTGCACAGGGCCATGGCCAGGAGGAGCCCTTGGGGTCTCACTCACACCTCCATGGGCCACCCCTTCCCTCGTGACAGACCTTTTGTGCTGCACTGAGCATGTTGACAGCACTGGCTGCAGCACGTGACATCCCTCAGCCAACACATGGTTAGGAAGTCCCAAAGCCACCGGTGCCATTGCTGTCTCAAGCCAGCCGGACCAGAGCAGCAGCAACAGCAGTGCTTTATTTCTGCATTACAGCCCAGCGCTTGCACAGTCGCAGGCACCCTGTACAACCACCGTAACTTCTTTTTAGCAACTGGAACTTTTTTATATCAGCAGCTGTCTCTGCCTCCAGCAGCGTTTTATGGATCATACAAAAGGCTAAATGGATGTTTTTCCTTTTCTTTTTTTTTTTTTTTTACTTTTTGGAAGCAGATCAAACAGCCCTGGACGAACAGCTTCGTGTGGTCTAGAGCAGAGATCTGAGTGACAGCTGCCTGGGCAGGAGGTGGCAGGAGGACTCCACCGGGTTCCCTGGCTGCAATCCCCCCGGGAAGGGACGCGTGTCCCACTGCTCGTTGGGAAGCTGCCCGGTGTCCCCTCGCCGCCCTCCCGTCACACCCCTGTCGGTATCATAGCAGGTGCCGGAGACAGCAGCCGCAGAAAGGCAGCGATGACATGATGATCTTGTGCATCAGGCTGCTCTTGGCTTGTTTCAGCTGTAGGATGGGGAATAATTTCATTACAGGGAATGCTAATAAGAGGTTTGTATGAGAGAGAGAGAGAGGTGAAGCTACCTATCACAATAGAGAATAATGAAATTAGCAGAGTAATAATTACCAGTGCATGAGATTCCAAGCAGAACAATTATCACAAGTGCTGTATCACCAACTGCCTTGGGGCTCCACAAATGTCTCCCACCCCTTGGTTTGTTTTCACACTGCACAGCTCCGGGCAGCTCTGGTGCTGGGCTGCGGCTGCCAGCACCCTCCTGCCTGCTGCCGTCCCTGTGCCTCAGGGGACTGGACCCGGTAAGGTCAGCAAAGGGCTGGAAGAGTGTTTTCTTGCCCTGCTGCTACTTCTCGGGGAAGTAGCCAAGTCATTTCTTTCCCTTATAACTCCACATTTAGAAGCTGAAGGCAAGCATGCCTGTGTCTGCTGTTGGAGCTCAGTGCTGTTAGACTCCCTGGATGGGTTAGAAAACCAGCCCTGCAAGGCTGCCTTCTCCAGCACTTTCTCTAGGCTATGGAAGGCGTGGGGAGCACCAGGGTGGGTGGCTCTGGCAGGTGGTGTCCGGCTCAGACATTCCCTGACTCTGCTAGTGGCTCCTGGACGAGCTGCTGGCACAACCACCATGGAAACAGAGCCCCGCACCTCCCTGGGAGTGCAGCCCGGGCACGAACACTTAAAATAAAAATGCATCCTGAATACGTCTGAAAAATGCATCTTAGGCTTCAGGGGACAAATTGTGCCATCTCACTGTGTAACGAGAGATGATATAATTCCAGATTGTGGCATCTTTAGTGGGGATTTTATTTCTTAGCCTGCAGCGGTGTGACTTTGGGAGGGCTCTGTATTTTGTTAGGGAGATGATCAAATGACTCTGAGGACCTGGAGACAGACAGCGATGTCAGCCTCTCTTCACCAAGTTTATATTTAAAGCCTGTGCATTGTGCTGGAACGCTAATTTGACATGTTTCTGAGGGCTGCCTCTCCAGTGTCAGCTGGAGCCCGCAGGCAAGCGCAGAAGGGGCCAGCTTTGGGCTGCCCGTGGGGCCGGGGCTGCCTCTCGCCTCCCTGGGCACGCAGGGGAGCAGAAAGCGGGATCAGGACCTGCTTCTCCTGCGGGAGACGGGCAAGCGTCGCTTGGGGGACTTGTCACATCACTCAGTGCTACAAGGGAAACTCGGGGGCACCCTCCCCCCCACCCCAGCCTGGCTACTCCCCCTCGTTACCCACCCCCTCACCATGCACCCCTCCCCAGGGCTCACTGCCTCCTCCTCTCACCCCTGCCCAAGCCCACGGGCACCAAAGCCATCGAGTTCTCCGACAGCGAACCGAGTCAGGTGAGATGGAATGTGCAGGAGGGGCCAGATCCTGCACCCAGGCCCATGCATGGCCCTAGCATGGGATGTTCCACCCCAAACACACCCAACCCTTAGGGCCAGCACCGGCCAGGCCTCCTGGAGCCCTCGGAGAGGTTCAGCCCTGCTGAGCTGCTGATACCGGAGCCAAATCCCAGCAAGGAGATGACCGACACTGGCTCGTGGCCCAGCACACCACAGCCCGGCCCTGTGGCCCAAGAGCCGGCGGTGCTGTGCCCGCCGGGCTGCGAGAAGGAGCTGCCGTTCACCTACCGCAGGCAGGAGGTGCTGAGCCCGGAGGGATTGGCACCGCCTGGCAGCACCAGCTGCACCAGCCGCACCAGCCACCCACCCAGCGAGGAGGAGGAAGAGGAGGAAGAAGGATGGCGAGAACTGCACCAGCCACTGGTCCCCATCGCCCTGCTCATCTCCGACAAACCCGTCATCATCAGGGACGAGGAAGGATGGGACCCATCACCGGAGCAGTCGGTGCCATAGCCACTGCCGGAGCAGGGGCAGCAGGGATGGATGGCAGGGGGGGATGAGGGGGGTTCCCATGGGATGCTGAGCACCCACCCCACAGGCTCGTGGTAGCACCAGCAATTTCAGAGGGTTTGGGGGTTTCCAGGACACAGAAGGTGACACCTCCAGATGCAGCGTTGCACCAGGGCCAGGATCTGGCCGTGTACTTCCCAGACTTGACTGTTCCCAGGCAATAAATAAGGAGGGAAGGGAACTGCAGAGTCTGGCCAGGGCCGAGGGTATTTCCTTGTCTGGGTCAGGAGGAAAGACTGAGCTTCATCCTGTCCTCCCGCCCAAGCTGGGCCCAGCATCACTCCAGTGGGGTGAGGGCACAAACAGCTCCAGCACCAAACACCAGATAAAAAACAAACAAACAAAAGTGTAAAAATAAGAAAATTAATACAAAAAATAAGTAAAATAAATGCACAAAATAGCAGGGCTGAGATCGTTTCCCTCACCTGACCAGGCAGATTACAGTAAGGATTTGGAGCTGAGGGTAATCCATGGTGCAGTGGGGCTGGGCCTGGGAGCGATGTGGGGAAGACAAGCCCCTCCCCCTCCCCCCCCAGCACCCCAGTGTGGGGCCACGCTGCTGCCTCAGGCCTTATCTGGGGCAGAGCTGGAGATGCTCAAGTCAAGTCCGTCGGCGGCGTCCGGGGCGGCTGTAGGGAGCTTGGGGCTGACGTTGGGAGCGGGAGCGGTCTCGCAAGCGCAGGGGCCCCGGGCGGCTGGAGCGTCTGGGGCTGTCGAGCGCTGGGGAGCTGGAGGAGGCCCCTGATGGCAGCTGGCTGGTGGTGCTGGGGCCGCTGGTGTCGGGAGCCTGGGAGCGGTGGGACGGCCCCGGCACTGCCTGGCTGCGGGTGCTGGTGTCAGCCCCTGGTGCTGGTGCGCGGCTGTTCTGCTGGCGTCCCGCGGGCCGGTCGTAGGGCGTCTGGGTCCGCCGCTGCAAGCGGGAATGGACTCGCTCCCACACGGGCCCAGGGGCGCTGGAGCGGCTGCCGCCGTCAAGAACTGGGTCCCTCAGTGGCACCCGGCTGCCGGGGCTGGGGCTGATGCTCTCCAGTGGTGGGGAAGCACGCGATGACCCCAAGGGCAGCTGGCTGGTGGTGCTGGGGCCGCTGGTGTCGGGAGCCTGGGAGCGATGGGAAGGCTCCGGCACTGTCTGGCTCTGGGTGCTGGTGTCAGCCCCTGGTATCGGTGCGCGGCTCCTGGCACGGCGTCTTCTGGGCCGGTCGTAGGGAGTCTGGGTCCGCCGCTGCCGCCGTGAGCGGTTTCTGGTGCGGTCAGGTCCCGGGGGGCTGGAGCGGCTGCTGCCCTCAAGCGCCAGGGAGCTGTGGGAAGGCCCCGATCCAGACTGGCTGGAAGTGCTGGCTCCGTCGATCTCTGAGCTGGCAGTGGAGGCTGTGAGGGGAAGCAGAAGGTCAAGGGTATGGCCCCAGGGCCGTGTCAGGATAGGCCAGAGCAGTGCTGTCAGGCCTCCTGAAGCAGAGGGGCTCTGCCAAGGCCACCCTGGGAAGCCACTGCCAGGCCCCCAGGCCAGGGGCACCTGGGTGCTTTGCCTCTTACCGGTGCTGGGGCCAGCACAGCTCTGGCACTCCCAGTTGTCCGTGCTGGGCGCCAAGTGGGAGCAGCACCTGTGGGTGCCCTCGGCAGCGCAGGAGCAGCACAGGAGCAGTTCCCAGGGCCTGTGGCAGAAAATGGGTTGATGGCTGTGAGGACAAAGTGACCGCGGCACGGGATCGTCCATCAGCGCTCCTGTCCTTCGTGCTCCGGTTTGGAGCCCTTGGCGAGACACAGACCCCGTGCAGAGCCCAGGGGCACAGCTTTGGGAACTCACCCCTCGTCCTCTGCCTGCTCCCGGCCTCCTGGGCAGAGGCACTCGCTGGCATCGCAGCGGCCGTGCCTCTCTCCTAGTGCTGCAAACTGCTCAAATTCCTCCCACGCCGGTGGTCTGGAGGAGAAAGGAACGTTGATGAGCCCCTGGTGTCCTGGCACGAGGCAGATGCCGGGCGTCCCCGCTCTCCCCCCCTGCCCTGTTTCCCCCTCCTCGATGGAGCTGAAGCATGGACTCAGGGGACCGCGGAGAGCCAGGAGTGCAGGGGCAGGCCCTGGTGTGGCACAGCTCTTGCCCCCCCCTGCCCTGTGAGCTGAGAAGCCAGAGACCAACCTGAAGGGAATGCGGATCCCCATCCTGAGCATTTCCTGCTGAAATCCTTCCTTGTCTCTGCAGAGCGGGCACTGGAAGCACGAAGTGCCAGCGCGCAGAGCGTGTCCCTGCCGGAGAAACGTCAGGAGCACGAGTGAGGCCCTGGTGCGGCTGAGCACCTGCCGTGGGCCGGGGGCCGGGGAACGGCTCCTACCTGGATGCAGTCGCGGTGGAACCAGGCGTGCTGACATGCCGGGCACACCATTGTGCGGTACGACATTGTGTCGTCCACCAGGTCCGTGCAGATGAGGCACATGGTCTTGTTCTGCGGGACGGCCTCCACTGCCTGCTGTGGGCGGTGCTCACTGCAGAAGGACCTGTGGGCAGCGGGAAGGGATGGGTGAGGTGAGAAGTGCTGGGTCCTTCCCCAGCGGTGGCATCGCTGGGAGAGGAGGTGTGAAGGAGCCGCGGAGCTCGTGGGGCTCTGCCTTCGGGCAGTGTCCCTGCAAGTTCCTGTCTTGTTTGCCTGAAGCCGGTAGGAAGGGACTGAAGGCGAGGAGCCTCCCCGGCCAGGGCCGGCTGCCCTCACCCTTACCTGTACTGCCCAAAGTACTGGGTGACGCATTGTCCGCGCACGGCACAGGGCAGGTGGAAGCTGCGGCCACAGTCTGTCTCCTGGCAGGTGATGCTGGCCCCACTCTGGTGACAGACGAAGCATTCCTGGAAAGGGCAGAGTACCCCCATCAGCGGCAGCCTCAGGGCGTCCGCAGCCAGCCCCGCGCCTCGGGGCAGGGCGCAGGATGTGGCCGCTGCCGGGTCACCCCCCACAGATCCACCTGCCGGAGGAGGCTCCTGTGCTGGAGCCTCTGTGGAGCTGTGGGGAGCAAGCCTTTAGTCCCAGAGCTGGCTGGGGGGGCTGGCATTTCATTTCTTTCTTGGGGCCTGGGCCAAGCTCTCCTGGCGCAAATCTCCCTGTCAGTGTCAGGTCCTCACCTTCTCTGCTGCCCTCCTGACTCCACGGACAATATCCTCACTGAAATATATCATGCGTTCAAGACCTATTATCCGGAAGGGATGAAGCTCGTTGGCAAAAATCTGTGGAATAGGAGAGATGAGGAGCCACTGAGGTGAATGTCATGGACTGCCTGTAAGCAAGCAGGATGGAGCCACGAGGAACTCACCACGCAAAACTCGTGAACACAGACATCTTCTTCCTCCACTATGATGCCGACGATGTCTGGATCGGCCTCTGCCCTTCGGCACAGCATGCATTCTGGAGGGGAGAGAGCAAATGCAGCGAGAGTGAGCAGCTCAGTGGGGCTGGGGGAGCGTCCCTGAGGGATTGCCCCCATGGGCTGCTCTGTCCCTGCCTGGCCGGCTGATGGTCCAGGCAGGAGGCCTTGCAGAGGGAAGGGGGCATGGCCAAGGTGGGCGTCCCAGCAGGTGCCCAATGCCCAGGCTTGGGCCCGCTTGCTGAGGACAGGAGTGACCCTGCCCCAGGGCGCTCAGGCAGCTCCTGCCTCTGTCTGCCACCGGCCTGGGCCCCACGCTGAGCGGGGAGCCCAGCAAGCCCTCTGCCAGGTGCAGGAGGGACACTTTGCTCTCACCCCTCGCCTCCATCCTGTCAAGGGTCTTGCTTCTGCTTCCTGGCACTCGTCGACAATGAGAGTTTGGAGAGTCCCTCTCGCAGCAGTGCTGCGCTGTCCTCTCCAAGCGCTCCTCTGCTGACTCTGCGGGAGAAGCAGGAGGCGGGTGAGCTGGCAGCACAGGCCCAGAGCCCCGAGGTGCGGGGCCTTCTCCAGCCTGGGCAGCCCCGCGCCAGCCCCGTGACTCCCCTGCCCTCTCCTCACCTCGCCAGGCCGCACTGACCGCCCGCCTGAGCCCAGCGCTTCCTTTTCTAGGCTCGCCCCTGCGTGTCACAGTGGCTGCCGTGACGTCACACCTGTGTGACGTCAGCACCATTGTGACATCAGAACCCTGGCCTGCGTGCGCCCCAGCACTGGGCAAGGACGCCCTCGGTCACCTGCTCCCCACTCTAAGATGGCCGCCACCTCGCAGGGTCGGGTGGGAAGGGCCCGAGTCCTCCTCAGCAGCCACGGTCCGAGTCCTCCTCAGCAGCCACGTACCCGTGGCCGCTGCTTCTGCGGCAAGTGCCGAGCCAAATGCCAGGTCCCCCAGGGCAGCCATTGAGGCTGGGTGGCACTGTGGGCCGCAAGGT
>WUAM01000017.1:1696572-1712990 GCA_024336885.1 Actenoides hombroni
CTGCGGCAAGTGCCGAGCCAAATGCCAGGTCCCCCAGGGCAGCCATTGAGGCTGGGTGGCACTGTGGGCCGCAAGGTGTGGCTCAGGCCGTGGCTGGGCAGGGTCCAGGCCTGGCCAGGGGACCTCTCTGCTCCTGCTGCCAGCAGGCCAGGGAAGGTGATCCTGCCTCCCTGCGCTGCATCTGCCTGCGCTTCTGGGCTCCCTGCTACAGGGGCCAGAAGCAACCTTTGAGCCTGGCCTGGGCTCCCACAGGCCTCGTGCTGAGAGGTGCTGGGTGGCCGGGGCGCAGCACAGGACCTCAGGACGACACCTAAATGTGGCGGGTGGCCCAACATCTTTCTCCTGAACTCCTCGGCGCTGCCTCCACCACAAATAGCTGTGGGACCGCAAGCTGGGGAGGCACGGCAGAAATGCCCTTTGCCGGGGGCAAGTTATGAGGCAGTTTATGCCTCTCAGAGTCAGCGTGAGCCATTCCTTGGTGGGGTTGGAAGCTGCAAGTGGCTGCAAGTGGCTGTGGGGCAGCTTTGGAGGTGATGGGTGGGAGAGTTGATCAGTTTGCGGGTAGGAAAGCTCCAGAGAGGGATCTGCACAGGCTGGCTTGCTCACCAAGCCACTTCCCAGCATTCATCAGCAGTCCTGGCCAACTGGGGAGGTTCCAGTTGCCTGTGGGTTAGTAAATGTGTCTACAGGAGGGAGGGTCTGGGGAATTACAGGCCTGTCAGCCTGACCTGGGTGCTGTGCAAGTTATGGAGCAGACCACCCTGAGTGCCGTCATGCAGCGCATCCAGGACAGCCAGACGCTCAGGCACAGTTGGCCCATGGGTTTATGAGAGGCAAGTCCTGCCTAACTCAGCTGATCTCCTTCGAAGACAAGGTGACCCGCTCAGTGGATGAAGGAAAGGCCACGCTGGACGTTAATAAAGCTTTTGACCCCGTTTCCCAAAACACTGTCCGGCAGAAACGGTCTGCTCGTGGCTTAAAAATTGGCTGGATGGCCGGGTTAGGCCCGGGTTAGAGTGGCATGAATGGAGCTAAATCCAGTTGGCGGCCAGTCACAACTGGTGTCAGCCCCAGCCCCAGCAGTGAGGGCGGCTGGGTGCAGGAGGGCACTCTTGTTGGCACCGAGTTGTCAGAGGGTTAATTCAGGCCATGCTCAAGAGATATAGCTTAAAGATATGGTGTTAGCCAGGTAAGTTAGCTATCTCACCACCTCATAACAGCCCAAGAATTCAGGATGAATTATATGTATCTCTTTGGCAAGCAGAGATGGACACAAACTACTTGGCTGTCTCACAGTTTTTATTTTGTCTTCTTTCAGTGACCTTAATAGCACCCAGAAAAAAAAAAAATCATACTTATTCCCAACTATCACCACTTGTGCCTGCAGCACTGCTTCTAAGAAGGCTTAATGGTTGGATGAGATTATTTTCTGGAAGAATGATGGGCTGAATTAAACAAGACACTTATGCAACCAGAAAGCAGGCTAGGAAGCTGAGATGCTGCTCAGTATAATCCCTTTTGGCTGAAAGGACATCTTGTAGTCATTTATTTCAATAGCTTAGGAGCACTCAGTAATCACTTGCTTCTTGCACATCCATTTGTCCAAACAAGAAACACTTGTTATCTGTGGTAAATACAGAGACACTATTACCACCAGGTGAGTGACAGTCCTGAAGCCACATCAATTTACATTTACTGCACAGCTTTTAAAATCACCCTCTAGCAGAGAACATGGCCATCTCCTTGACCTGATGAGTGACTGTAGCTACTGCCTCTCTGTAATTGCTTTGAAGCTGCACTAAAGGCAGCTGAAGGCCCTGAAAAGGACTGTTAAATAGCAGCTCATTTAGGGATTGTTTCAGAAGTAAGAGGTTCATAATATCTGTGGCACATTACGAGGTCTCTATCTCTTCTGCCATTGTCTCATATTTTGTTTCTGTTCCTTACTGGAGGTTTTCCTCTCTCCTCACAGCACAGCCATGCAAACAGAGTACTCTGTTGAGATGGTTGAGCTGAAGGGGGTGGAAAACTCTGGCACAAAGTGAGAGCAAGTGGCTGATGGAAGGGGCAGAATCTGATCCAATGCTGATAGAAATTTTCTCTTAGTAGAACACGTTCTATGAAGGTTGCACCCTTTCACTGAGCCATGTGTCTAACCTGCCAGCTGTGTGGTCACAGAGAGAGGAGGTGGCCCGCTGTGAGGGAGCAAGGAAAGATAGTCCAACCAAACAATATCTAGTTCACATCCTGTTAAAAGCCTGACTTCTGATGTCTCAGAGAATAAGCAAGGCCTGCCTGGAGGAGGGAGGGGTCAATGGCCCTCAATGACTCTGCCATCCTCCCCTGGCTCCTTGCCATTAAAGTAACAATGGGAAGAGATAATTTCTGTGTAGGTGGGACAGTATCTTTTACCTGAGTTGATTTCTTCCATTAACCACGGTGATTGCACCAAGGGAGGTCTATAGAGGACACCACACCAGAAGGAGCTCATGTAAATTAGCACCACCTAATAGTATTCACTGCCTGTAATATTCAGCATGTCTTTTAAAAATGACCAGTGTTGCATGTTGGATTTCAGCTTGTTTAATAATTGAGGGCAGGAGATGGGATGTCTGGTGGAGTTTTACTAATATTTAAACAAGCACCAACAATGAATGGGTAGTTGTATAGCTCAGGCATATTGTGAAATTCATAACCTTGTAGATAATGGTTATCTCCCGGAACAGGACAACAGGACATCTCGAGGCACCCGAGCATGCTGAACAGACAAAAAGAGGTTTTGTGGCAAGAATAAGGATTTTAGGTTTTAGATTACTAAATAACCACAGTGATGGAGAAGATGAAGTAAATGACTACCTGAGGTCACAAAAGAGCACTGAGGGGAGAAAAGACCCTAACCCTGATTTTATTATGCATGCTCAGACTATGTAAATGAATTCCAGAAATCCATTAGCATAAAACTGCCCTTTCTAAGAAATATAATGAATATGTATGTTTAGCCTGCATATAAACTATGTACCCAGCTTGTATCGGCGCACACATTTGGAGGAGTGATCCCCTGTGCATCCGGCGCTGCAAAATAAAGAATGCCTGCTTGATAACTTCAGTTATTGAGTTTTTTCACTGTGTCATAATTAATTATGTTATTTGTCCCCAAATGGTAAAATTTGCTGGAGATTTAAGCTTAGACTATTTTTTGTGAACAGGTATTCTCACCCAAGATGGGCATAGTAAAATGTAATGCCAACAGAATATGTTGTTCAGCTACCCTTTTGCTTATGTTTCCCAGCTTGTACACACACTCTATTTCATAGTCTTGCAGTTTCTGTTAAGAGTGTAGTTTTTCCTGTTCCCATCGAGGTTGATTTTCACAACTTGTCTAGAAGTCCAAGGAAGGAGATAATTTTTCTAACAGCTTTTTCAAATTCATGTACATTTGCTCTGAAATAAAGACAGCAGTAAAGATTTCCCAGTTCAGAATTCATCTGATAATTTATTCTTATCACTTTGCTCTTTTACATGTGTTGGCTCTGCTGTGCTGACAAAAGTTAACAACTAGAGAGGCTACAGTTGCAAAAATATTCTATGAATATTTATTAGAATCACAGAATCATCTTTCATTGTCAAGGTCGAAAGGGACATTAAAGATCATCTAGTTCCAACCCCCCTGCCAATGGCAGGCACAACTCCCACTAGATCAAGTTGCTCAGAGCCCTATCCTTCTCGGCCTTAAAAACTTCTAGGGATGGGGCTTCCACCACCTCTCTGGCCAACCTGTTCCAGTGTCTTACCACCCTCATGGTGAAGAAATTCTTCCTAATGTCTAATCTGAATCTACCCACCTCTAGTTTTGATCCATTCCCTCTAGTCTTATCACTGCCCGACAGCCTAAAAAGTCCCTCACCAGCTTTCTTGTAGGACCCCTTAAGATACTGAAAGGCCACAATAAGGTCTCCTCAGAGCCTTTTCTTCTCCAGACTGAACAACCCCAACTCTCTCAGTCTGTCCTCATAGGAGAGGTACTCCAGCCCTCTGATTATCCTCACGGACCTTCTTTGGACATGCTCCATCATGTCCATATCTTTCCTGTAATAGGGGTTCCAGAACTGGACGCAGTACTCCAGGTGAGGTCTCACAAGAGTGGAGTGGAATGGGAGAATCACTTCATGCAGCCCAGGATACAATTGGCCTTCTGGGCTGCAAGAGCTCACTGATGGCTCATGTTGAGCTTCTCATCCACCAGTACTCTCAAGTCTTTTTCTTCAGGGCTGCTCTCAAGTCAGTCACTGCCCAGCCTATATTGGTGCTTGGGATTGCCCTGACCCAGATGGAGGACCTTGCACTTGGTCTTGTTGAATTTTATAAGGATGGCATGGGCCCAGCTCTCCAGCCTGTCCAGGTCCCTCTGGATGGATCCCTTCCCTCCAGTGTGTCAGCCTCCCCACACAGCTTGGTGTCGTCAGCAAACTTGCTGAGGGTGCACTCAATGCCACTGTCCACTGTCCATGTCTCTGACAAAGATGTTAAACAAGACTGGTCCCCCTACGGATCCCTGAGGGACTCCACTTGTCACTGGCCTCCACTTGGACATGGACCTATTGACAACCACTCTTTGGGCGCTGTCGTCAAGCCAGTTCTTTACCCACTGAATTGTCCATCCATCAAACCCTTATTTTACCAGCTTGGAGAACAGAATGTCATGCAGAACAGTGTCAAAGGCTTTGCTCAGGTCCAGGTAAATGACGTCAGTTGCTCTTCCCCTGTCTACTGATGTTGTGACCTTCTCATAGAATGCCACCAGGTTTGTCAGGCACGATTTGCCCTTGTACCCAGTCACCTCTTTGTTAGTCTTCTGCCTCAGCATTGTCTCCAGGAGGATCTGCTCCATGATCTTACCAGGCACAGAGGTGAGACTGACTGGTCTATAGTTCCCTGGTTCATTCTCCTTTCGCCTTTTGAAAATGCGGATTATGCTTCCCCTTTTCCAGTCAGTGGGGACTTCACCGGACAGCCATGACTTCTGGAGTATAATAGAGAGTGGTTTAGAAACTTCATACGTCAGTACCCTCAGTACCCATGGGTGTATCCTGTCAGGTCCCATGGATTTGTGCACTTTCAGGTTCATCAGATGGTCACAAATCTGATCTTCACTTACGATGGCCAGTTCTTTCTTCCAGCCCCTGCCACTATCTTCTGTGACTCTGGGGTTGTGGCTGGAGCCCTTGCCAGTGAAGACTGAGGAAAAGAAGTCGTTGAGAACCTCGGCCTTCTCCATATCACTTGTCAGCAGTTCTCCCATTTCCTTTCTGAGGGGGTCCACACCTTCCCTAGTCTCCCTTTTACCATTAATATACTTACAGAAATTTTTGCGGTTCCCCTTGATCTCCCTGGCTAGATTTAATTCTAACTGGGCTTTAGCTTTTCTAACCAGGTCTCTAGCTGCTCAGACAGCTTCCTTATACGCCCCCCATTCTAGCTGTTCTTTCTTCCACTCCTTTTAAAGTTCCTTTCTGTGTGACAGTGTAACCAGAAGCTCCTTGCTCATCCAGGTAGGTCTCCTAGCATTCTTTCCTGCCTTCCTCTTTGTCGGTATACTTTGCTCCTGGACACAGAGAAGGTGATCCTTGAATACTGACCAGTTGTCCTGGGCCCCCCTTCCCTCCAGGGCTTTGTCCCACTATACTCTGGCCAGCAGATCCCTGAAACGATCAAAGTCTGCATGCCTAAAATTCAGGGTTGTAAGCTTGGAATACATCCTCCTTGTTGCCCCAAGAATCTTAAATTCTAGTGCTTCGTGGTCACTGCAGCCAAGGTTATCCCTTAGCCTCACACTGGTCACCAGCCCTACCATGTTGGTGAGAACAAGGTCAAGCATTGCACCTTTTCTTGTTGATTCCTCTACCATTTGGAGGAGGAAGCTGTCATCTATGCATTCCAGGAACATCCTGGATTGCTGGTGCCTTGCTGTGTTGTCCCCCCAACAGATGTCAGGGTGGTTAAAATGCCCTACAAGGACCAAGGCCTGTGCATGTGAAGCCATTTCTATCTGCCTATGGAGGGCCTCATCCGCCTGGCTCTGCTGGTCAGGTGGCCTGTAGCAGACCCCTATCACAACATCACCTTCCCCTGTCTTCCCTCTCATCTTAACTCACACACTCTCAACCAGCCCATTGTCCTTCTCCATATGGAGGTCCATCGATTCTAGGTGGTCACCATGTAGCGGGCAAAACCTCCTCCCCTCCTCCCCTGCCTGTCCTTCCTAAAGAGCTTGTATCCATCTATCCCTAAGTTCCAGTCATCGAGTCATTGCACCAAGTTTCAGTAATTGCCACCATGTCATGGCTTTCCATGTGTTTATTGTCCAAGCTGTGTGCATTTGCATAGAGGCACTTCAGCTGGGCTGGCTGGATCACCCTCTTATGTGGATCCCCCTTGATTCCCTTGGGGTGTCCCAGTGCACTGTGCCTGGCTTGCCTCAGGGCAACAAGTTGAGAGCTCTTACTAGCACTCCATCCCTCAGCCCCTGATGTGCTGCCCCACTGCCACAGGCAAGCATGAAATTATTAACCCCTCCCCCCTTCAAATCTAGTTTAAAACCCTGTCAATGAACCCTGACAACTCCTGCCCCAGAATGCTTTTCCCCCTCTGGGACAAGTGCATCACATTAGCTGCTCGCAGCTCTGGTGCCTTGTATACCGAGCCGCGATCATAAAATCCAAAGCCCTGTTGACAACCCCAGTCCCAGAGCCATGAATTGACCTGTTGTCTTTTCTTTTATCTTCCCTCATCCATTGCTGATGTCAGAGGGATGGAGAACACAACTTGAGTTCCTGATCCCTTTACCAGTTGCCCCAAGGCCCTGAAATCTCTTTTAATTGATTGTGAGCCTCTCATTGTTGCATCATCCCTACCCACCTGAAGGACCAGATATATCTGTACTGGAACACGTTGATTCATTGTTGTGACCCTCTGTCACATCACTGCCTGCTGTTGCCCTGCACTGGAGAGCACAGTATTTGTTCTCACGTCTGGAATGTGCAGGTACACAGGGGAATCAGGCAGTCAGCCAGTCTTAGCCAGCTCCTTGTTGTCTGACGAGTGAT
This sequence comes from Actenoides hombroni, assembly GCA_024336885.1. Classification (NCBI taxonomy): domain Eukaryota; kingdom Metazoa; phylum Chordata; class Aves; order Coraciiformes; family Alcedinidae; genus Actenoides; species Actenoides hombroni. The sequence goes on from WUAM01000017.1 coordinate 1,703,676, forward strand.
ATCAGGAACAATGAAAGGACATCTCAAGGACGGGATGAGGGAGCTGAAGATTGATGAAGTAAAGACCACCAGAGGTGCCCCAAGACACTCACACATGTGCAACAGGGGGCATGACCACTGTTAGCCACTGTGGGTGGAAAAATACTGTTCTGACACCGGGGCAGTTGCCATGCCCCTGCCAGGACAGCCATAAGTAGCCTGTTGCGGCAGGGAGACGAAGAATATTTTCGGAAGGTCGATCTGATGCACATCTTGATCCAGGGGACGCCCTGCAGAAGGCATTAGGACCTACCAACTCCTCTCCCTGAGCGCTGTGCTACATACCCTCCTCCTGCTCGGGGGTTTGTCTACCACCTTGGGGTCGGTATGTATGCGGGGATGTTAGGTAACTAGTTGGGTTTGCTTGAGTAACATTGCTTTTGCTTATCAGCTGTGTGTATGAGTGCTTGAATAAAATAGTTTTTACTTATTAGCTGTGTCTATGAGTGCTGTTCTTTGAGAATCTTTCATGAACCCGCGACACCAGAAGTGGGTAATAACTTGAAGGACTCACAAGGGTGGAAAGTTCACCTACGACATCCTTTACCCAGGTACCAGGGAGACAGCAGGCCTCTCTATGAAGTGGGTTTGGTCTGCATATCAGGCCCTCGGCTGCCCTCAGCAGGGAGTCACCTACAAAAATGATCCTTCGATTTTTTTTTTCAGTGCCAGTTTTGATGGCTGGCCTGAGGTCAGTCAGCCTTGGTGACACTTCTGGCCTTCGTGAACCGTCGTCTTTGCTCGCAACCAGTTCCTCCTGCAGAGCCCCATACCTGTTCTGCAAGGGCACTGTAGACAGTGCGCTTCTTAAAGGAACACACTTGCTCCATCTGTTTTGCTTGCTTCGTTGGGCAGAGACCTGTGCCCATTGAACCTGATCATGTGGGTTACTACAGGAAGGCTGGGAGGCTTGCTGATGAGAGGATATGGAATCCTCTGCTCCACTGAGAGTTACCTCCAGTTCCATTTTTGTAGAGATCAGTTTATGGAAGTAGTTAATTTCCCTCTCACTCTCCCTGATGTTTCTCAATCTACTCACTTCTTCCCTGAGCTCCATCACTTCATCTTGGAGCTGTGCCACCTGGCTGAGCAGGTCATCAGCCTGCTCACACTGCATGTGGCCATAGTCAGTGTTGCCCCCCATTGCCAGTGAAAGGCTGTGGCATTCCTCAAAGCCCGTGACCTGGATACCAATATCCATTTTGGTGGGTTCTGGGAGCACAGTCTTTCTTCTCTGAGTAACCACCATCACTCCTTAAGTAAGTTGCAGCACCTCGTGTCCTGCCCACATGCCCTGCCCATGCCAGCTGCTGAGCGAAGCCAAGAGGAGCCCTTTGCCGACCCTTTCGGTCACTGTATCACCCTCCTCAGATCTGGTAAGTGAACTTACCTTGTGCACTGGGAGAGGCTCAGCGCCCTGCCCAAGGAGCTGCGAACCGCTGCGGCACCCCCCGGGCCACACACAATCACAGTTTCCTCTCCCTGTGCTCTGTGAGAAGCCTCTTCCAGAGGCTTCGTATAGCCTGATAAATGATGCGTGGTCCTGGATCTCCCACGCTAGCTCGCCCACCCACAAGCTGCCAGCCGCTGGCACAGGCAAACTGCTTTTCCTGGATTCTAAAAAGCCCCCAAAAAGAGCTTTTCGATGGCCCTTTTGGCTTCAGATCCCTTCCCCAGAGCAGATTTACCTGCCCTGAGGCTGGTCTCCGCATATATATTCCCATGTATAAATGAATTTACATTCATCACTTGGATAATTTTTATGTCTTCCAGTTATTTAAGTGCTTAGGTTTTGTTGACATGTCTGTTTCTGTAAATAATTTCTAAACAGCTGCCTACACAGCAACCAAACTTAACTGTGCACTACAAGTTTCTCGTGTCAGGTATGCTTAATCTTTCTTTCTGATACTATCAGATAAGTACCAACCTTACACTGAAAATTTAAATTAGATGAAGGTCTAAGGCAAGTTCACCACTTCCAACAAGTCAGTGAATGGACAGCTCAGGTAAGGGTAGGCTTTAGCATCTATTTTATATGTAGTTAAGCTTGAGGGCAGTGGGTAAGGGTCTGTGCAGTAAAACATTATTTTTCTGGTATGTTTTCATAGTATGTGATAATGGAGTTACTGTGATAACGGTCCTTTTTACTAGTGGGGGTACAAAGGACCACAAAGATAAGGGGGTTATATTTTTTTTGTTGCTGTTTTCCGAGTTTTGTTCTTTATTTGGTATTTACTGCAATGCCAGAGCACATCTGAAATGGTAGTTCACACATTCTCTAATGACAGGAAAGTAGCAAGGCGGAAAATGAAGCTCTGAATGAAGTTACCTTCTTTCTCCTTTGGGTTTCTTCATCATGGGAGGGGGAGAGGAATAAACAAATGTGACTTACAGTTAAGACTAAAACAAGAAATTCATATTTGCATTATTCAGAGGCAGACTTTTGAAAAAGCATTTCCAATGCTTAACACCCAGAGGTAGAGAGGCAGCTTTCTGCTTCTGAGAAGCCCATAGGCAGTGTTTCTAGAGAGGTACAAGTGCAAGGAAAATGCACTGGACACTGATATTTTTCAAGAGGGAGTGGCTGAGGATAAGTAACCACAAAAATTCACAAAATATTATAATTCTCAAATTGTTTGACTTGGGGACACTCTCCATGGGAATCTTCTACACGGGTGCTTGGAGAGAAGGCAGAAGTCTCACTGATGTTCACCTTACTAAATACAGCAGGGCTTGGATCTGAAGTCAAGCAGCAGACTACATTCACATTGACTTCTTTCACGGGTTCTTTTTATTTTTTAAATACATTTGAGATATTAGACCTGATAAACAATGCAGTCTTGTTTCCTTGTAGCTGTGCTAGCTGGGAGATGGGGCTGGTGTGAGACTTCCATGATCACCAGAAATGCCACATTTCCACCAGGCCTTCTGAGGGCAAGGAATGTGGTCTGGTCACAGCTATGAATGATGCCTTTGCATCTTGGCTTTGAGAGGATCATGGTAGCTACTGTACACAATAGACTAAAAAAACCCAGGGTCAGTATGTTTGTGTTAGGACTAAGGACATGCAGAATCAGTCTGAAGTGAAAATAAAAGCCTTTTAGTCGTTGTTCAATAATAGGTCTTACACTTGCAGAATACGTTTGGAGGAAAAAAGAGCTACAAAATTCAACATACCTTGTTCAGATTTTGCTGATATATAAAAAGGTGATGATAAAGGGTTGATAATAAAGAAACAAATTTTCACTGTAAAATCCAGTGCTTTGGAAAAAATAACATTGATACTATAGAGGGGGGAAGTCAAAGAGTAGGGTTTACAGATGACTGAATGAGCATTAATAAGATTCTGAAGAATTTTGGGTGGTATGGTGAGTAGACCTCAGATGCAATGCATACTCTTCCACCCAGTTTCAGGTGTGTAGAGATGGTTAGAAGTGAAAATAGAAACAACTGGACAAGTGGATAGATGTGGGCAAGCTGCAGACTTGGTGAGGGACCTGAAATAGCAGTACTGTCCATCAATTAACTTTTTACATAGAGATGAAATCCATAACTTATACCACCTCCTAACATTTCTAAATGTTAGAGCCTCCAGTGAAACTTCCTATGTAATATTATTATTTATATGATGCAGAAGAAACCCATGCACTTGTATAATTAGACAGAGAAAACAGGGAATCCTTTCATCTGTCTTTCCAAAAGCCTGGAACATTTTTGTTATAGCAAAACAATATTTATTGTTACGAGGCATTTGTGTCAAATGCATTCTTATGGTAATTAAATTCAAAGAAAAAAACTAGGGTCTGGAATCTTTCCACAGGAAACATGGGGATCCTGACATCACACTACATTATTCCTTTCATGGTCAAAGAGGAACTGGCAAAGATACGCAGTGTGAGACAGTGGCCATTACAGAGGTTTTAATGGAAGAGGTCTGCTACATGGATAAAATGGAATTTCAACCAAAAAGACTTATTTTTGCACTGGGAGGGAAGGTTTACATTACTGTTTGATAGCATTGATGAGCAAGCTGAGTGCCACCAACTTTTTTTTTTACTCAGTTTTGAGCATTTGATCTCTGTCAGGACACAACTGTTCCTGACACACGTGGGATTGCAGTCAGGGCCTGGCAAAAGAACAGATCAATGTTAAATTCCCTGCTGGCTCTTTTTATCCTCTAAATCTCATCTGCAAAGGAATCAATTTTTCCACTTTCCTTCCTGAAGACTGTCTTCTGAAAACTGTCTTCTGAAAACTTCCTGAATACTGTCTGCTTTTCTTCAGCCCACCACCTCCAGGTTATATTGCCAGATGATGAGTGACTATCAGATCTGTCACTGAGACATGATCTATCTCTGGGAAGCCTTGTGGCACTTTCTAGTGGTCAAATAGTACAGCAGAGACATCAACAGAAATAGTACTATTATCCAGGAAACTTAATTCTTTGGTTTTGTTTGAACTCTGACTGTAGGAAGCCATTTACTTTGTACTTGACTTTGGCCACAAGGGACTTGCTTTTTGGCATGTGTTGGCACAGTTCCCACGGTGATGTGACTTCCTGACATGGCACACAGACCAGACATGTGACGCCTGAAATGTGCATCCTTACCTAATGATATTTAACATCTTCTAAATTAAGAAATGAAAAAAAATGCAACAGTGTGAGCAAAAAATATTCTTCGCAGAGTATGGCAAGAAGGCAGATATTTGGGTGTTACCATTTATTCTGGAGGGCCAGTAAGAGTCATTTTGGATGGGTAGATTCTCAAAGAGAAATGTATATCACCTAGACAAACTGAATCACTCCTAATTTTTCGGTGTCCTTGGATGAAGTTTTTCACTGATTTTTACCGCTCTTAAATAAATAAAAAAAATATTTACACATATTTTGCCAGCCATGGAAGACTCAAGTCTAGAGGATTAAATACTAACCTAAGCAATCTTTATTCAAAGCTTCAGTGATACAGAAAATAATTAACTTAGTGAAAAGATCACAAAACTTGGACAGCGTGGCGATGAATTAAAATTGGCTTAGCTCCATTGGTTTGAGTCCCTTCTGACATTTCAAAGTATTTTGTGGATAAAACTGATAACATTAATGCTAAGTTATCTCTTCCCATTAAACCACGTTGATACCTTGCTGGAGAGAAAATGCATCATCTGCTAAGTTTCAATCTTTGCTGCTCGGAGTCCTCACAATAACTTTGTGCAACTGATTTTTCACTGGAGTGTTGAAGGCTACTGTTGAGTGAGTTCTCCCATCAGGGAAAAGTTATTATCCCCATAAGGAAGGGAAAGGTGTGACTAATCTTTAAAGTTTGTCAGTCTTTGCTCAAGAAATCCGGAGCATTTAGAGTCTAGCCAACAGTGACTGTCCTCATCTGTCCCTTCACTGAGTAAGACTAGAAAAATTGTAGCAACTTCTTGGTGCCTAAATGTGGGAATATCTTTCACTTTGGTTTGTAGAGGTGCCAGCTGTTTGAAAATCTGGATCTTCAGTGGTGTGAGAAAAAGCCATTGTAACCATTTAGTGCTTTTGCCTTGTCTTAAGAAAGTGGGTAGGAAAGGACAATGCCAGCTTTTGTGGTTTGAAATAAAAATGTGGCTCCTGTGCTGTCTCAGGCACAACAAGCAAGTGCTTTTTCACTAAAATGTGAAGTGTCAATTTTCACATGAGCATTTGACATCCTAAAGGTTTGACATCTTAAAAGGTCGCTTCCCTTCCTGTATTTTCCTTACCTCCTGTAGATTTCTATAGTGATTATTCTGAGCTGGAAATATATGTACCATGTGAGCTACCTGAAGCACAGCCAGCTGTTCCCCCAAGAGGACCCAGGGGCTTAGCATTTGCCCTCTCATGATTCAAAGCTGCTTGTGGTGTACAACATTGGACTATGTGATAAAGACTGCAGAACACACTATTTGCTTTTTGGAGACTGGGAGCATAGAGAAGAGGAAGCAAGCTCGAAAAAAAAAAAAAAAAAGAAAAAAAAGGTTTGTTTCAGTATTTCTTGTTTTCTGCATAGCTTCACCCTGTAAGTACCAGTATGGTTGTTTAGCATGTATATATGTCAAACAAAGACAGGAGTTTACATGGACACTCTTCTGTTCTCAAAATCAAAGCATATAAACAGGACACTTTAAATGCAGTTTCTGTCAAGGCATATACAGAGTATGTTTATATTGGGTCAGTAATGATAACTTTGTGGAGGACAACTTGTTAGGCTATGGTCTGATATATTTATTCGGTATAAACTTTTGTAGCTCCTTTTGTATTTGGGATGTTAAGAGTTGTTCAGGAAGAACCAGAGTTTGGCCCAGCATTTTGAATCATGTATTCCTTAAAGCATTAGAAATACTCTCATTTAAAATGCTAAATAAAAGGGCTTATGAACAACAGAAATATGAAAGAAGCAGCTTGGAAAACAGCTTCTTTATATGAGAGTGCTTTATTGTCATTTGCTTGATTTATGAACCCATTATGAACCCATAATTAGATCTAATAATAAATATTATATTAGGAAACACAAGAGCTAATTTTACAGATATATCCTGATCTCAGTCACTTTGACCTTGACATGCTGTGCAACAATTTCACAGAGGTTTTTTATTGCTGTTAAGGTGATGAAATGTTTCAGAAACTACTGAGAAGGAAAGAGAGGTGGAGAAATAGACTTTCTGTCAAGATAAATCTTTTACCTCTCATAAGTGCTCTATAAGGGCACTTATTCTACTGTCTTGGTGGTACAGAGATCAAGAATCATGTTATAAAAGGTCAAATATCAGTTAAGTGTGAAAAAGGATCAAAATAGTAACCAGAAAAGCAGATGATCCAGGGTGAAAGTACAGTTTGGGTGAAAGCCTGAAGATAAATGCAGTGAGAATAAAGAATAAAGCAGAAGGGGTTGTGAAGCACAGGAGGGGATTCATAAAAATGGAGAGAGAACAAAAGAAGGAAGGAATAGGTTGAAAACTCTTGAGAAGCCCTTGTTTACACTGTGCATTTAAATATACAGCTCAACTACCTTAGGCTTAACCCCAAAGGAAGCATAAATATCAGTTTTAATGGGGCAGTGACCCACTTAAAGGAGAATCAAAGCAAAGACTGTGAAACTCAGAGGTGGTGAGGAAATATCTGGGAGATGCTGAGGGACAGCAAGAGGGGTGTTATATTTTGCATTGTTAAAAAGTATCCCTATCACATAAGCATCTTAAGTGATTGAAATGTCATATGCCGTTAACTTCATGAAAATGCTGTGTGTCTGTTAGAGAAGAGAGGTTTGCGCAACATGAAAGAAAATGCATTCAAAGAAGACAAGCAGTTGGACTTCTTACAGCCTGGTTCACAGCCAGGACCCCTCCTTGTTGTTGAAAACATTTAATGAGAAAAATCTGACCTCTATGAATTGTGTACAACAAGGAACATCTGTTCTAAGGAGGTGCTGTTGAGTAGACAGCTTTCTTATGCCCCTAAATTGTTAGTTCTGCCTGCAACTTCCCCCTGTTCATTTGTGAATCTTGATCTTGGTATATCAATTTGCTTCTACAAAATTATTCTTGCCTTGCTTTTGACACAGGAGTCATAAATGAAAACTCGCTGAAGTTCTTGGGAACACATGTTCAGTAATTGCATTAAGTAAATTAGGAGCATAGTAAGCAAAACACCTCTGTATTGTTCTTGAAGCATATGGATGGTGAGAACAAGGAGGATAAATAGTGCCAAAGATGGGTTTCATAATTTAAAATGAACAAACAAACAAAACCCACTAACACAGTTTGCAATTAGAACGGAAACAACTTTCAGTATTTTCCATCAGCCTTGGCTAGAGAACCTTGGCCAGTGTTTGTTCCTCTCTGAGAGTAATGTGAGTTGCTTCTTTCACCAAAGGGCAAACATACTGCCTTCCTAAATCTGCCTTGGAAATGAGAGAACAAGTGGAGGTTGAGATCATAGCCCTCTCTTCAGCAAACATCTGGACAACTCAGATGTGATGTTATTTCCTCTTTGCACTCACCTTGTGTCCTGCCTGTGTAGTACCCTTCTGCATTAACAGGATCAATTGGAGCAGCAGTTTATTTTCCCAGTCATTGCCTACTAGGAACACTTGTCCTTTTCAGTCTTTGCTTTGTTCCCTGCAACCATGCACCATGGTCCTCCTTCCTTTAAATCTGACTTGAAGGCATAGGGGAGGGTAACCATGAGTCCATCTTTCCATACCCACTCACTAGCTGCATGATCTGTGAGAGAAATATGGAGTTCATCGCTCCCATGCACTCACAAAGCTAGCTGTGTAGTCTCCTGAAGAAGGTATATCTGTGCAACATATAAATTTAATGAAGAAACCTTCAAAATGTTGAAGAGTGAAATCAAACCCCATGGCTTTAATTCTGGAGCAAGCTGTTTTATTTTAGTAGCAAAGCTTATGGGCATATAATTATTTTCTTTTTTTTAACAAATTACAGCATTGTAATACTTGGCAGATTTGTTACAATAAAATACTACATGGTAAAAAAAGCAATTTAGGGAGGGATGATACAATTTCCCATTATTTTCAAATCTGAAAACAACTCAGCTTTTCTTTAGAGTTCTCCAAGCCACCCACTCAAATTCAGAAATGTGATCTAAATGCATCTGTGAAGTAGGGAGGTTCTTTCTGCTTATTTATTCAAGAATGTCACAGTCCTTTTCAGCCCAGGAAAATTAATTAGGGAGGCAAATTATAACAATGATAATATGCAAAATAAAGGAACAATCTAATTTAGAGATTTCAAGTTTATATAAGGAAAAATGACAGCTGAAGAAGGGCATGAATGAAGCATGAGGATAACTTTCAGTAGTTACTGGACCAAGGGACCAAGCTGAAACACAGAAAGAGTTAGATTCCAAAAAAAGCTTCATTTATCCTGGGCCAATGTGCTGGCTTGTCTGTGTGCAGGGAAATGCCTAGTCTTGCAGGAGGAGAAAACTAAAATACTGGTTTTCAAGGATACTGTGCAGCTGAAATCACCATAAGATTATAAAATTAGTATCTTCCATCTCATGCTAGACTGTGTGTTAGAGAGTGCATAGCCACAGCTACAAGATAGACTAGGCTTTTTACCTACAATAGTAAAGAAGCTATCATCTCTGGCAGTTTTCTGTCACCAGCACAAGCTAGTGCTTAAGACACTACAGCATTGCCTTCTGCAAGTTCTGTGCTGTTGTGGGAAGCCTCGGCTTGTCCGAGGGATTAGAATGTGAGTCAGATAAATAGCCTTGAGTGAACTCTCTATTTA
>WUAM01000017.1:1749582-1778729 GCA_024336885.1 Actenoides hombroni
GCCCCGTTCTGCCCTTTCTGAGCGGCGCTTTCCCCGCGGGGCTCGGCTGTGCCCTGCGGGGGGGCCGCTGGAGCCGGCTGCACCCCGGCCCCTCCTCTCCGTCTCCCGGAGGCAGCAGATCCTTCTACCGGCACCTGGGCAGCAGCACTAAGCACGTTAATATTTTAATGCTAAGAGCTTTGAAAATATATGTGTGATTTAATTTCCCCGATTTTTCAAGTGCTGTCTCTGTCCTGCAAATTTCCTTGTGGTCATTCTGATGGCCTCAGCACCCTGAGGAGTGCTGCGAGTAAGAGTGATTTTAATTGTGGGAACTGTAACCGTCATAGTTTTAGAGCTTCCAAAGCTGTTTTGTCTTACAGCCCGTGGAAGCAGGGTTTGTTTCTTGGTGTGTATGATTTCCAGAGTATTATACCCCATGTTTTCTTTTGTTTCATTAATATATATTCTGTAATTATTTCTGTGATACTGATCTCTTGTCAGTACCTTCCAATTGCTCTAAAAGAAAAGACCATATACATAGCCTGCTTCTTGACTCAGTGAGACATCATAAGACCATCATTATAAATCACAGAATCACAGAATGTTAGGGGTTGGAAAGGACCTCTGAAGATCATTGAGTCCAACCCCCCTGCCAGAGAAGGACAAAACTAGGGCAGATCACTCAGAAATGCATCCAGACAGGTCTTGAAAGTCTCCAGAGGAGAGAGAGGTTGTGGAGTCTCCTCTCTCAATGTCACATTTATACCCCTTTCTGAGGTATTTTACCTTCAAGCTCGCATGGCATACTAATGACTTCCAAGAAGAAAAAATACTATTTAGGAAAGACAACCTGTATTAAAACATTACAGCACAGAAACTTTTTGGAAGACAGGGATAGTTTTCAGATTCCATTTACATCTTCCATGAATAAGCTTGAGCTTTTGAGCTGAAGTTTAAATCAAAGTCCTGTTGTCGGAAGTACTGGGTTTTGCGTGTCTCTGATGGCAGTCTTAGTTAGACTTCTAATCCAATTAGTAAAAATCTGGAAGAGTGTTGTTTTCCATGCACAGTCATGCTGGTCCATACCACCCTGGCATCTAAAATATTTCTACAAAATACAGCTATTTACAACTGTAAAATACATTCTTTCCTAGCAAACATTTGGATGCATAACTTACTCTTCCCTTTAGGTGAGTGGGAAGTGGTGCTAGTCTCCGGTGGATCATAGATGCAAAATCTGGTTTTCTGCACAAATAAAATTTATACTAACTATGATTGCTCTGACTGTTTGGAGCATTAAATTGCATGGATCTATGTAGCTAAACCGAGTTATAGGAGCAAAACACACTTTTCTTAATTACAAACAAATCAAATACACTAACATCTGTCTTATAGTTGTTTTCTTTTGCATTTATTTAATTCCAACACAAGGGAAATTTTTGTAGCTTCATGTTTTTAAAATTTATCACCAACTCCGAATTTCAGGAGCTGTGGCTAAGAAAAAAACATTTTCTTACATGCAAGAAAGGGGAAAGAGAAGGGTCATATGGCTTTCTCAGAAGTGGAGAGTGAGAGGATAAACATCTTATGTGCTGCTAATTGTGAAGAGAATAAACAACCACAAGTATTTAGTTCTGGCAGTTGCTTAAAGAGCTTCTTGGAAGTGACTGAAAAAAATCACTATCCTCCAGTAATTAGGGTCAAGATTAAATGCAAGCCTGGATGTAGTACATCATGTAGAAACAGCTTTATCCACGGATGAGTCAAGATTTGATATTTGTTCTCAGATACTTCCCTTTACTTCGTACACCCAAATAGATATACTTGGCTTTTTACTTTAGATTTAAGGTTATGGATCTAGAAACAGTAGCCAAGGTGAAACCAAACTAGTAATACCAATTATATCTCTCCTTTTCTGCTTTTTTAACTGTACTATAGAAATGTGGTTGTGTTTCAGAACAGAACGTTCAACATAGCTGAAAGTCTAGCTCATTTGAGGCTTATCAACCAGATAGCCCTAAAATGCTTGCTTGCTTTTTTTTTTTTTTTTCCCACAGACTTACTCTTCCCTTCCTAATATTTTTATCCAGCAGAAGGGATAGTTTGTATTATGTAGCTCCTAACAAATTTCAGTTTTGAACTTCTAAAGTTCATGATGAACTTGCAGTAGCACTTAAACATGCCCTAGCACTTGGAAATTTTCCTAATCCTTGTGTATTTTAAAGATGACAATTTTTCCTGCTTAAAGTTGCAGGACCATGTTCAATTTACTGTGCTGCTGCTGCAGGCTAATAAACCATTACAGAATTCTGCTATCAAGAGAATGATAGGTAATCCTTATTGCTTATTCCCCCTGAGCTGCCAGACCTGCCTTCCTATACAGTCAATAGAGTGATGGCAGTGATAAATTATTGCTGCCTGCCACATTGTCTGTTGTGCCTTCATGTGCCAACTGCAATGTTGAGACATCCACTCTTGTCCTGAGACCTAATGCACTGCTTTTGTTTTTATGCACTGGAGAGAAAATCCACCACAAAGGTTCCTGACATAGATGATGCAGTAATTCGTCCTGTTAAAAAAGAATAAGACAACGATGCAGTCTAGAACAATTCCTGAATTTAAATAGTCGAGTCTTAGGGTTTTGCTTTGTCATTTTACTTAAATACATTTTACTGTATTTAACAAGCATAAAAGGAAAAAAAACCCTTTATGTAGCTTCTAGTGAAACTCTATTCTGACTGCATGATCTCTCCCTTCCTCACTGTGAACTATACTGTATGTGAGACTATAACTCAAAGTGAATAATTTGTATTATTGGCATCTACAGTCTTAATGGGTGTAAATTTATAATTAAGTCTGACTACCTTTTATACTATTGACCTCATCATTGTGGGAAAGCTGGAAAGCAGTTTTGCAGAGAAGGACCTGGAGGTACTGGTGGACACCAAGTTGACACTGAGCCAACAATGTGCCCTTACAGTGAAAGTGGCTAATGGTATCCTGGGCTGCATTAGGCAAAATATTCCCTCTACTCAGCACTGGTGAGGCCATACCTGTATTACTGTGGCCTGTTTGCGGGTCCCAAGTACAAGAGAGACATGGACATACTGAAGAGAGTCCAGCAAAGACTCACAAAGTTGATGGATGACTAGATCATCTCTCCATTGAGGAAAGGCTGAGAGAGCTGGGACTGTTCATCATGGAGAAAAGAAGGCTTGAGGGCGGGGGAATCTTAATAAAGTGTATAAATACCTGAGGGGAGGGTGCAAACAAGAGGGAGCCAGTCTGTTTTCAGTGGTGCCCAGTGACGTGACAAGAGGCAATGGACACACACTGAAGTACAGAATGAACTCTCTCAGGCCTGATAACTAGTATGGAATGGTGTTAATACAGATCATATGTTGGTAACAGATGGTAATAGTACCCCTAACTGCTCCCTATCTATCTTAATCCAAGGATGAGCACAAGAGGCCCTGTTGTCCCCTTTCTTAACTAATATGAGCTTCTTGCTGGAGTTATACATAGACTCACAATTACTGGGCCGTTCTTCTTAAAGTGTTCTTATCAACATTTTTCCTCATCATCTGTTTCACCACTATCTTCCTTGTGCTTTTGGATTACCAGCTTTTAGAATCATGGTTCCTAAATGCTGCTGATAGAGGTTCTATATCAATTTTCCTCATATTGAGCATGAGTTCATGATCACTGGCTTCACATTAGAAACATAGTCAGGCCACTGGTCAACTTTTTCGTGTTAAAAATCTGATGTCTCTTGTGTTGCATAATATACCATTAGCATTAGGAAAAATATCTGTTTGGGGTGGGGGGAACTTGGACATTTTATCTCTGACTTGACAAGACTTCCTAACTCTATCTGCTAAATTGAGGTCTCCCATGATATTATAATGATTTCCATGTATTAGAGGCAGCTTGCTTTCTCCTGCCATTTGTTATTAGCATTTTTAACTGTGTACAGTGAGGGCCTGAGTGGCTGATATCTCGGAAGTAAGTAGTGATACCTCAGCTTCAGGGTGACTCTTTTTTCACTTCTTTTATCCATTCTCTCATAATTTTCTGGTGATTTTTAGCACTCTCATTATGTAATCTTTTACATTTTCAATAATGCCACTTAGAAAGTAGGTAAAGTATTTATCATCAATGATACTTTTTTTTTACTACTTAGTACTCAGACTCCTGTTACCAACATTCATTTTTTCTTTTGCTTGATCATTGCCACCTTTCTCAGTAGTACATTCTTAGCATTTCACATTTGAACTTCAGCTGGTCCCTTTCTACCATTCTCTCATACAGCTCCCTCCCCCCGCCCATCTCTCAAGCAGATCATAAGGCTGGATTGGAACTCGTGTCTGAAATGCACCCTTACTATAATTTTTTTCTTGTTCTGAAATTTTTATTAACTCTGCCTCATTAGAGTGAGTTCCACTCTATGTTGATGACTTCTTAAAAAGGCATGAATTAGCAAAATGAGAGATAGAGAAGCAGCCCAGCTTCTTCTTCCCCTAGAGAGACAGAGAGTGACTGTGGAGCAGGAAGAGATTAATATGGCTGTAAAGACATAACCACCTGTAAAGACTAACCACCTAAGGAGAGAGAAATAGTTTAAAGTAGTTTAGACTGGAAGAAGACCATTATGGCAGAAAAGGAAAGTGAGTTTCCCAATATGTTATCAGTTACAAAATATCTAGAAAAGGGGATGCATTCAGTGTGAGGAGGTTATTTTAAATCTGGTATTTCCCAGCCTTAGAAGCAAACTCTTCCAGTTGCCTTCCAGCCTCAGAAGTTTTATCATGTGGCATCATACAAGAGTAAAGTCTAATACTTCAGACCTCTCACAGGTCTCAGTAAAGTAAATTGAGCTAATGAAGTAACTGAGGATGACAGTGTTGACATGGACCTGTGCTAGAGAGAAATGAGATAACCTTCTTTCCTTTACCATAGGTTTTGATGACATTTCTTGAGGGACACTTTCCTGTAGGCCGTGTACTGCATTGGGACAGAAGTAGTTTTCTTCCATCTGATTAGTCCTGTCTTTCTCTGCCAGTCTAGGCTCAGATTTCTTACATCCAGTGTTATATGAAATACTCTGTGTAGTCTTAGTTCCTGGCCCAGCTGAGTTCTTATTTGCTCTGGTCTTGTTATGTGGCATTACTGGTTCCCATATGGCTCTCTGAGTTTCTTGTGTCCCCACTTTCTGCTGTTGTTCTCTTTGGCCTGTTGCTTCCAGCCCTGAAATGGGACAGATGCATCCCTGTTCTCCTTTCTGTCTGTCCTCTACTCCAGTAATGCACTGTACCCATTTCAGCTTCCATACACTGCATCTACCAGTCATCAGTCCTTTCCTTTCTTTACAGTCCTAGTTTGTCTCTCTCCTGACGATGACTTTGGTCATAGCTCTCTTTTTCTGACATGGCTTGCTGAGGGTACAGACAGATTGTCTTCAGGAAAGATACCCTTGATTTCAGATGTTTTCTGGGTATATGATAGGCCACAGAAGTTCCAAAGTATAATAGGAGGAAAAGTGCTGCTTAAGTCCAGGCCTGAGCATGCCAGCTCTGAATAGTTGAACAGGGCATTAACCTGGTGTTGCATTCCTGAAAGACTTGATGAAGCCTCTGACACAAAACCATCCTTATCAAAATTTACTTCTCTCCTGCAAAGGGCAGAAGTGTCAATCATCCAGTGAAAGGATCAGCAGGTTTATTTTTTTAACTTGTAACGAAGTATCATATTTTCTCATAGACTTATTCTTAGATGAAAACTACTTTGATTGAAACATGGTCTCAGACAGATGCTCGATACAGAAATTTCAGTCTAAGTTGTCAATATACTCTCAAACATTAAGTATTGAAATTGGGGTGTTATAATGAGAAACGTTAGGTAACTTAAATAACAGGCAGTATTCTCATCTCTTTTTGACTATTATGGGAAAAAGGCCTTAGAATATTGCTTGGGGTTAGAAAAAATGTGTTCCTTTTTTTTCAGTATCCTAGTTAGACATTTTTCTTCATTTTGATGCCTTCTGTAGTTTTCAAATAATTATACCTAGTTTTGTAATTTTATCTTTGAATGTTTTCAAAGTAAATGTATGAATGTAGCAAAAAAACCCAAACAAAACAGAACAATAAACAAACAAACCAAAAAAAACCAAAACCCAAAACATGAATGCAGGAGAACAAAGATTAAATTATCAGTCTGTGCCAGAGAAATTCAGTGGAAGATTTTTCTTTACTCAGAAATAGCTCAAATTCATGAGGTATTGGTTGCACTCGAATACCCAGTTACTGTATATGAGCATAGCAATATAAAATACTAAAACTGGCAGACCTAATTAAAGTATTAGTTTTGAAGGTCTGCAGTGAATACTAATGCCTATAAGTGTTGTAGAACTTCTGAATAAATCTATTGCAAAAACCAAGTGCCTTTTCTCTCATAGCTGTCAGCATGTTCTTGCGGTGGAGAAACATGAGGACCACCACCTATGTTTGTTTGTCTCTGAAGTTCACAGCTATTGCAGTGCTGCACTGCCCATATTTGCATGGAACAATACCATAGTCCTCAAATACTTCTCTTTGTTTCAGTGTGATTGCTTTGCATGGGTAACATTCCTGTTGACTTCAGCAGGAACAAGATTGGACCATACACATAGATTGAATTTGATATTGTCTTTCTCAGGCAGAAGTATTTTTACAGGATAATGGGGTAGATTAAGAAGGTGTCTTCAAGTAAGTCCTGTAATCCCCTTAGTCTACAAAAGCACTGAGTAGCAAATAAGTTTTTGTATTACTTGGTTCAGCAATACTTATAAGGTTACAGATCATGCAAAAATTAAGGTCTATATATAACCACTTATTTTCAGTTGATTTAAAATATAGTAGAAATGTTTGGCTATCTGTGTCTTCACTTAACCCTACCTGCCTTTTTCTCCAAGGACTTTTGAATTAGAACAGTTTGTTCTAGCTTTCCTGGCACTGTTTTTGGTAAGAATGACAGAAAACAGGGCTGCTTATCGCATTTCATCTTGAGCTGTTTAGGTCAGGAGTCATTTTGTTGTTTGTTTTTACAGCATCTACCTCTAAGAGACCTGCTGTCATAAACCAGGTTTAAAAATCGTAGTAAATCTCAGATAACAAGCTATGCTTTTGTTGAAAATCATGTCACAGGGATATGCCTGGTGAGCTCTCCCTTTATTTGAATAAAGTTACTTTTTTTACAGGACTCCTCTGTCTCCTTTGTGGACATGGACCTCTAATGATGTGATTTTCCGTACAGCTTGAACTGGATTCTATTTCTTTTAAAACAAGTAATGCTATGAATGTTTCTGATAAGCCAAACCATGATATAATTTAGATTTCTTAGGTTGTTCAGTCTTTTAAGAAAAAGTATTTGGAACCATTATATTTTATAATGTTATTACTTTGTGCCACCTTATAACAAGTTAAAAAATGTCAGTATCTGGCACTTTTCAGTTTATCATGTCTGGTTTATTTTTTTGGAAGCTATACCTCATTCTTGCAATCTCCTTGTAGATTTTGAGTTTGGACATGCAGTGTACAGTACTTTGGAAACTGAGGTGCACACAGCCTGAAAGCCATGGTGAGTAAAATCATCTTAGAAGGCCTTTTTTGCATTCTCTTGCATTTGATACCATTTATCCTTTTGATGAGAATTTTATGAGAGTGAAATGAAAAGTGGCTATGATATGTGATAAACCTGAGGGTCAGTTTAAATGAGAATAATGTTGTGCTTTGGTATTATGAACACTGAAACTTCCTAAAGTTGTTTTTATAGAATCCTTACAAAGTAAGATTTTTGTAATAGATGAATGAGCCTTAGTATGATTCCTTTCTGCTGCTTTGCAGAAGCATAAAATGGAAGGAATCTTTAACTGGTTCTTAAAATTAGCTGCTACAACTTCATTTTGAATAAAAAGCAGATATGCAATTTCATTATTCAGTTTGTTGAGAATATTAGCAAAATTTGAATGTAAATGGAAATATATTTAATACTTGCATTTTACTAAAACATAAGACAAATAGACAATGTTTTCAGTTGGCTGTATGTAAAATTTTGGCCAAATATCTCTTTGTTAGAGAAATCAAAGCTTAAAGTTCCTCACCAGGGAGTACATTAGGAAAGTAAAAAAGCCCAGGTGTCCTTGAAACCTAAAGGGGCTGCTTTCTCTTCCTCTGAGATTATTGGAGGAAAATAAGGTAGCCTGAAGTTATATTAATGCACAATGATAAAACTCCAGATATATTCATTCTGAATTTATAGAGTGAAAACTACAGAAAAACAGCTGAGAGCAGTGTAGGTGCCTCTGTAGATCAGGGTAACACATTAGCAACGAAGGCTTGCCTTTATGTTACCAAGGAAAGCTTTTTTTAAGAAAGCGTGTTGATTAGCTCATTATTTAGGAATAAAAGAAGCTATTTCAGGTGAGGAATGAGAGGAATACTAAGTGAACAAATTAAACTGTGGAACAACATTAAGAGTTGTGCTAGGAATATATAAGCAAATCCATTAAAATCTTCCTGATTAAAACAACACAAAAAAAAAAATTGTTTCTAGGAAACTTGAGGGATTCTGCCTAAATCCTGCATTACAAAGGTATAAAAACCTATTTTTCTTTGTATTTCTCTGATGTCAAGGAATTCCTCAGCAAGTCTTAGGCTGCCTTGTGTATGTTGTCCTTATAGTTAAGTGCTAGCCGGAAGAGAAAGCAATGGATACATTTCATGGGAGACGTGGAGGAGTGGAGTGGGACAGGAGAAAGTATAGCGGAGTGAAGGGGAAGTTTTCAGATCTTCACTAAAAATGCAGAGTGAATATGGAAGTTATTGTGGAGTTTGCAAACATGTCTGCAAATGCATATGGCAAGGTTGGAAATTATTAGCGAGGTTGTAATGGGATGATGTTGATAATGTAATAATATAACATAAAATAATATAACATAAAATAGGGATGTGGTGAACTCTGAAATTCTTCCTCTACTGGAGCTGCTGTGAGTTCTGCAGATGGCCAGACATCTCATGCCTTCACTTAGATTTCTAGGGTAATAAGTATTCTGAGATTAGGAAATTAATTTTTTAATGTAAGTTTTAAAAATTAATTTCCTTTTTTTTTGTAATGAATTGTTAAAGTTTCTGATCTTGTGCACCATCGTGTACTAGTTTACTAATTATAACTACCTGTTATCGCATAATAATTATGATAACCGTACACCTCCAGTATTTTCAGAACTATGCAAGGCATTATGATGTCCTTGTAGAATTTCAGACATTTTGTTTGTTTCTTTCTTTCTTTCTGATGTGAAAGATGGGGATAAAATGAAATTACTTTATAGAGAAAGCAGAACATGAGCTCAAATCTTTAGATTTTATTTCTTTGTGTTCCTTTGTTTCTTTTGCAGATAGATTTTTTTTTTAATGATTGTCATTTTAACACAGTAACACATTTTAACACATCTGTGTGCAAAGGAGAAGTTACATCTCAGTTGTCATCAGCCATCAATCAGTTGTTATCTCAGCTAAGAGATGACACATGTGAAAAGCAGGTGCATGTACAGAGGACTTTGCAGTGTAGTGTAAAGCCCAAAAATGTGTTGTTTATGTACAACTTTTTAAAGAAGTAGATGGCAAAGGATATCACTTTATACCAATTTCAAGTGTTATTTTTGCTCTGGTCTGCTCTGAGTTCCCTGAACTTACAGCTGTGTAAAACTAATGGAATATTCTATTCCAATTGTTATGCTACATATTTAGTCTTCATGCTGAGCTTTCCTGGTCAAAACTTTTTTTCTCTTTGTTGTTATCCAGCATTTGGAAATAAAGTGCTGTCATCAGACTTTCTCAGTTGGAAACCAAACAGTAGTTCAAACTCAATCACACCTTCAGCTTTTTAATTTGAATTGCTACAGACCCATGGTAAAAGGAGAGAATGGAAAAAGGGATAATTTTCTTAAGAAAGCTGCACCCCAAAACCCCTGTTTTGTGCTATAATTTTGATGCACTGAATCACTCATCTAATGAACACAGGCAACTCTGAAAGCACTGGTATCACTGCTGGGTCAATCTCAGGAATAAACCAGTAACTTCTGTAGTAGCTGTGATACAACTAGTGTATCTATATTAATGATTTAGTGTGCTGAAGAGCTGCTTTCTGCTGTGGATTTGCCATGCATCTTTACCTGGAGCCTTCTATTTTGCCCTTGACATTGTTACTCCTGCAGTTTCAGTGGTTTCCCTCCTGCTGGTACCAGCATTGAAGCTGTGCTTCATGGCACATCTATAGCTGCCCATACTCAGGGTAGACTTACTCCAGCAGTGTGCTGATGAGGCCAGCGTGGTACCCATCTAGGACCAGCAATTTTTGCCCCAGTATGGTGCTAGAACCAGCAATTTAGCACCATACACTGATGTATGCTGGGGGCCACCCAGCTTGAAAGCAGCTTGGCCGAAAAGGACCTGAGGGTCCAGGTGGGCACCAAGTTGACTATGAGCCATATGCGCTTTCCACAGAGGAAGCTAAAGGTATCCTGGGTTGCATTAGGCAAAATATTGCCAGCAGACCAAGGGAGATGATACTTAGCAAAGGACCACAAAGATGATGACTAACTAGATCATCTCCCTCCATTGAGGAAAGGCTGAGAGAGCTGGGACTGTTCATCATGGAGAAAAGAAGGCTTGAGGGCGGGGGAATCTTATAAGATAATTGTATAAATACCTGAAGAGAGGGTGCAAACAAGAGGGAGCCAGTCTGTTTTCAGTGGTGCCCAGTGACGTGACAAGAGGCAGTGGACACACACTGAAGTACAGGAGATGCCCTCTGAATGTCAGGATACACTTTTTCACTGTGAGGTTGACTGAGCATTGTCACAGGTTTCCCAGGGAGGTTTTGGAGTCTCCATCCCTGGAGATACTCAAAAGGCATCTGGAAATGTTCCTGGGCCAAGAGCTCCAAATGGTCCTGCTTGAGCAGGGGAGTTGGACCAGATGACCTCCAGAGGTCCCTTCCAACCTCAGACATTCTTTGATTCTGTGATTTCAGTGTCAGCAGGGATGCAGCATGGAGGTATGAGTTTCATACTGCTCCTTTCCTCCTTGCACCATGGAGATTAGTAATGTAGCTACACTCTTAGAAAACCTGAGCCTCACACACTTACCAGAGTCTGCACACTGTTGATCCAACTGGTTTTTTTTTCTAATTGCGCAATAACTACAGTGGGTAGTAATTGTTGACAAAATATGGAATATGGATAAATGTAATAAACACATATAGATTGTACCATAGGAAAATGATGTCACAATTTCTAGCACAGTACGTTTAATGCCATTTGAAAATAAGAACCAAATTCTCTGATTCACTGTAATAATGTTTGGATCTAGTTTTTATGAGCAGGATTGTGATCCTATGAGCAAATCCAGCTATGAGGGATTCATATGTTATAAGTGTAGGTAAAGTTTTAGCTGTTTTGCAGAAACAAGGAGAACTCTTGGGTCTATACTGAAGAGTATTTTATGAATAGTTACATGAATTATTTTTTTCAGGGCATTCCATGTTCACTGTTCATGATATAGGTTAGAATAAAGTAAAGCCAAACACTGAGATAATTTTTGGAACAACCAGCTTTCCTGGTGCCCTTTTGAAATCTTAGTTGCCCATTTACTGAACGTTTGTAAAAGCCTCTGGAAAAAAAAAAAAAGGAAATTGAAGAAAAATAGTACAAAGAATTTTAACTGAGAAAAAAGTTTAATTTATCCTCATCTTAAATGTTTGCAGTACAAGAGCAAAGGTAGTACCATTATGAAGCTTTTATGGGGCAATAATCCTGTTCCCTGATAGGGCAGGCTCTTATGCTTCTGGCTTTGCAGGTTATCAGCTTGCTGTGTGGTAACCTCATAAAACAGCATGAAAACACTGCATATTATTATGCAGTATCCAGCCCTCTGTCATGCATAACAAGTGGCCATAGCAGTCAAGAAATGCAATAGCAATAAGTTTTGGTTTTCAAAGGCTAAATTTTATGCTATGTGGAATAGAATTCCTGAAATTGCAAGTCTCTTAAGTATCTGGATTGGGGTAGTAAACTGTGAATTTTATTTTTAAAAAGTTCTGAATTGGGTTTGCTTTCTAGGCATGTAGAGATGATAAAAGAGAACAGAGTGGTGGAGAGAGCTCTGACAGCAGAGCAACGCTCGTTGCCCCCCTTAGATTGTGTTGGGTACAGAAGGATTCCAAATAATGACATCCATCCATCCATTCATTTTCTCTTGTCTTTCCTAGCAAATTCCGTTTTTCTAAACTGTTTGTTCTGGGCGACGTGGATGCTCTGGATCTTTCAGATAGCTTCCACAAGAATTTAAATCCATAATCAGCAGATCTGCCCAGAGACTGGCAAGTGTATTTAGAGAAAGTCTGCCACCTCATTTCCTCCTGCACTCTAACAGGAAAGCGAGTCTCTTCTGTGCAAACTGCTGGGTGGCAGCACTTTCTGGGCAGTAGGTCAGAATTTTGTTGCCGTTGCAACCGGTCCATCTGCCGTGAGCAGCCTAGAAACCTTTCTATGAAACTAAACCATAATCCATTTTTAATTTTCCAACCAAACCTGAGCGTTACTGACAGCCGCGAGCAGTGTGTGCTATTAGCTGCTGGGGAGCAGCACAGAGGGGCCTGGGCAAACCTGGCCAAGCCAGGAGACAAGGTGGCCCTACCAGCTTGGGAGCAGCAGCCCCACACATCAAACAATAAAACTGTATTACTGCTGTCACTTCTGAATGGCTTTAACTTGACATGAATTACTTCAAGATAATCTTTAGGAGAGGAGAGAGTACATATCACATTGGGTGATGCCAGAACAGTACCTCTTTTAGAAGTCTTGTTTGCCAGAATCATAACTTCATGTGTTTCCTGTCCAAACAGTATAAAAATGTGTAGGATCCCAGTTACTATCATATAGCAAGGCCCTCCCTCTGCACAATCTCATGCACATTTAAGAATTCATGTTCACTATTACGTGAGTAAAATGCTACCTAATTAATGTTATCTGTATGAGTAGCCTTTGGAAGATTATGCTGATTGAGAAAGCACGATTACTGAAAGAGATGATAATTTTGTGTCATCGTAGAGCTTTTGGCTATCAGAGAGCATGACTGAACTTCCCTACTTTATGAAGCCAAAATGCTAGTGATTCTGAGAGATGTGGGGTATGGAAGTGCCCCATTTGAACTGAGGTGGCTTGGGTGGCTGCTCAAATCACTTGAAATTGGAGAGTAGAAATGTGCTTGCTATTTTATTTTCTTGACTGGGAGCGTTCTGAATATGTGAGGCTTTTTCATATCTACGGCATCTCATTTGTTCTCATAATGATGTGATTTTTATGGTTTTTTTGACAAGTCTATACTTCTGATAAAACCTTTGAAATAGTCAGCCTCCCAACTGCATCCCTTCCTAGGGCAATTGCATCTCTAGGGCAATAAAGTTTTTTAAAGATAAGCATTTCTGGGCAATACTCATGCCATAATTACAGACTGTCTGCAGTATCACTCTATGAAAATCACTTTCTAGGAAAAAGATAAGAGAAATAGTTAGCTAATTTCTGTTGCTGCCAAGTACTTCTGTGTTTAGGTGATGCTCAAGCTATGTTGAAAATAGTTTTCTGCCTTCCTTTAATATCTTAAGTTACGTACACAAGATGACTGTCACTATAATTCTGTTGTTAGATGGGAATCAGTTGTCTTACATACAAGATAGGCCTCTGTGTAACGGGAAATGAGGTGTGGAACAGCTGATATGAACATGTTAAACTCTAACCTGCTCCTGTCACATTCAAACTCAAACGCAGAACAGGTACCCTGGAAAGCAAGATGACGTAAGGAAGCCTAAGGAAGGTGCATATACTGATGAAAGATGGTATTTTTCCTTGTATTTTTTTCATTGTGCTGCATTTTATAATATTCAGCTTGCAAAAGAAATGCAGTTTTGATTTTGCATTGCTTGCAAAAATCATTCCGAGATGAAATGTAAATGGATTTCTTGCTTTTGGATTATATCCATCTTTTCATATGCTCTACTGCCAAATGAGTTTATTTGAAATATGTGTGCCTGCATCATTTCTTGCATTGTTTTAACAAATGAGTAGTTTTATCAAGTGGATGAAAACTAAAAAAAAAATAAAAAAAAAAGGTAGGCTACCAATGCCACTATTCACAGAATTGCAAGATCATAGAATGGTAGGGGTTGGAGGGGACCTCTGGAGATCATTGAGTCCAACCCCCCTGACAGAGCAGGTTGACCCAGAGAAGGTTGCACAGAAA
Source organism: Actenoides hombroni (assembly GCA_024336885.1). Classification (NCBI taxonomy): domain Eukaryota; kingdom Metazoa; phylum Chordata; class Aves; order Coraciiformes; family Alcedinidae; genus Actenoides; species Actenoides hombroni. The sequence goes on from WUAM01000017.1 coordinate 1,763,898, forward strand.
CAAATCCAAGTGGGTTTTAAATGTCTCCAGAGAAGGAGACTCCACAACCTCTCTGACAGCCTGTTCCAGTGCTCTGCCACCCTCACAGGAAAGAGTTTTTTCCTGATGTTGAGTTGGAACTTCCTGTCCTTCGGTTTGTGCCTTTTGCCCTTTGTCCTGTCGCTGGGCACCACTGGAAAGACATTGGCCCCATTCTCTTGACACCCACCTTTCAGATATTTATTAATGAGATCTTTAAATAAAAAAATGTCTGCATTAGGAAATAAAGCTTTATTTATGGCCATTTACACCAAGGGGCAAGCTCTGGAGGACGCTTTCATAAGATTTCATCTCATATTGAGAGATCCTATGTGGATGTGTGACATTTTTCAGAAGACTTATGAATAATAGCATTTGATAAAGATTAAATCTCATGCTCCAGACCATATACAATTAATAATTGTGATACAGGAAAACATTTATTTTTTCACTGTTTTTTTTTTTTTTTTAGTTAATCTACTCCATTAATGTAGATGAAAATAATTGAGAATAAACTCTACAGAAGAAAATACCATATACAAAGCTGTCAACATAATCCTGGGTTTCTTTAGCAGGGTAGGTATGAACCAACATACAACTCCTTTTTTTCACAGAGGGTCATCAGGATATGATATCTGTGTGTTGTGGTAATTTTGGATAAACTGTGCATTTAGTGCTGGAATATTTTTTCACTGGTCAATCTGTATTTGATGGGATGACAGTTGTAATTGGAGAACACAACCTCACCCATAGCTGAGATCTCTTGACAAAATCAGTTGTGAATAAATAATGACAACAGGTCCAAAGTCGTTATCAGCTGCCAAAATGTTTCTTTTAGCATACAGCAGTCCGAAGTTCTTTGATAACTTCTGTTCTCAGACATAAAATGACTTAGAAAAAGTTACCAAGAAATAAATAGCCCTTGGAGATGTTTTTAGATTATAATGTGCCTAGGGAAATATACTGCAAGATCAGCCTTGAATTTCTTCTGTATTTTGAACTTTGATTAATTACATGCTGTGCATTTTGTGGAGAAGAGATAAATCATTTTTGAAGAACAGAGAAATAAATGTGTGTCAGGATAATTTGTGTTGGTTCTGGCTAGTTCTGGGTTCTTTTGTGGACGGAGGTCATCAAATCTATCAAATAAGGCAAAAGAGCTTCATGTTGATGTTTCAATCTGGTGATGTTTCAATCTGGTTCATATCAGAATAGAAATGGTAGATAAAAACAATAAAAACATGTAAGAATTTGTATGTGTCTGGTTAGGCAGAGACAGATGTGCAAAGTCAGTAAAAATCTGAATTGTCTTATTCTTTGACAATGTCCTGGTTTGAGTGAGAACAGAACTAATTCTGTTCAGTGGTTTTACTTTCCAGCTCAGTTCTTCTAACTAACTGCACTGTCTGAAGGTAGCAGCCTGTTTTCACAGGCAGTGTCTGCTTCTAGCAGTGATAACACCTCATGTTTAGAGTTACTACCAAGGATTGGTATGCAGACCAAGGCCACTGCTGGATTTTGTGTACCACATGAGGGGTGCAGAAAAGTAAAAGGCTGCACCTTCAGGGAGGAGCGGACCGGACAGGTGACCCTAAACTGACCAACGAGGTATTCCATCCAATATACATCATATTCGGCTAGAGCTAACGGATCCGGAGGGTCTCTGGGCTCTTCTCCCCTCTTGGACTGCTTTGCCAGCTTTTGTCTGGCTTGGCTTAGGTCCTCTTTCAGTTCCTTCCTCAGAGCACACAAGGAGGACTCTGTCCGTTCTGCCTTCGATTCAGTCTGTGTGTTCCTGAACCCAGTACCAAAATCCAGCTCCTGAACACAGCTCCTGTTTGCTGCGGGGCCCAGTCTGGGACTCCCTCGGTGCCTGCTCATCAGTGGTGATGGTGATGCAATTGCCATCAGGGGGTTGGGTTCGATACTGGTCTTGTATATATTTGTGTATATGCCATTTTTATTATTATTAATTTCCTTTTCATTAAAGCTGTTCTAGTTTCCTTCTCTAATCGCTAAGCCTCTCTCCCTTATTCCTTCTCTCTTCCCCTTTGGGAGGGAGGGGGGTTAACAGAGAGCATCTGTTATAGGTCTAAGGGGCTGCCCTGACCCTAAACCGTGACATATGGGCATCTCTATTATAGAAAAAAATTACAGAAAATAGGAAACTCTGCTACTTACAGCCTTCAGAGGATCAACTGTCAACAGAAAGACAGCTCAATACCTTCAGAAGAGTAGTGTTTCCAAAATCCAGGCAAGTTTGACTTAATGAGCAACTTGTACTAATACATCTACAAAGCTGGTTTCAGTAAACACAGATGTTTTAATGTTTATCGTGTGCAAAGACTCTGAAGAGCTCAAAGATACTAAGCAGATCTGTTTTTTGAAGGCATATTCCTTTAACAGAAGGTGGTACTGTTTTCTGTTCTAAATATATTAAAAAAAAATTGAAAAATTTAAAATAACAAATACAAGAGCCTGCTTAAACTGGGGAAGAAGCACAATACCACCAGGAAACATTCAGTCCTTACATGACAAATAATTGCCATCATCTGTGCTTTCTCCTCCTTACGGGCTGGTTGAAATCCTATTCCACTCAGTTATAAACCCATTGGGTATTAGCTATCTGTCTGCTTAACCAAGGCTTAACTTAAAAAAAACCCAAACAACTTCTTTACATAGATACCTTAAAAATAAAACAAGTTTCATCTAGTGTAAATCTGAGCATCTTTGTGATGTAGCTGAATTGCAAGGTCTCTATTAATCTACACAGGTGGAGATCTAGCTTAAATATTATAATTTTACTAAAATAGATTCATTTCATGTACACTTTTTTTTCCCCTAAAATAGTATAATTTTATGCAGCTATACAAACTGTTAACAAGGTTAGCTAAATTGTAAATTAACACATAGTTCATAAATTAATTAAACTATAAATGAACACAACATTTCAGTTCATCTAAACTAGCACTCATTCAGAGAAAATCTGAAGTGTGTGTTGATGATCCTCTCATTCAGGCTAAATTGTGTATTACATCCAGGCCTTTTTATGAAAATTTTGAGAAGATGAAGTGATATTTAGTCACACTCAAGGAAAATGAAACTGAATCACTTTTATCCCAAGATTTTTGAGTTTCTGCCTGTAAATTTAAAATTCAACTGGAGATAATACATAGCTTTTTGGAATGGAAAACTTCCAAGATTGTCTGATAATGATAATGATAGAAAGCAGATAGTGCATGGCAATGGCTTAGCATCAGTGAGGCTCCATCCTTCTTCAGCTACAACCCCACTAGTCTGAGCTAGGATACTGATCCCAGATATTTTTGGGAGGTGTTACACTTCTTAGAAACTTTGTTAAAAATATAAATACATAAAGCATACTCTATTGTTTTCATTTTAAGGTCTTAGCCAAGTACATGGGACATCCTCCCAAAAGAGTATCTATTAATGCATGGATGTGTGCTGAGACACTATGCTGTATGCCAGCATCTTAACAGTTCTGAATGTACTTAGTAAGAAACGTCTTGATGCTTTTATTTACATGCTACCAAAAATACCTTCAGGAAAATACATAAACATTAAATGAAATGCAAATTTGGTATCTGTCAGTTCAAACTTACCCACTGCAACTTTAAGTCACAGAATTTGGCTGAACTGAATATTCTGAATTTAAGTAACCTCATGTTTAGTCACAGACTTATTCACACCTCACCCTTAGTGCCAAACCACTGCTGACTAAGGAACAGATTTGTCTACCAGAAGAATAGCAGATTGCAGGAATGAGGTTAAATACGTTTTACTGTTACCATAAGTACTTACGACTAACAGAACAAGGAATACATATATTTTGAGAAGGAATATTTCTGGACTACAGCAGTCAGTTACTATCCAGGAGAGAGAAGCGAAAGTAAAATACTGTGAACACAACAGTTACTAGATATATTATTTTTAGTTTGGCAAAGAAGACCAAAGAGGCACTTCGAGATTTTCAGCACAGGCATAACGCTACAGTACGTAGATCAGTTATTGTGTTTCAATCACAAGACTAGGAATAATGGTAAATATGTTTAGATTTCAATTAAAAATTCCCATTGACTTGAGAATATATCACTAACAGTATTTAAATTTCTTAAGCCACATAATATTTATACATCCTCACCACTTACCTTTAAGCCATAAAGGATTATGCATAATTAGTGCTTTTTCCCCAAGGAAAGATCTATCTTAAAACCAATTTTGAATATATTTCATATATAATTACTATCTACACTTCAAGATTATTGTGGCTAGTCTGGATTGAATTATTAGTGTATTCTAGTTCTTTTTTATCTTCCAAAATATTACCAAACTTTGAAATAAGAATTCCTGTTTCCTGCTTTAATGCAACTTGTTTTCTCCATGTGTCTACAGTGATGCTTATATGTTTTCATTTGAAATAATGCACTTATATTTTAATGTTACCCTAAAGACTCTTCAATCTTTTCAGTGCTTTTCCAATGTTTTCTCTGTAGATTTTTAAGTGAAAATTCTACTCTACTCCAGTTTTAATTTGTATGTAAAAGTAATTATTACTTCAAAAAGCCCCAAATATCAGAAAGAACTGTTTATATTATCCAGGCAGGTTTTGAAAGTCTCCAGAGAAGGAGACTCCACAACCTCTCTGGGCAGCCTGTTCCAGTGCTCTGTCATCCTCACTGCGAAAAAGTTTCTCTTGATGTTGAGGTGGAACCTTCTATGCTCAAGTTTATACCCATTATTGCTTGTACTGGGCACTATAGAAAAGTGATTGGCTCCCTCCATTTGACACCCACCTCTCAAATATTTATAGATGTTAATAAGATCCCCTCTCAGTCTTCTCATCTCAGGACTAAACAGCTCCAGTTCTCTCAGTCTTTCTTCATAGGGGAGATGTTTAAGTCCCTTATTCATCCTTGTAGCTCTCTGTTGGACTCTTTCCAGCAGATGCTTGTCTCTCTTAAATTGGACAGCCCAAAACTGGACACAGTATTCCAGGTGCGGTCTCACTAGGGCAGAGTAGAAGGGGAAGAGAACGTCCCTAGACCTGCTGGGCACAGTTTTCTTAATACATCCCAGGATGCCATTGGTCTTCCTGGTCTCGAGGGCACATTGCTATCCCATGGATAATTTACTCCACTAGGACTCTAAGGTCTTTTTCTGTGGTGCTGCTTTCCATCAGGACAACCCCTAACCTGTACTAGTGCCTGGTGTTATTCTTCCCCAGATGCAGGACTCTACACTTGTCATTATTGAACTTCATGAGGTTCACCTTTGTCCAGCTCTCCAGCCTGTCCAGATCTTGTCGGATAGCAGCACAGCCTTATGATGTGTCAGCCACCCATTCCAGTTTTGTATCATCAACAAATTTGGTGAGGAAACACTCTATCCCTTCGTCCAGGTTGTTGATGAAGATATTGAACAAAACTGGACATAGTACTCATCCCTGGAGAACACCACTGGCCACAGGCCTCCAACTTGACACTGCACCACTGATCACAATCTTCTGAACTATGTTGTTGAGCCTGTTTTCAAACCATCTTGCAGACCAATTGTCTATGCCACATTTCTTGAGTTTTTCTGTGAGGATGTTATGGGAGACAGTATCAAAAGCCTTACGGAGGTCAAGTTATATGATATCCACTACCTCCCCTTCATCTACTTATTTGGTCATGGCTTCGTAGAAGGATATCAGAATCATCAAACAAGATTTCCCTTTAGTAAATCCATGTTGGATACTCCTGATAACCTTCTTTTCTTCCATGTGGTTAGAGATGGCCTGCAGAATGAGCTGCTCCATCACCTTTCCAGGGATGGAGGTGAGGCTGACCAGTCTGTAGTTGCTGGGGTCTCCCCTCTTGCCCTTTTTGAAGACTGGATTGACACTGGCTTTCTTCTAGTCATCAGGCACCTCTCCTGTTCTCCATGATTTTTCAAAAATGACAGAGAGAGGCCCAGCAACAGTGTCAGCCAGCTCTCTCAGCACACGTGGATGCACCTCATCGGGGCCCAAGGATTTGTGTGTTTTGAGTTTATGCAAGTGATGTTTAACCCAATCCTGACTGACTAGGGGAGCATCTTCCTCTCTCCAGTTCTGCTCTTTTACTTCCAGTGACTGGGGTTCCTGAGGGCTGATCTTAGAAGTAAAGACCGAGGCAAAGAAAGCATTCAGCAACTCTGCCGTCTCTGCATCCTCTGTTATCATATCTGCCACCTCATTTAGCAGTGGGCCAACTTTTTCCCTACTCTTCCTTTTCTCACTGACGTATTTGAAAAAGCTCTTCTTATTTTCTTTCACCTCCCTGGCAAGACTAAGTTCCAAGGGTGCCTTGGCCTTCCTTGTTGAGTCTCTACGTACTCTGGCAGTATTTCTATAAGCCTCCCAATTAACCAGACCTTTTTTCCACATATTGTAAACCTCCCTCTTCCATTTGATTTTTTTTCAGGAGCTCCTTGCTTATCCATGCAGGTCTCCTGCCTCCTCTACTTGACTTTTTTTCAAGGGAATACATTTATCTTGAGCTTGGAGGAGACAATGTTTGAATATTAAACAGCTCTCTTGGACCCCCTACCTTCTAGAGCCCTAGCCCATGGAATGCTTCTAAGTAGATTTTTGAAGAGAACAAAGTTAGCCCTCTTAAAGTCCAGGGTAGAAATTTTACTTATTACCCTGCTTCTTTGCCTAATGTTATTAAACTCTAACATGTCGTGGTCACTACAGCCAAGACTACCCCCAACCATGACATCTGCAACCAGACCTTCTTTGTTAATACAAGGTCCAGCATCACACCTCTCCTTATTGGTTCTTCAACCCTCTGCAACAGAAAGTTGTCATCAATGCACTACAGGAACCTTTTGGACTGCTTATGACTGACTGTGTGATCTTTCCAACTAATATCAGAGTGATTGAAGACACCCTTGAGCACCAGGGCATGTGATCTTGAGGCTACTTCCAGCTGCCTGTAGAAGGCCTCATTGACAGATTCTTCCTGGTTCGGTGGTCTGTAGTAGATGCCCACAACAGTATCACCCATGTTGACATGTCCCTTAACTCTTACCCATAAACTTTCAACACTTTCATCATCTCCCCCTGGGTTAAGCTTAATGTATTCTAGCTGATTACTCACATAGAGAGCAACTCCACTACCTCGCTTGTCAGTCTGTCCTTTCTAAAAACTACACAGTTGTCCATTACCACATTCCAGTTGTGTCAGCTATCCCACCATGTCTCTGTAGTTGCTATGAGATCATAGCCCTGCGACTGCACCCAGATTTCTAGTTTATCTTGCTTATTTCCCATGCTTCTTGTGTTGGTATACAGATACTTCAGAGACTTAGTAGAGGAGCATCTGTTACCATTGTGGGTATCTCATAGTCCACTGTCCCCTACAACCCCTGGGATAACAATGGAGCTGGTACACCATCCCACAAATGTCCCAGGCTTGTCTACATTGAGCCTGTTTTTTCCCCCTTTCCCCTTTGAATCTAGTTTAAAGCTCTGCCAATAAGCCTGGCCAACTCCTGTGATAGAATCCATCTCCTCCTTTGAGAGAGATGTACCCCATCAGCCACCAGCAGGCCTGGCCTTGTATAGATTGACCCATGGTCAAAAACCCCAAAGTCCTGCTGGTGGCACTGGTCTTGAAGCCAAGAGTTAATCTGTTGAGTCCTCCTCAATCTTTCTGGGTTGGATCCTGCAGCTAGGAGGATAGAGGAGAACACTACCTGTGCTCCTGCTCCCTTGACAAGGTGATCCAAGGCCCTGAAGTCCTTCTTGATAAAGTCCCTCTTGATAGCCCTCATTTTTCTTCTCGCAAGTTTGTCGCTGCCTATCTGGGAAGTTAATAGCGGATAATAATCTGTGGGCCGTACTATAGTAGGAAGCTTTCTTTCTGTGTCCTTAACTTGTGTCCTGGGGCGGCAGCACAATTCTCTTAGTAGTGGGTCAGGTCTACAAAGGAGATGACCTTTAGGGATGACCTGTGGATCATCATCCCTAAGACTTAACCTTTTTAGTTGCCTGTGTGGTATTAAATTCCATTTGTCATCCTGAACGTGTAGTTTACTTAGGTTTGTCAGAGAGCTAAACAAATTTGATTTTCCCTGACGCAACTGTTCTGAGAGGTTCTGTGACAGAAGGTGGTTCCTGAAAGTGGCACTGCAGTGGCTAAATACAGGCTTATGTAGCTTCAGCCCTGAATCGTTTATGGAAGTCTCAGCTTTCCCTCCAATCTTAGAATTAGTAGTACCTAAACATATGAACCTATGCTATGGGAATATGTCGGGTACCTACAGAGAGTCCATGAAACAACAATTCAAGTTAAATCAATGGGAAAACCCCTGATGTGTGAAAGGAACTACATCTGGACCCTCAGCAAAAAACACAACCTGTTCTTCAGATTCACTTCCTTCCTGAGTTTGGTGAGGCATTGATATGGCTACAAGAGCCAAGTTCAGGGTTTTGATGATGAAACAACTGCAACTCTACTCTCCTGACACAACCGCAGTTGCCCATGTCTGAGGGCTGATTCTGACGCAAGATCTTTGTATACCATGTTTATGTTGCTGTCTTTGGGTGATTGTACAGTGATGAAAGGTCTTGGAACAAAGTCCTTTTATGGAAGGGAGTAGAAATATAGATGGGGTATGGCTGCAGGCTTGCAAACAACAGAAATACCTGAAACCCCCTCTGTTCTGCTATTGATCCAAAGGAGCGCTGGAAGCATTACTATGGCAACAATTCTTACCCGGTGGAAGGAGCAGGCCATTATCTGTGCATAGGAACAAGACAAGAGGAGGCGTTTTTCAGAACTGTTGCTCACCTCCCCTTGACCACTACAGATGTGCTGACCTTCTGTTATCAGCTCCTGCTGCTGGAGCTTTCACTGCGATATGCCTTACAGAATTATTTATTGGCCCATGCCCAGAGAAGAAAGATATTCTATTGACCAACAGAGTCCTGTTGCAGAAAACATCTCTGTATGGAACTCCTGTTTTCGAAGAGTATCAAAAGTTTCCTGTGCCTTGTTAACAACCCAGGTCATGGGTGTGACTAGAAGAGACAAGGCTGCTCTGGCTTGCTCTGAATGCTGCCTGTGTCCTTTGACTGTACACCACTTGTACCTTTCACAAGGACAGTTATTAACTGAGAGAACTACTGAGCACCTAAACTGACCATGTTCTCACTGAGAGTGAGTTCAGGCTCAAGTACAAATCTGTTGGCATTGTGGTAAAGGTGTTATTTGGTCTATTAATCGGCAACTAGACTAATAAAGTCAGCAACAAACCGTTTTGCATTGTATGGGAAAATGGAAAGTGCACATCCCATGGAGCTGGAAGGCAGAATTGAGAGCTAATCATATTCCAGGTGTTTGTAACACTGAAGAAGCTCTGTCTGCAGCTCTGAGCTTCATGTCTAGTCCCTAGCTGTACATATGGGTAATTTTAAAGAGCACTGTGACTCTATCCTGGGGAGGGGAGCGACACTGGCTAGAAGTCTAGGCAGACTGTTCTTCCTGTAAATGGCTAAGGAAAATGCTTGTGTGGGAGATGGTGCCAAGGAAGGAGAGAAAAGGAGGAGCCTGGAAGAGCACTTCCAAACACACACTCCCACTGCAGAAACACTTCATGGCTGTCCTGAGGCTGGGGGGAAGAACAGGCAGCTGCAAGCTCTTTCCAGGCTCTTTGTTTGCCAGTCTTCTCTCTGGGCAGCCTGTGTTAGGTGCAGCTGGCTGCGAGAGCAACATGAGTAGGTGGAACGGCTGTGAGAGCAACACAAGTAGATGGAACAGCTCTGCCCACCCGAGAGCTCACCTCTGCTCCACAGAGCCACTCCACAGCACAAGCCAGGTGGCTACTGCCCATTGCCATGAGAATTGCTATCCCCCCTTTTTATAAGAACAGAAAAATAGGAAGGCTCAGAAGAAAGGCGAAGGAGCCTGGGCAGAAGACGGATGGCAGGAAGAGGGCAAGGCTAACACCACGTATGGGAAGGACAAGCAAGGAATGGACAAAGCATTGTTACCAACTAATAACAATGTTGAGAAAAAGATAAAAAAAGCCATCTGTCCGTTCACTAGGTCCCAGCCTAATATGCCGAGTTCCTGCAGATTCTGTAGAAATTGTAACCAACTATTTCTTCTTGGGGAGTATGTAGCCCTGGTGTTCCTGGAAATTAGTCATCTTTCCATCTTTCCTTCACGGTAGCCATCTCCTGCATCGCACCGCAAGCAGCCGCAGTGGCACAAAATATATGTGCATCTGTGTGTGTATTTAGGTATATTTTATATGTGCGTAAACCTAGATAGCAAAGGGTGTTGAAATTGTCTCAATGAAAGAAAAACTAGAATACACACTTGGATTTAATGTAGTGGATCAGTCTCTTCCCTTCCCTAGAGACAGCTGGTTTTATTCAGTGATGGCTTTTTGGCTAGCTGTAGATGGCTTTGCGTCCTGAAGATAGAGAAGTAGGAGCGATGATTAAGGATCTAAATGCTCTTCTGACAACATCAACTTGGACAGCTTCATGAGCTGTATTGAATAAATGATGGTTCATTACCCATCAAATAATATTTTCCCCCTTCTCCAGCTTTCTCTGCCTTCATCATCTGAGTGTCCCCCAGGTATTTTATAAAAGTCTGAAATCTCTCTTCTAGCCTTTAGGGAAGGAGCTTGAGTAGTTGTTCCAGGAATTTTCTTCCACATTTGCTGCTGAGAGCATGGTGAGAGCAGGTGTCCTGGGATGATATTTATGAAGGAAAGTCTCTGCAGCAGTTAAACTACACGGGTAGACTCAAATGCAGGGAAAGCCCTGTTCATTTTCAACTCCCATGAAAGCCAATTTCACACAGCCCAGGTCCAGCTCGGCACTGGCAAGCAACCCGTTCTTGGCTGCGTTTCTTTATTCAGGGGAAATGCACTTGCTGATGGAAGTCACGTTCGCCGAGGAGCTGGTTCTCACCCAGATAGCTTGGGACATCATCAGGGAGACCACGTTTTGTGTGGAAGAGCAGATATTTGCAGGGCTGCCCGGAGTCGTGCTTTCAGAGCAAGCCTTAATCACTGCCAGGATGTAACAATCTCTCCTCGGTGTCATATGCAGGCAGTGGGAAGGTGTCAGAGTGTATTCAGTGCTTTATTAAGCCATGCGGCATCACAGGGGCCCCCCTGGAGGGGGAGGCTCCAGAGACAGGGAAAGCTCCCGATCTGCTCGTCACTCTGGTAGACGAAAGTGTGGGCTACGGTGAGTCGGGTACGTGCAGACCCGCTCCGTCTGTCATCAAGCCACAAACCTGAGCAGGTTTGCAGCCGATGTGTTGTCAAGTGCAAAACCAATTGCCCAGGGGAAGATGTCCGTTCTGGGAATCCTGTGTCCCCTTAGCTGCCCATAGCTGTGGTGTCACTCTGGGAGTGGAGCACTGCTGCTCCCTCGTCCCTCTGCACTGTGACCTTCAGGACCCCACAAGTACTGAAGCCACAATACTTGTCAAGAAGAAGACGCCCAGCTCAGGAGCGAGCCACTACCCCTGGAGTTCAGAACTATGACTTTGAGTACTCTCTGCTGATATTTTTAGTAGGCCTTCTGTGGGCTTTGTAAGTGTTTATCAAAATATTCCGCATGTATGCTGTGATGTGTCCTGTAATTAATATGGTGTGTAGTGGCAAAGATTCGTGTTCTACATGTGTTTATGAGGTTCCCAAATGTAGAGGGGAATACAGGCTGACTTTGCTGTGGCAGTACTAATTGCGGCCCCCTGACAGGAATGCAAATGCAGTTAGTTCTTTAGCACGTTCTTATCTCACCATGTGTGGGATTTACATACATAACTCCTATTAATGCTAATGGAAGTTATATACATAATTCTTTTTGCATAGGGCTGACACTGTATTTTTATCTGAACCTGATGCAACTGGAACCATCCATCTTGCACACTGTGGTGCTCCTGAAGCCTCAGACACGCAGAAATGGTATCCTGGTTGCTATCTTCTCCTAAAATTAGGAGAAGTTTGCTTTCACTGGTTAGCAAAGTCCTTCAACCTTCTATTTGTAATAGCTGAAGTTCTGTGCCTCTTCCTGGTTCTAAAGCTTGATCTTCTTTTTAAAAAATTGGTCTCCTTGCCCTCCCTCCCATGCTTTTTTGCATGTTTAGGTTCATTCTGTGCAAGCAAACAAGTGCAACGCCTGTTGTACCAAGCTAAAAGACAGTGTTTTTACGCAGGACTGTGTTTAGACTGTGGCCAGGATCCTTAAGTCCTCCTCCTCCTCCTCCTCCTCCTGTCTGCTGTGTCGTGGTAGATGTTGTTATACAAGACTGTTGAATGACTGCCCCATTAATTGAAAAGAAGCTAAGGGAAACACGATGTCCATGGTGGGGCCCATCTTCTAAAGCAGTTGTTATGTTTTAAGGCTCATTAGAGATAAGCGTTGAAGGATGCGCTGGCTGTTCTAAAGGTTGCCTCTGTTTTCATAGGATTTAAATCTTATCGTATTTTTCCTTGTGTTTTGCCTGAGGTTGGGTTTTATATCATTCAACTGGATAGTGAAGTTCTTGTGTAAGGATTGTGGTGCGTAAGCTAGAAGACTGTTCTGACGAGCACAGCTTATATACTGAAGTAAATGCCAAAACCATAGAGACAGTCAGCGATAACAGAAGAATAAGGTTTTGATGGCTCATTTGTAATGTTGGGAAAAAGAGTTCAGTGTCAGCGTATCATTGTGGAGGATGCACCGTGCTGCTGTAGTGTAAATCCTCCACAGGGAAGGAAGAAAGGCTTTCTCTTTCTATGTCACTGACTGCAAGAGAAATGGATTTGTTCTTTTCAAACTCAGAAATTTAAAGTTTTGGATGGTGTGTAGAAAATGCAAATGTTCCTCAGCGATTTAGTAGCAAGAAGTGATATATAAACTTGCACTGCAGCAGAGAAATAACATTTTGTAAACATAAATCCTGAATATAAAGAACTGAGAGACAGTGAAAGCAAACCTCACGTTGGTAAGTATGTCTTATCAGAAAAGAATAATCTTGAGTAGGTGTGACTGGCAGTGTAGACTTATAGAAACAGTCACAGTGACTTTCTCTATGCATTTGGAAGAACGGGAAAGACCTACTGCTTCTTTAATGGATGATTTCCCAAGGAGCTTCATTAAGTTAGTTTCTGTATGGAACATTCAAACTGCATGTGATCAGGAATGAAATATATGATGCAGATTTGAATCCCAGATGGAGGTGAGAACCTTTTGCTTTTGTGCGTTCTGTGAACCCCATTCTGTAACCCCAAAGTACCACTCAAAAATGGGAGGAACCCAGTCGTAGTGGTTAAACCCCCAGCAGCTAACTAAAATACTCTACCTGGCTGACTCATCTCTGTGCTGGCTGTCTAAACCTGACCATGAATTGTGATGGGGAAAAAGTTACATGGGAAGGCTGATATTAGCCAGAAAGGACAAGATGAGTTAACTGAATATTGTTCAAAGACAATTCTTCTTTTCTCTTTTCAGGGAAGACCTATAATTTGTATGGAACTAAGACAGACACTGCACTTCCCCAAGCACTCCATAGGCTCACTTATCCTCATAGACTGATTCATAAGAGAAATAATGTGGTTTTTTTTAAAGAATCATCTTCAGATTGAAACATGAATGCTGTTCACACCGGATTGTATGATAAACTTTTCGGAAAAGCCTTGTTTTTCTGGACTAGTTAGTAAAAGCAACAATTTTGGCAAGTCTCACATGTCAGGTAGAATAGTAAAGACTTCAAGATGTGAGTTTCCTGTAACCTGGGCATTATCACCCCTCTTGTTGTATTAGAGGTGGAACTTCAGTCTTTTTGTGCAGGCTGGGATGCCACCATGTCCATGGAATGAGAATTTGGAGTCTGCACAGTTACATGTGGTAAGTAGCAAAGCAGAGGAATAAAACATTGTCATTTGTTTTTGGGGAAAAAAAGTGCTAACTGTAGCAATTCAGCCATTGTAATTTGTTTGCCCTCGATCACCTCTCATTGATTTCAATTGTCAATAACTATAATTAACAAAAACAATCAGACTGATTGTCATTAGGAGTTTAGGTCAGATCTGTTGTTTTATTAATTCCACAGTCTGCATGCTCCTATTTTAAACCATTTCCCTATGTTTATTGGCACATGGGCTGCCTTCCCCAAAGTAACAATTTTCACTATTTGTGAACATCTGTGAGATGTTCAGAAGAAGAAAGATCTTCCGATGCTTCTCACAGATGTCTTCCCACATACAATATTGCCAAAAAAATTGGCTTGCCTGCAGTAGCCTGTTCTGTGTTCTGAATTTATACAATTTATAAATTGTGCAATGGAGAGGAGAGGTATCATTCTGGAGTAGGATGGGACAGGGGGAACATGAGATTAAGAAGACATCTCTGTTTTCAGAGTGATGATAGAAACTGCTGTGAGTTGGTAATTATTCTTATAAAACCACTGAAAAAGGAAAGAGGCGAGATTTTATGCCATCAATCTGATATTTTCTTGAGCACGCCTTTTTAATTTCTGCAGTCACTTTATCATTGTAAATGTGAAAGAACTTCCTTGATTCCCTCTTATTTCACATCTTAGGACATCAAGGGTTTAGGAGGGTTGTGGTTTTTTTCCTTCTACATATGTTAATATGTCTCCTTCTTCACTTCATAATTTCAAATCTGCTTTTATGTTCTGTATACCCATGCTGTGTGTACATCCCCATAGTCTTAATAAGCTCACTTGCTCTGATGCACACAGCTTTTGGATGCTAAGAACTGATCTCTTTATGTCCCATCCCTCTAGT